>JBANSL010000017.1:63668356-64210856 GCA_037127255.1 Persicaria tinctoria | reverse complement strand
GGTCTGGTGGTAGGGGTGGGGGCGATGCAGGGGGAGAAGCAGGAGCACCGGTAGTGTGGGAAAGGAGGGAGAAGTGGAAGAGAGAGGAAAGTGAGACTCATCAAAAGTGACATGACGTGACACAATAAGCTTATGGCTCCGAACATCGAGGCAAAGGTAACCGCGATGATCAGACGGATAGCCTAGGAAGACACATGGAGTGGAGTGCGGGTGAAGCTTGTGTGGGGCGGTGGAGGACTGGTTTGGGAAGCACAAGCACCCGAAGGTACGAAAGTAATCATACCTAGGCAAGGTGCAATAGAGTGCCTGAGTTGGCGAGCGATGGTGAAGGGTAGTAGATGGGAGAATGTTGAGGAGATAACATGTGGTTGATAAGGCGTGAGGCCAATAGGTAAGGGGAATAGATGTGTGAAAGGGGAGAGAGTGCATCATGTTGGTTATGGTTCTAATGATTCGTTCGGCCTTGCCATTCTGCTGGGAAGTATTGGGGCAAGACAACCGATAAGAGATCCCATGTGTGGCGAAGAAAGAGTGAAAGTCTTTGTTGTCAAATTCACGGCCATTGTCACATTGGAAGCATTTGATGGATGTTTGAAACTGTGTTTTGATGTAGGCATGGAACTTGACAAAGATAGGAAACACTTGAGACTTGAAATGCAACGGGAATACCCATAAGAAATGAGTGTAATC
Organism: Persicaria tinctoria; assembly: GCA_037127255.1. Lineage (NCBI taxonomy): Eukaryota > Viridiplantae > Streptophyta > Magnoliopsida > Caryophyllales > Polygonaceae > Persicaria > Persicaria tinctoria. Next base: position 64,210,166 of record JBANSL010000017.1, on the reverse strand, counting down.
ATCAAGAAACAAGAGGTAGTACTTGTGACCCTCCTTGCTAGGCACATGAGAGGTCCAAATGTCACTATGAATAATGTCAAAAGGAGTAAGGGTGGAGTTCAAAGACCGTTGGAACGATAGTCTTGCATGTTTGCCTAACTGACAGGAAGAGCATAAATTAGAGCGTAGGTCTCTATTACAGGTGACAAGACTCTGAGAACGGAGGACATCTAGAACGACAGCACTGAGATGGCCCAGGCGTGCATGCCACAGACTGGAAGACGATGCCGAGAGGGCGACCGGGCACGACTGACTGGACGCAGGGGGTGGTGTGACAGGGTAGAGCTCCCCGGTGCTGTTACATCCCATGCGAGTAACCCCCGTAGTAAGATCGTTCACAGAGAAACCAAAGGAATCAAATGTAAGGGAAACATTATTGTCGATCGTTCGGGTTGGGTTCGGGCCAGGCTTGCTCGGGTCGGGTCAATGACGGGTCGGGTCCGTTCGGGTAAAATTTATGGTTGGGTACTGGTCGGGTCGGGTTCGGTCATAATGAATTTTAGATTGGTCGGGTTTCAGGTTAAATCGGGTCATGCCCATTCGGGTTCGGGTCAAAGCGGGTCGGGCTCGTTCGGGTTTCGGGTCAAGAGGCGGGTCGGTCTCATTTGAGTTTCGAATCAAAGTGGGTATAGGTTGTTTGAGTTTTTGGTCGAATCATATTCGACCCGTTTGGATAATTAGGTTGATTTTGACTCGGTTGAATACTTAAATATGTAATTTACTTAAAATAAATGATTTTGACTCGGTTGAATACTTGAATATTTAAATTTGACTCGGTTGAATACACTCATTGTCATTGACTCATCAATTGTTGACCGATTTTCAAAAAAGTCATAATCGGAAATTCGGTATTCGGCAACCTCATCCTTTTTTAAACATTTAAACCAATTAATCTGTGCTATAATTAAATCAAATTAATTGTACATTTAGGATTTAACCTTATTTTAACTAGCAAATTGCAAATGGATTTATTTGTGGTTTGACTATATCATTGACCCATTTCATTTTTAATGCCCATTTCATTTTTAGCTTTTGGCCCATTAGTTTTTTTTTCCATTATCATTATTAATTTTTAACAAATCTATATATAAATAATTAATTATATCAAAATATAATAATTTAGAGTCGGGTCGGGTTCAAAGTCGGGTCGGATTTGTGTCGGTTCAGGTTTGTCTATGTTCGGGTCTGTTTCAAGTCGGGTCGGTCTCGGGTTCAGGTTACGAATGACTCCATATTTTCGGGTTTCGGTTGGGTTCGGGTGAGTCGGGTCGGATTTTCGGGTCGGATCAGATTTTGCCAGCTCTAATTTAAACAAGGTAGGTAGGCAGAACTCGAAACTGATCCATTTCGGACCTTGAAATCGGTTACGGCAAAGAACTGATTCGAAGATGCACGAAACGGAATTTGCATAAATCTCAGCAAATTTACAGAGAGAGTTTGAGGTTGAAGAAACACATCTAAAATTGGATAAAAGGACTGAGAACAGATGCAACCGTTTTTAAAGCTTCTAAAACGGGTAATTAAAATGGATACGAGTATTGGGCTATGCCCACTAATATAATGACCCTCTCGGCCCAAACACACGACTCTACTGGACTCAGCCTCTTCTTTATTTGACTTGCGCGCGAAAACTCTGCAACATACCATTTGGTTTATTTTGCTGCATGCGATCTCTCTCAACTGTATTTGCTCAATTATTCAAAATTGAAACATTCAATTCCATTTGTTCAATCTAAGTGTTCACAATTTCTCACTCTCTGTTCGTGATTACTAGGGCTGTTATATGAGCTGAACAGCTCAAGCTCGGCTCGGGATCGGCTCGAAAAAGTTCGAGTCGAGCTCGTTCACTTACCTAAACAAGTCGAGCCTGACATGATTTGAAGCTCGGTTGAAAGCTCGACTCGTTCGATTTAGCCTCGAATAGCTCGAATAATATAGAATTTCTAAAATTTTCTTTAAGTTAATATGTTATGACCAAGTAAAACTACTTAAAGCTCGAAAAAAGCTCGGCTCGAGCTCGTTCATTTACTAAAACAAGCCGAGCTTGAACAAAAAAGATAGCTCGTTTAAAAATTGGGCTCGGCTCGGCTCGGCTCGAGCTCGTTTAACAAATAAACAAGCTTGAACATGCCAAGTTCGGCTCGTTCGGCTCGAATAACACCCCTAGTGATTACCTCCAATTTCTGCGAATTCTATAATCTAGGGTTTTGATTTTATCGGCAATGTTCCAATTTCCGCCCTTTATGAAGATTATCATTTAAGCCCAAGCATCCGCTGGATTGCTTTATCGTATCGAGTTTTGTCAATTCATAATGTTTGATGAAGTTTAAAACATCAAAGATGGTCCCTTTTTTGCTGGCGATGGTCAAATCTGGATTCGTACCGGGAGGCGAAAATCAAGCTGTTGAGAATTTATATATTTCTCTAAGTCTTGTTTATGTGTATAAGTATATAACATTTTCATATTATTGTATAGAACTTATATGTAAGTGGATATGTAAAATGGTCTTAAGGCATAGAGGTACTTGGGTGTAGAACAGACTTGGACGGGATAACATTGAGCCCACTTGGGCTTGATCTCCTAACCAAAGTCTGATGCCAAGAAGCTCGGCCCAAAGCTTGTTATGGATCCATTGGCCCATGGACAGCTGAGCTCGGCTTAGCTAGGGTTGAAGCTTTCCCTTGCTCCAAAACGCAGCGCTTCACCTAGGGTTCTCTTGTGTAAGCCTATATAAGGGATCCTGTTCATGTGAGGCACTTCACTTTGTAATCGGCGTCTCCAGGTAATCCAAAGAGAAAGAGAGAGAGAGAGCTTCTGGTGATTCTAGGGTCTGCTCCTCAAGCCTCTTCTGCGTGATCGTCGCTTCCTCGGGTGAAGGTCTTCTTCTCTAGCTCTTCCTTTGGCAAGGCGAAGGCTCCCATGGCGCTGCTAGTTCTTGATGTCCTGGGTTTCTGACTTGAGATCTCGAATCTGTATCTTCGAGATCTAGAGTCTTTCAGGGAGTGTTCTTCTTCCTGGTTTTCGTTGTTTGTTCTATGCTTTATGTTCTTGTTTGTTTAGATCTTCCTTGTATGCATAAACTCGCCCCTGTTTTGTAATCTTCTCGATATAGTGGATTATGGTTGCCTCTTGAGGCCTCGAGGACGTAGGATCTTAGATCCGAACCTCGTAAAATTTTGGTATCTCTTTTCTTCCTTTACATTGCTTGATCTCGCTTAAACCTCGAACTCGCATATCCAACTTCGAATCTATTCGTTATTCGCCTAAAAAATTGGTATCAGAGCATGGTTACTCCTTGATCTTTCGTTTTATGCTCGAGAGATTTCATTAGGTTCTATTTTGCATCTGTTCTTTCAGTATTGCTTGATTCTGGACCTGTTTGCATGTTTTAGATCTGTTCTTCTTGATCTTATTGCAAGTTTTCAATCTGTTATTGTTTACTTGTGTTTTCTAAGATTCTTTCTTAGAGTTTTGTGTGGCCCCTGAAAGTTTCTTGAAGAAACTGGCCCTCTGTGAGAACAAGTTCATCTTGTTTCTCACTTATCTACTACTATTCAGTATTAAATTGAGTTTTCTGTATGATTTCTTTTGATTCTTGAAAAAATGGGTGAATCTAGTTATCGTATGAAACCTTTTAATGGCACAACTGACTTTGCTATGTGGTAGGTGAAAATGAAAGTTGTGCTAATCAAGGAAAAGTGATGGGATGTTGTGACTGCCAAGTTCTCAGAAAAGATGAAAAAGGAAGTCATGGAAGAGAAAGATCTCCAGGCTCATAGTGAAATTATGCTGAGGCTTGCTGATGAGGTGGCTAGGAAGGTAATCTCTTAAAGACCACTGAAAAATTGTGGAATGCTCTTGAAGAGCTTTATCTGGTAAAATCTCTTCCCAGTAGAATAAATCTCCTTGTCAAGTTGTTCAACTTTAAATGGACTTGCATTGCTCTTTGCTTGAAAATCTGGATAAATTTCTTGTTATGACTCAAGATTTGGAAAGGTGTGGAGATAAAATTGATGAAACCCAACAGTGTGTTTTGCTGCTAAATGCTCTCCCACCCCAATTTGAAACTTTTAAGGACGTTGTTCAGTTTAGTTCTTCTACTCTGACTAAGAAAGTTGTTCTTGAATCTATTATTCAAAAGAATGATGTCTTAAAAGTGTTCAAAACTAAGCAAGAAGCTAAAAATGAAGCTCTTATAGCTAAGTTGAAATCTAAGGGTCAAAACAACAACAAGAATTACCAGAATAAGAAGGATAAAAGTAAAGAGCAAAATAAAGAACTTGTTAAAGGTAATAATTATCCTTCTGAGAAAACAAATTCTGAAAAGAAAAATTACAAGTGCTTATACTGTCAGAAAACTAGACACTATGAAAAGGATTGTTATAATATAAAGAAGGATGAAAAAGAAGCTGGTAAAAAATCTGTTGATGTATCTGCTGTCTTTGAAAATAATTCTTATTATACTCATGAAGTGCTTATTGTATCTGATCATGCTAATTCTGATGCGTGGCTCTTAGATTCTGGGTGCACTATGCATGCAACTTCTGATAGAAAATGGTATTCTGATCTTAAACTGTTTGATTGTGGTGAAGTTTTGCTTGGTGATCACTCTTCTTTAAAAATAAAAGGTATAGGATATGTGCCTCTTAGAATGCATGATGGTGTGATAAGAATAATTCAAGGTGTTAGACGGGTTCCTGATTTGAGAAGGAATTTGTTGTCTGAAAGTACCTTTGATGACCAAAAAATGTGATATTAAAATTAAGGATGGTGTTAGAGATGTTCTTAAAAATGGTAAATTGCTTATTAGAAGTATCAAGAAAAATGGTTTATATCATGTTGTTGCTTCTGAATGCAATGTTGCTATTTCTTCTGCCCCTGATATCTCTGTGAAAAATATGAGCATGAGTGACTCTCTGTTATGGCATTCTAGATTGGGTCACATTGGTAACAAAGGTCTTGATAATCTGTTTAAAAAGGGCATCATCTTTGCTAAGCCTTCTCATATTGACTTATGTGAGAACTGTCTTATGGGAAAGCAATCCAAACTTGGTTTTAAATCATCTTCTTATGTTGCAAATCAACCTTTAGAATATGTGCATTCTGACTTGTGGGGACCTGCTTAGGTTGACACAGCAGGGGGCATGAGATATTTCATCTTTTTTATTGATCACTTTAGTAGAAGGGTTTGGGTGTATTTGCTTAAACATAAATCTGATGCTTTTGAAAACTTTAAAGTTTGGAAGACTAGAGTTGAAACTGAAACTGGTTTATAGTTAAAGTGCCTTAAGACAGATAATGGTTTGGAGTTTTGTAACAATGAATTCAACTCCTGCTTTAAAAATGAAGGTATAAAAAGACATTTAACTATTCTTGGCACCCTTCAGCAGAATGGAACTGCTGAGAGGATTAATAGAACCCTTCTGGAAAAGGCTAGATGCATGTTGGTTTCTTCTGGGCTTAAACACAACTTATGGGGTGAGGCTGTTGTAACTGCTGCTTATTTGATAAATAGACCCCCTTCTTCTGCTATTGATTTTATAACTCCCTATGAAAAATGGACTAATAAAAAACCTAACCTTAGTCACTTAAGACCTTTTGGATGTGTTGCTTATTCTCATGTGAATGATGGTAAACTAAATCCTAGGTCTCAGAAATGTGTTATGCTTGGTTATCCTGATGTCACTAAAGGTTATAGGTTATTAGTTATACAACCTCACAAATTAGGTGGGCAAGTGAGTACTGATGGTGAAACAGGTAGTGTAGTGGCTCATAAAAATGAGCCCTCTTCCTCCTCTACCTTAGAATCTTCTCCCTCCATTTCTGATGTCTCTTCTGCTTCTACCTCTACTATTTCTGATCTGTCTGTAATTGATGCTTATGTTGTTGGCTCTTCTAGTGGTTCATCTGTGCAATTGCATGACTTAACTGACTGGAAACTTACAAGAGATAGAGAACCTAGGAATGTTATTCCAAATAAAAAGTACTCTAGTAATTTGGTTGAGTTTGCTTGTCTTGTTTCTGATGTGGCTACTTTATATACCCCTGATACTTTTGAACAAGCTATAAAATGTGCTCATGCTAAAAACTGGAAAAGTGCTATGGAAGAAGAGATAGATTCTATGAATCAAAACAACACCTGGAAATTAGTTAAGAAACCTGTTACAGCTAGGTTAATTGACTGTAAATGGGTGTTTAAAATAAAACAAGACATCTCTAAGAGTGATCCCCCAAGGTATAAGGCTAGACTTGTAGCCAAGGGGTTCACTCAAAGAGAAGGTTAGGACTATAATGAGATTTTTGCTTCAGTTATTAAATACAAGACTATAAGATTACTTCTTGCTATGTCTGTTGTGTATAATTATGAACTGGATCAAATGGATGTCAAGACTGCTTTTTTGCATGGTGATCTTAATGAAACCATTTATATGAAGCAACCTAAAGGTTTTATTGACACTGCTCATCCTGACTATGCTTGCTTATTAAATCCATATATGGTTTAAAACAGTCTCCTCGACAATGGAATATAAAGTTTGATACTTGTATGAGAAGGAGTCTAGGATTTAGAAGAAGCAAATATGATACTTGCTTATATTTCAAAGATACCAGAAAGCACGATCCTCTCTATGTGTTGTTGTATGTTGATGATATCTTGCTTATTGCTAAATCTTCTGATAAAATCAATATGATTAAACAACAACTTAAGAAACACTTTGATATGAAGGACTTGGGTCCTGCAAAAAGGATCTTGGGCATTGACATCATAAGAAACAGAGATAAAAAGGTTATGTATTTGTGCCAGTCTGATTATGTGCTTAAAGTGTTAGAAAGGTTTCATATTAAAGATGTTAAGGCTAATACAGTTCCTTTGGGTGGTCATCTTGATCTTACTAAAGTAAGAACTCCTTTGTCTTCTGCTGAGATTCATAAAATGAAAAAAAATCCCTTATGATGCTGTTGTTGGTTCATTTATGTATTCAATGATATGCACACGTCCAGATCTTGCTTTTTCTATAAGTGTTTTGAGTAGGTTCATGTCTGATCCAGCTGAAAAGCATTGGCAGGCCATGAAATATCTGTTGAAATATTTGTTTGGTACTGTGAATCTGTGTTTGAAATATGTTGCAGGTCAAGGCTCTATACATGAGCTATTTGGGTATGTTGATGCAGATTATGCCTCAAATAAGGACAATAGAAAGTCTACTACTGCTTTTGTTTATACTTGGGCAGGTAACTGTATCTCATGGAAATCCCAAAAGCAACCTATTTTTGCCTTATCCTCCACTGAGGCTGAGTATATAGCAGCCACTGAGGCCTGCAAGGAAGCCATTTGGCTCCGAGTTCTCTTAAAGGAGATTGAAAAGAAACATTATACATCCACACTGCATATAGATAGCCAGAGTGCATTATACTTGTGCAGGGACCCTATGTATCACGAACGTACCAAGCATATAGATGTTAGGTACCATTTTATTCGTGAAAAGGTTGATGATAATGTTATCCATATAAAGAAAATAGATGGAACTCATAACCCTGCAGATTTTGGAACTAAAATTGTAACTGTTGATGAGTTCTTGTTTTGCAGGAATTGCCTCCACTTTGAGGAAATCACTTGATAGCTGATGTTACAGGTATTATGGGCCGACGATGGACACAGTCCTCTGATCCACACTTAGGTTTGGTTTGCCAAGTGTAGACTTAGAGATCTACAGGTGCAATTGTTGAGAATTTATATATTTCTCTAAGTCTTGTTTATGTGTATAAGTATAACATTTTCATATTATTGTATAGAACTTATATGTAAGTGGATATGTAAAATGGTCTTAAGGCATAGAGGTACTTGGGTGTAGAACAGACTTGGATTGGATAGCATTGAGCCCACTTGGGCTTGATCTCCTAACCAAAGTCTGATGCCAAGAAGCTTGGCCCAAAGCTTGTTATGGATCCACTGGCCCATGGACAGCTGAGCTAGACTTAGCTAGGGTTAAAGCTTTACCTTGCTCCAAAACGCAGTGCTTCACCTAGGGTTCTCTTGTGTGAGCCTATATAAGGGATCATGTTCATGTGAGGCGCTTCACTTCGTGGTCGGCGTCTCTAGGTAATCCAAAGAGAAAGAGAGAGAGAGAGAGAGCTTCTGGCGATTCTAGGGTTTGCTCCTCAAGCATCTTCTCAATATAGTGGATTATGGCTGCCTCTTGAGGCCCCGAGGACGTAGGATCTTATATCTTAACCTCGTAAAACTTTGGTGTCTCGTTTCTGCCTTTACATTGCTTGATCTCGCTTAAACCTCAAACTCGCATATCCAACTTTGAATCTATTCGTTATTCGCATAACACAAGCGATGCGAGGAGTTTCTTAAGGGCCCCTGAAACCAGATCTTGTCCGATCCATTGATGATAGGTACTTTGCTGAACTTCTGCGTTCTTCTGATTAACACCTTTGTCTTACCGCCAAATTGATTGCAGGAACAAGGTTTTTGACACCAACAACTCAACAAGTACTGTATGCACAAGAATTTATACTTGACTCGAAGATTCTAGCTTCAATTTGAAATGAAACATCTAGAATTTGGATAGCTAATGTTGTGTACTAGCTCGAGGACACTGGTTAATATCGGTTCTGAAAGGTGATGTTGTGTACTATGGTCGGACTTGGGTTTCATGAAACCTAGCACTTTGCGTTTTCGCAATTGCTAGGTTTTGTTCTTTGGAAATTTCTTCTATATGACTTTATTAGAGTAATACACAAGTGACGGAGGGAGAAGTGTCGTTGATCCCGATTAAAAATAATATTATTAACCCAAAACTAGCAAACGAATATAGTGAGCAACTAAAAGGTCGAACCCACATAGAGATCCTGTTTTGATGTGTTCTTATGTTAACTAAAACAAATAAATAACAACACTGAGAAATATAAAATAATGCAAATGAAATAAAGAACGGAATGACTGCGAATTTGTTACCAACTAGTACGATCGCCGCGCCATGGCGTGATTTTTTTATAAATAATATTTAGATATAGATAAATCATAGACATTAGATTTAATTCAATATTTTTAATTAAACCCATTGATTAGTAAATGTGTTAAAAATAATAGAAAAAAATACACTTGGGTTAAAGAGATAAAGAGAAAAATAAATAATAAATAGTGAAAGATAAAAGTTTTGAATTAATCCCATTGGTTAAAACTTTGAACATGGAGAGGACATGTGACATAAATAATACTCTATAGTATATAGATATATAGATAGTTAGTAAATGAATTTGAGTTAAGCCCAATAGTTATATTAGATTGAATTTAATATTTTGAATTAAGCCAAATAGTTAGTAAGATAAAAGAAAAAAAAAGAATTAAAAGAAAAAGAAGAATTAAGAAAAGGATTAAAGAGAAAAAAGAAAATTATAATTGGTCAAAACCCCTAAAATCTCTCTAATACTGATACCTCAGCATAAACTCTTCTAAATTAAGAGTTTATATAGATTGGATGAAATCGTTTCACCTACAATTCCCAACAATGGTTGGTGTTCATGGTTCTTGACCTGATTTCTAGTTATTTTAATGCAATAAATGCAATTAATGTTATTCCGACTTTGGTTTATATGGACTAACACTAGGGCCGGACTTCCGGTCTGGACCGAACCAAAGATTCTGGTCTGGTTCAAGACCGGTGGATCGTAATCTTCATTAACATGGACCGCGAATCGGACCGGGACCGGAACATATGGTCTTGGTCTTTACGGTTCGCGGACCATAAAGATCGGTGGAACAAAACTTTACAACAACCCTTTTGCAGCAAAACAATGAGTTTAGTTGCTCATAAATTAAGAAAAAACCTAAAGATGAACGATGAATGAATAATTCGTTTTTTCTCCTAAAGCTTAATGAGAACCGACATTTAGGATAATAGACGATCTCCTTAACCCTAGAAAATATAATAATAATAATAGACTAATCAAATTGTTCTGGTAAAACTCACCGTTTGCTGAATCTGGCAGACCGGCGAGCGCCGGTCAAATAGACCTGGCGTCATTTTTCCCGTGTTATGTTTTCTTCCTTGCCTTCGATCCTCTTTCCCTTGGTTCCTTTTATGCTCCTTCCTTGCTGCTTTTAAGCTCCAAACCAGACTCTTCTAACCTTTTTTAGTCCATTCTTAGCCCCCTTTTCAAGCTCAAATTATAAATATGCATAATAAGTACAAAATTGCGTAGATTCCGAACTCGAATGTCCAAATAAGTAACAGCATCACTCATCAAGCGGACTCCATGGGATTATTATTTGAGACTCTCTCCGTCTCAAAATACATGTCTTTTTAGCCCATAAAATTCTGTCAAAAATACATGTCTTTTTAGATTTAATCATTACATTTAACCTACTTTTACATCTAATCATTACTCTAATTTTTGCATCACTCCTACTCTCCTTCTCACAAATTAAAAAAAAAAAAACAAATACAAGTGCGTATGAGTTTACATCTTGTTGTAATTAATACGGAGTATTTCCTCTAGGGTTCTTTGATATGAATATAATATTTTTACAATGCAGTTATTATATTCATATCAAATATGATCTAGCTAGGCTCCGTTTGGCAAACATATGTAGCTTTTTGGTGCTTATGGTTTTGATATTATATAGTTGTAAATAAAATAAGTATAACTAGTGGAATTCCCGCGCCATGGCGCATTTGCGAGGAAAAATAAAATAAAATAGAATATAAAGTGTTGATTATAAAAAAGAACCAAATAACAATAAAAAAATGTTCATAAATTTTAATAAAATAATATTGTTCAAGAACGATATATGTGTTCATAAAGGCCATAAAGTTAGTGCTTTAGGCTTCGTTAATGCAAATCTCGGGGAAAAAAATTGTTATATGACGGCTGAATTTATATGATGGATATCACTTATATGTGAAGGCGTTACATAGTAAATTATTAATGAAGATCATAATTTGAGATCATAATCCAAATTTTTTATGTAACATAGCATGCGATTTCTAGTTGGTGTGACATTGGGAAATCTTTGACAACCCAATTGGCATTGATCATACGAATCTAAAATATGGGTTGGATGTGTATGGTGACAATTTGGGTGCTTCTGCCTTGAAACGAATGTAAGTATGAATTTGTCAAACCAACCAATTGGATGAAACAAAGCATCTGTTGAAGTAAATGAACTCTACATATATATTAGGAGAATGCTTTTATTTCCTATTCTCATAGTTTGATTTATTATTTTGTTGTATTGCATCTACCATTACAATGTAGCCAATTCGAGGCTTCGACAATACATAGAGAAAGGGAATGAAGATGGATTTCATATCAGTTGCTTAGCTTCAAGTATTGATGAAAGGAGCTCTTATGTCACTCCAAGGCCTCAACACCACGGGCTTGTGCAATTGCTTCACGGTTTATGTCATCAAAGGATGAATTCCACAGTGTATCTGCTGCATCAAAGGATAAATTCCACAATAAAAAAGGATCATAAAAAGATGGCAGGCATAATCATAATTTGAAAATAAACAAACAAAAGCAGTTGGTATGCAGCTTAAAAAAAAGGTAAAACTCTCAACAATTTCTCATTTTATCCAGGACAGCATACAACCGAGTCATCTAACACTTAGGAGGAGACAATGATTGTTGGCTGATATTGTTGTATAAGTGTTATTTGCATACTCAACATTATTCCCTTTCATAGATCAAAATGATGGGAGTACTGAAATTTAGAACAGAGATATAGAATAGGAAGACTCGGGATATTATTAGAATCTAAGTGATGATCAAAGGTAAATGTGGGTTGAAGTGGGAAGATGGATATCTTACCTGTCTAATATGAAGTGTCATCCCAGAAGTATTCACCAAGACCGAAAGAAATGCTCCACCAACTGCATGACAAAAATTGAGTCCAAAAGTAAGTTGAAATTCTTAGCAAAAATCTTATTGTAGCATCCGTAAAAAAAAAAGACCATTCAAATATCGCATTCATTAAAATGTCATATAATTTTATGAGGTTGAGGAAATCAGCCATAATAACATCCAATATATTTTTTTTTATATATATATAAGAACATCCCATATATGTTAAAATTACAAATATGGCAGGTTTACAAATTACAATACAAATGATCCTTGGTACTTTACAACCAAAAGCCAGTTTACCTCTAATATATTGAATGTCAGAAATAAAATGACAGAACTAAAAAATTATTTTTTTATAGATTGGATTGTTACAAAGAATGTATTATAGAAAAGAATAAAGGAAATTGAATTAGCTAAGCTAAATGTCAGAAGTAAATTAACGTAAAAATCCATAAACATATTTGAAGAATAGAATTACAGATGTTGAAGAAAAATCAGAAAAAACCTGAAATACAGGAGTGCTTGGTTAACATAATTATGTCAAAATAAAAAAATATAAAATATTATTGAATAATCAAGTCATTGTATTTTCATACATCAAATTGCTTTAACTCCATTAACATTACAGATAGCATTAGTTGTATATAATGAACATGAAAAGACATTAATCAGAATAGAAGAGGTAAAATTCAGAAATTGAATTTTATGGTAAAATTCAGAAAAGAATATCAGAAGAGGTAAAATTCAAAAACTCAAAATCGGTTAGGAAAAAAATATGAATTATATGGTAAGAATAATGGAGATTACAATGTAATATAAGGTAATGAGGTAAAATTCAGTTAGGAAAGAATATCATAATAGAATAGATGCAAATATATAGGAATGAATAATAAAATAAATAAAGCTTAGTTAAAGCATGAAAGAATCATATATTTCATATTAATTTTAGGTACATATAACGGAAATACCTTAATATTAGAAGTCTTCAACTTCCGTTCAAGACCGCCTGAGTTTCAGATTGCTACAAAGAAAAGTATTAAATAAAATGGCAATCATCATCATCATTATTTTGTAATGTTCAATACTTCGGTTAGCCTTTGATTTTAAAACTGAATTTACAGATTTAATAACGTAAGACAGATTGACAAAACTTAAAAATGAATTACAATTGTTCGGGTTTGAGACTGAGTTGATTGCTAATTTCCAATTGATAAATTAAGATTGCTAAGAAAGTCAAGATGGAAGATAAGTGATAAGTTAGATAGAAATATATTGATGAATATAAAAAGATTCATGAATATTGAAATATATTGATAGGTTTATGTGCTAGATACCATCTTTTAGGATTCACTTGATAAGATTTTGTTGAAAGAATTTGACGAGTTCTGTTACAAAATTCTAAAGTGTATTGAGCTTCAATTCTCAAGCATGTCACCAACTCCTCCTAATTTCAGAGATAAATGAATCTATAGAAGCCAAAAATAGATGAAACCCTAGATAAAAAAAACAAATGAAAAAGAGGGAAGCAGAAGTTCGACAAACAAAAAATTATAGTTCAAAGGGAACAGAACAGCGTACCTGGATTGGGTATGTTGAAGGCCAGAGCGAGGAGTTTGCCGGAGAATGTTGGTAAACATGTTAGTGTAGTAGCTGGAGATGGTGGGAGGGAAGGTTCTCTTCATTGGAGCACAAATTGAAGTAGAAACCAAAGAAGAAAGGCGTATGTCGAAATCATAATCTTCATCAACTTTACGGGTATAAATTTGAAGCCACATACTAACTTAATTTACGGGTATAAATTTTAGTGAAAATTTGGAGTACAAATTGAAGCAGAGACCAAAGGGGAAAGGTCTATGGTAACTCAGACCTTCATAGATGAAATATATTAATAATGCTAATACCAATTACAATTCACTTGCATTCAAGCTATGTTTTCCAAATTGGCCAATTTGCATAGATATACCAATTTTGGGTGAGGTTTGCAAATCTATACATGTCATGCGAAAATTTGCAGGCGGGTGGCAAATTGTCATTTGTGCAATTAAAACGCTTACCAATGTAGCCGGTTGTAGATAACAAAAATAAAATAAAATAAAGGGAAAGCAAAGATGGGTTGGCCAGGTGTCCAGAAAGTGAAGTGAGAGGCGAGAGAAACAGCAGAGAGAGGGGGGGGAATGATGTCATCAGCATTAAATGCATTTGTAGACCATTTAATGCTCAACATTTCCCGCCCAAAAAAAGAGGGAGATTTGCTTGCTATGTGAGGGGTTTCAGGAGAGCTATGTGAGGGGTTTCGGGATAAAAAAATCCAAAAAGTTGAAGGGGCACCTAGGACCGTTGAAGGGCAGTCATTAAAAGCGGAGTTGGAAGGACAGATGACGGAGGTAAAACCTATCGTTGATTCCGCCAAAGAAAACTCAAACCTAAAGCAAGTATAGCGATAAGTAAGAGGTCGATCCCACAGGGAAAATTATAACTCAAGTGTGATTTATGTGTCAATTAAAGTAACCAGTTTTGGGGGTTTTAGTGGGTGAAAGTTCCGCCTTTTATCAAAGCGGAGTAAGCAAGCAAAGTAAATGGATTTGGTTTTAGACAATTAGGAGAAGCAATTCTACCTACAATTTTCCACTTTATTGGATTGAAGCGATCCTTGTAACTTCGTCTCGTCCTATTAAGTTCCCTATGAATGTCCTTGTCCCGACCTAATATAGTTACTAGTCCAACCAGTCCTAGCAACCCTTATCAATCGAACAATCCCTAAAGAAGGATTTAACCCAATTGATAACTTTAAGTTCAGAGATTAGCCAAGGTATTTGCAGTCCCTAAAGAGGGATTTAACAACACATTCAACTTCCTACTCATTCAATTAGTTCAACCAACCCTAAAGGAACAAGTTTGCCACTTAGGTTAAGGTTTACAACCAGGAATCTACAAAACCTTAGCGATTGAATTGATCTAACAAGTTGGCCAGACAAGATAGAACAAAACAATAAACAATCAAGCACAAAGAAGTTGAAACATTCAAATATAGGAAACAAGGAACGAGAATTAGAAACTCACAATCAATCCGAATAAAGCTTCAAATTGCAGGCAGAATAGATGAGTTTAGTTCCTCATGGAAGACATCGCTCAAAATCTCTCAAGTGTCTAATGGAAGAATAGAAGTTAAGTTAAGTGCTGGAAAAATCACTAAAAGTCGGCCTTATAACACCCAAGTCGGCCATAAAACAAATAAAGAAGATCTAGGGTTTTTAATTATTTAAAACGCTGCGGATAAGTGCTGACGGCTAATGCTGCGGCCGCCGCAAATTGATTGGCCGCGGGCGCCGCATGATTGCTGTGGTCGCAGCCAGAGGCCTTTCACGGAAAATCTGTTTTGAATCAGCTCTCGACGTCAACATTAAAGTTGTAGCTCTCTGAAAGAGCTTTCCAACGCATGGTCATAATAGTCGATCAGACAACCGAGGCCTCCAGAAAGTGCAAAACAAGTTCAGCATGTCTGGCGACAACTTCTGCAGACTTGTTCTTCGTTTAGGCTCGCTTCTTCTTCTCAGGACCTCTTGAGATCTTCATGTAATCTTCTTCGATCAACTATACATTCTCATCTCATGCGTTATCAACTCATGTCTCCTCCTCGGATCCACCATTACCTGAAATAATCAATAAAAGTGTGTAGATTCCGACTCCGACAACATAGAGAACTAATATGCAAATCGTGCTTAAACCATGCATGATATGCATCATAACTAAGCTAAATGCAACCTATTATGCCTACCTAAATGCATGCTATCAACAGACAACCCAGTATTACAATTACTAGCCAGTCAAAAAGTAATTCGGGACAACAACGGAATATTCCGTGCCATACAAAGAAAAAAACATGTCAACTTCAGTCATTAATCATTATATAGTAATGAACATGGGTTAGTATGCTGCTAGTATTCTATTTACATCCATGGATACTCCCCATCCTCTTCTTATCGTCAACTGAAAGTGATAAAACCATCTTATTATCTTCATTTGGCAGGGGAGAAAGAGGTGCTCTTACTTACTCTCGTGTGCGATGGTCGGTGGGAACGTCGAGGAGGGGGATGGGTGTTTGAAGGTCGAAATTCCCACATGACAATGCTCATAGAGGAGAGCATGTCGTTTGAGGAAACGTCATCAATGGGCTGTATGGAAATATCATCCGATGATGAGATGGAGGAGACCGAAAGGATGGTTTCAAGGCCAAAAGCTCCAGGGATGTCCACTGACGATGTGGAGGCGATGTTGGACAAAGCTCTTCGGCATGTAGGGGACCCTCGACGCAAGAACACCGACCTTCACGAGGGATTGTTGTTGAAATGACTAGCATTTAATGCACTAGGAGAGAGATGGTCCACTTTTCACAAAGAAAAGTACCCGCCAAGGCAAATTGGAGGAAAACCACATGGGGAGTGCAACGGGTTTCAGAGGGAGTATAAAAGGAGATGGGGGAGCTCGACAGGTGGACCAAAAAGTGAAAAACAACTGATTATTCTCCATGGTTGTCATTAACGTCAAGTTGGAAGAATAAAACCCAAAAATTCAGTTACTAGCAAGGCAAAGGGAAATCCTAGTCATCAACGGAAAATATGTAGACATACACAAGGATACACGTGGAAATTGCGTACCTGATATACATCGACGATAATGGGTAAGTATGGAGTTATGTGGTGGTCAATGCATCTTTCCGCACATCTCGATCGCTCACCAATGAACCCGACATGCCCACGACTCAAGTTCTCAAGCCTTTGCCATGCCACTTACCGCCGAAGGCAAACAGCTTCCCCCAAATATCGATCGAAGCAGCCCCGAGTGCCCCACAAAATGAGCAACAAAAAGGGCTCAAAATCATACATGAGCGGCGAGGAAAAAACTGTTCAAACAATCAAGTTTCGGACCATGGCACGGACAACTCTAGGCGTATCCAAGTGAATGATGAGTTAGAACCAAGAAAAGGCTATGAAAGGATTGTGTTGAAAGAAACAGTTGCAACAATGGAGCTCTGTGGTGGCCGCAACTGATGCCAGAAGTTGGGCTCTCGACCACCTTTGGGTGATCCCTGCACAACATGACATTTTTGTGCGCTCCTTGAGCACCCAACAATGATCTCTGTGTGCCCCCGACGCAATTTTCCAATATTATGCCATACCAACTACATCCGAAGGCCCACAAATGCCCCCGAAGATCAATCGAGTCAGTCTCAAACACCACGCAAAAGGAACCATCAAAAGTATATATATGACGCTCGTCTTAAGGATGTCTCTTCTTTTGCATAGAAAAAGGATGGTTTTGTTATTTTGCATGTACACAATTGACACTATGGGGTTGTTCGTTTTGTTTCCCTAAGATGTGCAACACGAAGATTGTGATTTATGCTTACTAGCCAGTAAATACTTTTGTCTTGCCATTAAAAACGATGTCTTAGCCAATATAAGATTAATCCCTGTCGGATCTTGTCAATCTCATAAACTTCCCAACTACAGGATAAACAATATTAAGTACAAACTAAAGCAGTCAGAATAACATTTAGAACAACTATCCATAAAACCATCCATACATAAATCCAGAACATAAGGGATCAGTCATCAAAAAGGAGGAAACATTTTAGACCTAAAACAAACACAGCGAAGTACTAAAGCTAATGTCGGATGCTTTCCTTCAACATGTTCCAGTCTGCAGTAGAGAGGGTTTGGTCCATGCGATCCAAGAGGATCGTCTTCGAGAAGTTGTTAGACCTCCCTCTAAAGCTAATGTCGGTTGCACATATATGAAGTTGCATACGAGTCCACATGCATGATTGTCTTGTCAATATCAGATCATGTTGGATTCCTAACACAACAAAAAATCTTCCCTTCTTTATCTCTAGTCATGATTGCTCGGTGTGAACCTGACACCATTTAACAACCTGTTCAGAGGTTGGTAACACCAATGACAGTAAATAAAAAAAGCTAGCCAGTACTGAAATAATTCTTGCCATGCAAAAAAAAAAATGCCTACCAGGATAGAAATGCGCAGATGCTCAAACGTCCCTAAGGTTAGGGTTTGTAAATCCGATCCTCTGCCAACGTCCAACACCCACAAGGTTAGGGTTTGTAAATCCTCTCTCACCGTTCTCCCCAACATCCCCAGTTCTACATTCAATAAATGCAACTCTCCAACCAAGTTTTTCACAAGATTAAGAGGGAGAGGATGAGAGCTTATTTGATTTCGCAGGGGGGTGTTCTTCTTCAAAAGGGCTGGAAGTGTTGTTCTCTTCGTCCTCGTCGACCTCCCTTTTCGATTCGCCTGACCCCCTTCTCTTTCTCTCTCTCAATTGCGGTTTGAAGGTGCTTCAATGGCGATTTTCTTCACAAATCTTCAATGACGGTTCTCTTCAACAATCTTCAATGGTGGTTCATCTCTTCTCGTTTAAAGTTGCAACTGAAATGAGAGGGGAGATGCTCAAAAAAAATGAGAGGGGAGGATTTGGACATTTGATTTGAGTTTGATAGGTGCTTTATTAAATGTAATCATGACCCCCAATCCGGTTTTCCAGTTTTTTTCCACCGGTTAGTTTTGCAAAACTTTTGACATTTTTGACACATTTGCAATTTTGGGTGGGGGAGAGTCATATCTGCCAACAACCCAAAATTTTGGTATATTGAATGTCATTTTCTCTTCCAAATTAGATCTGAACAAAATCGCAAGACCTAGCTGAGTAAAGTTTTTTTTTTTAAATCCAACCAAATTTATACAATTTATCCAAAGTTTATTCTCTAACCCTAAATTCAAGAGTTTAATCCAATCAAATCCCCAAAGCAACTCACAAAATACCCAAATCCAAATCCTAAATCCTAAATTTCGGAAAATTGAAATGAAAAATAGGACAAATACCTAATCGCGCGAACTAACAATCGTCGGCGTCGTTCACTGCGTGCGTCGTTCACCGCGCGCCACCCACGCTCGTCGCCGGTGTCTGTCAAGATTAGGAAGGAGAGAGAAGTCGAGGCTGTTAATCTGCTTCCAATCGTCGGCATGGCTGTCGAGGGTGATGATTCTTGGGCTGAACTCGGTGACGATCTAGGAGCCCGAATCGGAGTTGCAGGTCAAGGCGCCATATTCGTTGTGCAGTTGGACAAGGACAGCGAGCAACAACCACAACCAAGGTGTCTGAAAGAAGGAGAAAGAACGGGAGAAGAAGAGGAGGCGAGAAAAGGCCATCAACGAACAGGCCAAGAAGAGGAGCCGAGAAGGGACAACCACAGGCGTCTGAAAGAAGGAGAAAGAACGGGAGAAGAAGAGAAAGGAGGAGGCGTGAAAAATGGAAATTGAACCCTTAGCGTTTTTCATTCCAAATTAGGAAGAGGGAGAAAAAATTAAAAAAAGAAAAAATCTGATTGGGCAAAAGGGAGAGAATTATGGAGAGGCTGCCACGTCAGCTAAAAGTAGTCGGCTTTAAGTTGTACTCTTGAAGAAGTACATGGAATATGGGTTATGACATATTCAGAACTATTTTATTTGGTTAGTACAACCAATATAAATAACCATAAAACATGATCTGGTTTACAAGGCCACTTCTTGACAATCCTCTAAGCATTGTCTGAAGCATGCCCCTCTTGTAGAGGATGTAAAAGAGGTAATGGTTAAGCGTGCAACCAAAGTTATTGTTGAGGCTTATAACTAGGTCATCTTTGCACGGTTAGTTTCTAATGTCCTGAAGAATATTATGAATAAAGATAAATGTAGTTGGTTGTTAGTTTCATACATGTAGTATGACACTAACGGAAGTTCTGAAAATACTCAGTTAACGGCATTTGATTAAAGAAATGGATCACCATAAACAAAGTTCAATGGTTAGAATGTTTTACCATTTTGACACTTATTTATCCCATTGAAACTTATGATGTCACTAACCAGAAGTTAGTTGATGATAAAATCTTACTCTTTGTGGCATTTGGTCGCTCAAGTTAAACGATGATTTGCAAGATCATTGAAATTCACATGAATTCTCACCAAAGGACTAGAAGATCCTAGGACCGGAAGTTCCTCAATAAGGGTGACCATACATGTACGGCTTGTTCTCTTGGCAAAATAATAACAAGACCGTCTATAATAAAGAGTAAATGCAAAGTCTCGTATGTGACTTAACTGAGTTCAATGAGACAACTACGAACATAAAACATCGGCATATGGACCAATGTTATTCCAATATAGATGCCTTAACACATTGTTCATATGAAAAGGTAGAGAATGTTTGAGGAGCATATAGTAGCTCACAACGACCTAGAAGAGTCGTTAGTCAAATGGGCTCATGCAATTTTGCATTTCGAATTTGACACAATAACTTCTCTCAAATTATCTCCAGAAGAGAGTATATGTTCTGAGGCCTCCTCCAAAAATTAACTAAAAGACCACAAAGAATTTGAATGATATATGGGGTTTGAGTCCCTAATGGTATCAAATACCTCGAGCTTTATAAGGGTGATCAAATGCTCGGTATTTAGGGGGAGATGAAATGAGACTATATTAAGAAAGAGATTGCATGAAAGCAACTTCTCTATATATCATTTGGGATCCGCGGATAAATGAAAGTGAACCAGAAGTTTAACACCTATGTAAACCAAATGATAATTACATGCTTTAGCGAAAAGCCATCAAATGCATGTACTATAAAGCCAAGAGAGTGACTAAGTCACATATATTGCACTAGCTAGCTCATTTGGTGGTTCCAGAAGTAACTCCGAAAACCAACAAAATCAAGTGAGTTTCAAATACACCAGAAGTGTTGAAGATTACTGGCTCTCACTTTAAGATTCCCTAGAAGTGGAAAGAGCTCATGGTAATATGATGATTATCAATCAAATAATGGATGTCAACATCGACATGATGGTAAAAGAGATAAAAGCAATTCATGCAAAGATGAATTCTTTAAGAATGTTTTTATTGGACCCGTAGTTCCAACATCAGATTGGTTTTAAGTAGGTATTTATACAAAATCGCAATAAGCGGAATGAAGCTGTAAGATATATAGCAAGATAGATTGCATATAGTCTATAGTGGATGATATGAAAATATATTCATCTGTAGTGGATATAATCTTTGGTTGTCGATGAACCGACCCTAACCGTAATTAACAGGCATAGCGGTTATATACTCAAATTGATCATTAATAAAAGAATATAAGTGAAAATGATCGATTAATTTGAAATGCATGAAGCATCAATATGAAAGCCTTGTCATATTTACACGATTAAGCCAAAGGGTGCTTATAGTACTTGAAGTATTGTGTAAGTGGTGACATAGTGTATTGAGTCCTGAAGTACTATACACAACGTTGTACTCTTTTCCTTAATTTTGGTTTTTATCCCACTGAGTTTTTCCAAGGTAAGGTTTTTAATGAGGCAACTTATATATCATCTATACATCATATCCCCCGCATCAAACAATGAAAAGCACACTAGGTCCGGAAGTGCCTTATATTTGTGCATTGAAAGCAGCTCATCACCAAAGACAAGGAATTCTATCGCATCGAACTCGAGTGTGATACATGAATGCATTTTAACTTGCACACGTCGAAAGCAACTCATGAAGTCAACATTATCAAGAAGTTTGAAGAGCTTATCAGAATGAGAAAGCTGCGAGAAGAATGTTGATTTCAGGGGGAGAATATACGCACTGCACTCTTTTTCCCTTCGATTAGGTTTTTGTCCCACTGGGTTTTCCTGACAAGGTTTTTAATGAGGCAGTATCACCAACGCGTATCAAACGACATCTGTACTCTTTTTCCCTTAACCCTTGTTTTTGTCCCATTGAAGCTGCTATCATTACCTAGTGAGGATTTTCTACTCCCCTCTCTACTCCACCAAAATAATTTAACATATATTTAATTTTACAAAAATTAAAAAATATAGATTTATATTCCTAATATATATTTTTATATATTTGTACAATTTTATTTTGAAAAATCATGTTTTAAATTTTTTAATAATTATATTTTGAAAATATTGCCTTTTTAATTGTAAAAAATTCCTATCATTTTTAAGAATGGTTAGGATGTTGTTCTTGGACTGACGTCCGACTACCTGTCCCGGTTAGGATGTTGTTCTTCTCTCTTAAGGCGTCCGCGGACGTGTGGTCGGAAGATGAGTCAAGGTGGGAACCTTGGCGTGGCTATTTCCCTCTCAATCCCCTCTGAAATTAGCGTCTCCTCTCTTGTTTTCCCAAAAAGTCATGTTTTTTGGCCCCCTTTCTGCCTTTTATAGTGCATCTCTTCGTCTGTCAAATGAGGGAGAAGTTCCCCTTTTTCGGCCATTTGTTGATGTCGCATCGCCACGTGTCCAGGAGAGGAGATGCACTTGGATGGGGGGCATGTGTGCCACCTGTCCTATTTGTGCATGCTTTTTCTCGTCCGTAGATCATTTGTCGTGCTTATTCTTTTGGAGTCTATTTCCGCTAACCTTTTGAGCCCTCTTTAATTGTTTCTTTACTTTCGCTCTCTTTTGGGCGTCATCAAGATTATTTTATTAATAATTATTAATAATAATTAATATTAGAACCTTAACACAAGAAAAATAGAATACAATTGACCAAGAATCAAAATTACCACAAGAACCTAATTGATCAAACATCAAACAACATAAAATTTCAACTTGTGAAAAAATTTCACATTTTTAACCAATAGGATAAATCAAAACAATTTATTTTTTCAATCCATGTCTAATTATGATATCTAGCAACCAATGATATATATATATATAGGGTAGGGTAGGGTTCAAGTGAGAATAGTATATACCGGTGAGAAGGAAAGAAGCAATTTAATTGGTAGAGACAGTTGTAATTTTTAATTAAAAATAATATGGCTCACGCGCCTAAAACTCCGTCCCTCCCACTTATCGATCTCATTCCTTCTCTTTCTCGCAGTCGCCTCAGATCTTGCGCTCTCCTCTCCCATGGCGGCTCAGATCTCGCTCCTCCTCCTCCTTCCTCCGTCCCTCCCTCCCATCGCAGACGCCCCCTCTCCGCGCATCCAAGCCGCCCCCGGCGCGCCGATGTCCGTCCACGAGGACTGCTGGTCGCCCGAGCGTTTGCCCTAGCCGTGGACGCCGCCCGAGCGCTGCCCTAGCTGTTGCCCGCTACTTCTCGGCGCAGCAGCACAGACGAGAATGCCACAGACGGTGAAGCAGATGGTGCGTTTGATGAGCGCAGCCATGGAGGAGTCACTGAAGCGCAGCGGCTTGGAGGTGGCGCCGTGGCGGAGGAATTGAATTCGTCGACTCCATGGAGGAGTGGCTGCCAGCGGCGAGAGGAGGACGACAATGATTAGTAATTGCATCGCGATTATGCAATTGATAGAAACTAGTGCTGGAGATTTGATGATGGACATTGTGATAAATGGGAGGGCTCGTTGATTAATTTGATATATAGAAATTAAACTAGTAGAGGAGATTATGTAAATGGTTCAGTGCATTTAATTAAAGAGAGTGGTTCACCAACTAGACACATAATTGTTCATGAATTAAATAGAACTGGTTCATCAATTTTATAATAACTGGTTCAATACGTATACAGAGAGTGGTTCAGTGACTAAATAGAGAGTGATTCGGTGGCTGAATAGAGAGTGGTTCAGTGTCTAAATAGAGGTTGGTTCAGTGACTAAATAGAGATTGGTTCAGTGACTAAATAGTGGTTGGTTCAGTGTCTAAATAGAGATTGGTTCAGTGACTAAATAGTGGTTGGTTCACTTCTTGATAACTTGATGAACCACTTCTCTATATCTTGATGAACCACTTCTTCATAACTTTTTTACATCTTGATGAACCACTTCTTGATAACTTGATGAACCACTTCTTTATAGCTTCATGAACCACTTCATGGTTTAGTGACCAAATAGAGAGTGGTTCACTGACTCAATAGAGGGTGGTTCAGTGACCAAATAGAGAATGGTTCAGTGACTCAATAGAGGGTGGTTCAGTGACTCAATAGAGGGTGGTTCAGTGACCAAATAGAGAATGGTTCAGTGACTCAATAGAGGGTGGTTCATCAATTTTATAGTAAATGATTCAGCACATACATAGAGAGTGGTTCAGTGACTAAATATATATTGGTTCATGGATTAAATTAAAATTTGTAAAATTCAATTATAAAAATTTGAGATTTTTTAGGGCGAAATATACATTAATATGTCAATTAATGTGTAATTAATAAATAATTAGAAAATAAACATTAAAAGAAAATAAAAGAAGAATGAATTTTTTTATTATGAAATATATATTAATATGTATCTTAAGTGAAAACATTTTAATTAATTAGAAAAATATATATATTAAAAGTTGTAAAATCGATTTTGAGGAATTTTATTGGCTAATAAATTTTGATAGATGCAATTAATAACAAGAGACACTAGTTGGCAAAATGGTTGAGCTTTTGTGTAGCTATACAAAGTTCCAAGGTTCAATCCCCAGCACACGCAATTTGGCGTTTTTTTAATTATTTGGCTGGCGCGTGTGGTGCAAGCGCGGGGCATGCGGGTGGGCGAGTAGTGGACTGCGCTTTTGTGTTGCGTTGGGAGCTTTGGCACGCGCGCTCCGACCTATTTTTTTCAATTAATTTAATCTATTTGGACCAATAAGATTGCTTCTTTCCTTCTCACTTTTGGTGACCTTTGCACCTGAACCCAACCCTATGCTTCCAGATTCATTGAAAGAGGAGTGTTTGGGCTAAAAGTTTTGTCTCTTGTTCCCTTTCATTGCATCCTAGTCTGACATTGAAAGAGGCCAAAATGTTCAAACACTGAGCAAGATAGATGAAGCCTGGCTGTAGAACATCATTGCGTTGGTCAGCCTCTTCTCAATTCAAGCATCAATGCCAAAAAAATGAATACGAAAAGAAAATACTAAAAGAGCAGCTCTAGAATTTATTGCAGAAAAAACAATTGATGGATCAGATTCGTTGAAAAGCAAATGTAAAGTTGGAGAAGAATGGAGAAGAAGACTCTTTATTCAAATAAATAATCCTTCAATACAGAAGCTTTAGTGTAGGAACACATTCAACATTTCAACCGATGTTTGTTGCGGGAGCATCTGTGAAAAAGCATGGGTCACCCATTTATTTATGAAAGTAAACATTTATGAAAAAAGTTCTGAAATTTATCAAACTAAAATTTTAGTCATTTAATGTATAGATTTGAGAAGAAGAATTTGGAAGGGTGGGGAGATTGGAGAAAAAGGATTTTACAATTTTTAAAAATTAAAAAAGCTACTAGTTCAGGCGTTTAATACTAAATGGTTCAGAGGTTTATACCAAGTGGTTCAGTGTTTTTTATACCAAGTGGTTCAGGGATTTTTATTACCAAGTGGTTCAGCGCATATAAATAGAAGTGGTTCACGGAGTAAATATTTGGTTCATGAAATAAATATTATTGGTTCATCAACCATTTTATTTTAAAAATAATAATAAATAATTAAAAAATAAACACTAAAAGAAAATAGAAGAAAAATGAAATATATAAATAATAGGGGTTCATGAAATAAATAGTAAAGACTTGAAGTGAAAGTGTAATACCAAGTGGTTCAGGGTTTTAATTGTCATAATGGCTGAACCATTGTGAATAAAATTGCTGAACCACTATAAATAAAATTGTTGAACCACTGTGAATAAAATTGTTATTAGTGACTAAATAGAGGTTGGTTCAGTGACTTAATAGAGGTTGGTTCAGTGACAAAATAGATGTTGGTTCGGTGACTAAATAGAGGTTGGTTCAGTGAGTAAATATGTTGGTTCAGTGACTAAATAGATGTTGGTTCAATAAGTAAATAGGTTGGTTCAGTGACTTAATAGAGGTTGGTTCAGTGCCTAAATAGAGGTTGGTTCACTAACTTAATAGAGGTTGGTTCAGTGACTTAATAGAGGTGGTCTAATGTGTAATTTTAAAATTTATATGAAAATATTTTAATTATAATTAAAAATGTGTATATTAGGTGGTAATTAAATGTGAGACAAAAAGCAATAAATACAAATGGGTGCATTGAAAGGAAATGTACGTAATTAACTTGAGACCAACAGCAATAAATACAAATGGATGCATTAATAGCTAACAAAGGTTCAATTGGTAAAGTGGTTCTTCAACTGTCTTTAAACGCCAAGGATCTGGGATTGATTCCCATCCGGGGGAACGTCTATTTTTATTTTACAGCCACAGTGTGGCGCGTGTAGTGCAAGCGCGTAATGTGCGACTGGGCCTCAAAATGCAAACGCGAGAACGGACTGGGATGAGCGCGCGCCCCCATATACGTGGACCAATTAGATTTATTTTTTAATACACGTGGACCAATAAGAATGCTTCTTTCCTTCTCACTTTTAGAGTTGTGTGTACCCGAACCCAACCCTATATATATATATATATATATATATATATATATATATATATATATATATATATATATATATATATATATATATATATATATATATATATGCATAACTTCATGTTAGTACTAAAATATATTAATTGTGTCTTTTGGGGTTGAACCTAGGGTGCTCATTTGAAAAAAAAAATAAAAAGTTTGATTGAGTATACAAAAGCTAGGGTGTTCATTTGAAATAAAAAAAAAGTTTTAGACAATTATGTAAGAAATAGGGTGTTGTTTTCTAAGAATATAGGAAGTTTAAGTATCATATTGTAAGAACAAAATATTTTCTACTTAAAGCCCATACCAATATAGCCCAATACAGCCCAATATTACCTATCAGATCCCAAAAAAACCCTAAAGACGAATTCTAAACAAATGAACGCCACATCATTCATCCTCTCCGCACCTTTGTTTGCTCGCTAAAATAATGGAGCGTCTCTTGCCGGAGGCGGATGGATGCAAACTGCCCGCGCCGCCGCTCTGGTCTCCGACGTCGGATTCGTCTGTGTTTGATGTCGCCGCCCTCGTCTCCCTTCTCCTCAATCCTCTGGCACCCACAACCACCACCGCTTCCTCCTCCTTTCTCTCCCAACCGCCTCCCTCCTCCTTCCTCTCCAATTGTCCGAAACCGCGCCACCCTCCTCTTCCTTCCTCCCCCTAATTGGCCAATGGTGTTGGAGAAGTCTTCCTCCTCCTTATTCCCCCCTCAATTGTCCGAATCTGCACCTCCGCTTGAGAAGGAATCGAAGTCGGGAATTGCTGAAATAGGCGAGGGCTCACCGAAATTTCAAAATTGGTTATGGGAATCTACATAACAACACATGGGGAAGTTTTTAGAATGGATTTGGTTCAGTTTCGAGTGAGATTGGAGGGGTTGAAATTTTACCCATTTTTACAGACAGGATCGGAGGTTGAAGATGATGAAGCTGAACCGGTCTGGTTCACTCTTTTTCTTTTTTTCAATGGGTTCGGTTCAGTTAACCAACTTAGACCACATATTATTATATATTATATAATCCACTTATATATTGGAATTAATTTATTTAATTTAATTTAAAACTTATAAATTAAATACTTGGAATAATAAGGGGTTTTATCACTCTAAATAAATTCTTATTATTTTACTTAAAATACAAATGAAAATTATTCTAAAACTTGCAAATTTTTAGTCAAAATTTATGTTTACAACATACAAATTTTATTTTCTCAGCCTTCTTTATCACATGCAAAAATAATGGTGCTAACAACCCTTTAATTTATTAATGAACAGAGTTTAAACAAGCCCAACTTTTTTTATATACATTTACATGTGTGACATAGATAAAAAATTTGAGAGCTCTAAATAATTTTCTCAACCTTATTTATCAAACACACACAAAAAAAAGTTGAAATTATAGGCTTTAGGATATAGGGTAGTCTAGGAAATAGGAGTAATAAAGAGTAATACAAAAAGTTGCATGCAATTATTACCCTACTCTCTCTATTTTCATTTCTTTCTTTTTTTTAAGTTTGACTTACTTTTGACCAGAAGGATGTTACAATTTTACCCCCGGGTAAGCTTACCAGTAGGGCTGTGCATAACCGGGTATCCGACACGACACGACAAAAACACGAAACCGATAAGGGGAAAAGTGCCGATCCGAACACGACACGATAAGTATCGGGTATCCGACACGATAACACGACACGGTTTCGTGTCGGATACCCGTGTAACACGACACGACACGATTTGTACAAAAACCACCTCTTTTTTTTTTCCTAATGTTGTCGTACATGGGTCATCTCCTTAAGCTTTAAATTACTGTTTTAAAAAAAATGTATAAAATTCAAAACAAATTGGCTGGGAAAAATAATTAAATTACTGTTTAAAAAAATGGCGTACAGATTAGAGCCTAGAGCCTACAAAATTGAAAACAAATTGGCTGGGAAAAAAATTGAAAACAAATTGGCTGGGAAAAATAATGTAAAAGGGATACCTAATTAAATTACTGTTTTAAAAAAAAAATGGCGTACAGATTAGAGCTAGAGCCTACAAAATTGAAAACAAATTCAAATTGGCTGGGAAAAATAATGTAAAAGGGGGGACACACCTGGGATTCGAACTTGGGTCCTCAAGATTCACACTAAAACGGAGGAAGGCGCGCCCTGCCAACTGGGCAACCAGCACTTTGGGTTACTCTAGAACACTTGTAATATTTGTATTATCACCATATATTAATATTTTTTTTATAAAAAAAAAAATTTATCGTGTCGTGTCGGATACCCGATAATGGGAAAATGCCGATCCGAACACGACACGATTATTGTCGTGTTTTACCGTTTCGTGTCATAATCGTGTCGTATCAATATCGTTTCGTGTTTTTTCGTATCGTTTTGTTGCGGTTTCGTGTCGTGTCAACCGTGTCGTATATTTCTGCACAGCTACCAGAGGGTAAGAGAATCATTGTCCCACATCACCTCCCTATGTGCAAAAACTTTTTATCACTTTTCAATAAAGTAAAGTCATTCCTATTGGTTGTTTTTAAGTTTTTTCTTTTCATTTTTAATTTAATCATATTTACTTAGAAATAGGTTTGTATAAAATGCACATTTAACTAATAGAGTAAAACATCAAAAATTGATATGCATTTTTAAACACCTTGTGTAAACTTAACCATTGAAATTAGTCTAATAGCTCCTCCGGTGTTAAATCATCAAAGCTTCTCAACAACATGACATTCATTTCAATCCACGTACGTCACATCCGTCCCAACCACCTAATTCATCTTTCCACATCCGTCCCTCCCGCGCTTTTGCCCCTCTTTCCTGACAAAAAAAAAATAATAATCAAATCCTCTCTTCTTGTACCTCCTCACTATAAAACCCCATCTAAGTCGTCGGTAAAAGTCAGCCAAATTGGGTTTATTTTGTTGAGAACTCTCTCTTCCCCTCGACACTATAAGATGGCCGATGATTCCCGCTCGACGACTATCGCCAATCCATCGCACGTCGTCGACATCGACCTCCAACCCGACTTCGGGAGGCTCCACTGCATCAAGGACGCTCTCTCCAGAGGCCGCGTCCAGTTCGTCGCTGCCACCGGCGAGATCGCAAAGACGTTGTTCGTTCTAGCTTTCGGGGGCGTCCTGAGCATTCCGGCGACATTCAACGCCCACTTCCTTCCTAGATCCCACCTTTGCCTCATTAGCTTCTTGCTATTGGTTGGGGCTCTCTCTCTCATCCTCGCAATCGCCCTTCGTAAGAACGCCTCTAACCTCGCGGCTACAAGTTGCCTGATTGGAACCGCCAGTTTGGTGACCGTCTTACCCATCATCGCCACCGGTGTCTTTCCAATGCTCAGATTCCTCACCTGGGTTTTCGTTTCGCTACTCGCAGTCGTCATCCTGTGCGCTCTGTGGGTCCATCCTTCATCTGCTGATTCTGCTCAAGTGGTCGACGGAAAAGGAATTGCAGAATGAAATTCAATGCTAACATGGTAAGTGGGTTACGGAAGCAACACCTGTTCTCTCCTTCCATGAGATAAATTGAGCAATCAATTCTCTTTTATGTGGGAATTGTTGGTTGAGAATTGGATTTTCATCTAGTGGAGTTACTTGCTGATGGACTATTGTGTTGTGATGATAGATATTGCTTTCTTCTGCCATACATGTAAAAATGTTTGGCTATGGACTATATTGTGTTGTGATGATAGAGTTTATTTGAATTCAAGAGATTGTTTAAGGTTTACCAGATTTTAACCTAGATAACAATGAGTTTTAAGGGACTTTCTCCTCCAGATTTAACAATTAGATCCCTGATAAAAGAAAATCTTATCTTATACTGTTTGATTAAATGTTAATCAACAGATATAACAATCACACAGGCACTGAATTTCTTTGCTTGCTCGTGTTCAACCTCCTGCTTCGTTCTTCCTCTTCTCCATCTCCTGCTTACTCAATTCCGTTGTGTGTGACCTTGTAGATTTTGTCCTCCTCCTTGTGTCCTTCCCATCTCCTGCTTCCTAATCAATCGTCATCGCCGCCTCTCCAACTCCTGCATTCTAATCGTTCTGATCACCGCCTTTCCACTAGGACCTTGTGGTCGCCTTTCCTTCCTCTTATCTCCTTCTTTGGCAGCTAGGATTAGCTAAAGCCCCAAACTGAACTTGCACCACCCTTGAATCTTCCTGTTGTTGAACCTTTCCCCCCTAATCTCTCTGCTTTTGGTGTTGTTGTCTCTTAGTTTGTCTTCAATTTAGAGTTCCTTTCTTTATTGTTGCAGTTGAACTGAACTTCTATGTATTATTCACTGTTTTATTGTAGAAAATCACTATGTCAGATTAAAAATTATATATTTATTCAAATATTTACCTTTTGTCCACTTATGCGCCTCAGTTTAGCTTTGATCAAAGCTAGAACTCTCTCATGGAAGTTTACCCTTAATAGATTGGTTACTTAGGACAATAAAGCGCCTTTAAGATGAAAAGTGGCTTGTTTTGCTGTTGAAGACTTCACAAATTAATGATATGCTTTTGTGATCATAAACTAATGGCAAGTGCAGCTTTCTGCAACAATTGTTTTTCTTTCACACTTGCTATTTCTTGGCTTCATTCTTTTATCTGCTCCTGGCTACTTCTACAAGTCTATCATTTTCAGCCACTGAACCATCTCTATGTTAAAAAAAAAATCTTTATTTTTTCGGTTATTGGTGGCTCTCGTCCTAGTTGACAAGTGAGCTCTCTTCAATCTTTAATTGCAGGCAATGTTGGTTCATCTTGACAAAAATATGGGAACTGAGAAAGCAGCAGAAGCTTTCAAGAAACTTCAAAATGCGTATGAGGTAATTATTTATGTTGCCTTCTTCCAGAATTCAATCCTTATCCTATATATATCCTTCTGATTATAAGGAATGATATTCCCATTAGATTTTGCTTGATACGTTGAAGCGGAAAGCATGTGATGATGAACTAAGAAGAGAGGATCTTTTGAATTATTTCTTTCAATTTCAACGCATTCCGCAAAAGGTCAGGCTTAATCTGTTTTTCTCTTGTTTTGTTGGTTACCAGATTTGATAGGCTGCTTTCAACTAGAATTTTACCGAAAGTGCGAGGGTTAATGGCTTACCAGCTCATTTTGTTTTGTTGCAAGTATGCTGTGACTGACATAGTGACATGATCTTTAATCTCATATCTAAATCTAGATAAAACAACGTGTTGACTCACTTCAACAAAGGTCAAACTAATGCACATTTTCTTGCTGCTTTGCATAGCTTCAAATGAGAGGTGAGTAGAAGTAAACAAAGAACCTGCAATTGTACAAGTTGGTCCTCTTATGTAAATGATTTACCAAATTCAGTGTTTCACTTGGCTTTGGCTTTGCGTAGGTTGATAACTTTTGTTCCTAAAAAAAACTTAAAAAGGTTGACTTCGATTGTTTCCAAGGCTTCTTATTTGCTTGGTTGAGTATCAGTTTTATGTAAACATGCTCATCGCATGAATGAGTTGGCAAGTTTGCAACTGTGAAGACATCAAATAGGATAAACAATGTGTTTAAATGGTTTCTATTGGTGCGAAAATGTTAAATCTGGTGGATCAATACTTCTGGTTTGCGTTCTTCTGAGCTCCTGGGCATGAATAGTTTTTTAGCACTTCATATATTATTGCTTGTTAGACAACGTCTATTTTCTGCAAATTGTACCATTTGGTGTTTTGAGTTCAGTAATGAAAATGGTGAAATTGTAATTTGCTAACTTCAGTG
The DNA here is from genome assembly GCA_037127255.1 of Persicaria tinctoria. Classification (NCBI taxonomy): domain Eukaryota; kingdom Viridiplantae; phylum Streptophyta; class Magnoliopsida; order Caryophyllales; family Polygonaceae; genus Persicaria; species Persicaria tinctoria. Next base: position 64,178,121 of record JBANSL010000017.1, on the reverse strand, counting down.
AGTTATTTCATTGTGCTTTGATTTGCAATCAACTCTAGATGGGGCGCAATGGTTTCTTCCCAAATGGATTTGCATAGTCAGAGGCAGATAATGATGACCCGCTTCTAGAGGTAAGGCGAATTGCATGCAAAAGATGTGGTGACTTTCATATTTGGATTCAGACTAAGAAATCTAAATCAAGCACAAGATTGTGCTAGGTTGCCTATGCTTGTTTTTCCTGTTTGTATGTAGTTATTATTATTTGGTAGGCATGTAGTTACAATTAGATTATTTATTTGCGAAAGACTGTAAGGATTATCATCAACTGATCAAGCTAAAGATGGGGACGAATGGGTACTCATGAATTTCCTAAGTTGAGGGACCTGTTGCATATGTTTGCGCCAACAGCATAATAAATAATGCCACTAAGTGGTATATCTGTCAGGTATTTCTTTCTATGATGTCTTATATTAGCAAAGTCGTATTACCTGCCATAACTTTGCTTCATCCTAACTCTGCTTCATCCTAATCAACTTGTTGCTTATGTCTGTGCCAACAGTAGAATAAATAACGCCACTGAATGGTAGTATATCTGTCAGGTATTGCTTTTTTTATCATGCCTTAAATTAGCCAAGTCGTATTAATTAGAGCACTACCATGACATCTACTCATCTAGGATGTCAAATTTTGTAACCCTTGCTCCACTTTCCTTGGTTTAGGATGTTTTGTGCTTGAGCTCAATATGCTGAATTGTGTTAATCTGAACTGTGATTGAAATTATTGAATGGTAAATTATTTATGTACTATTGGTTTGAATTTTTTTTTTCCTAAAATTTGTAAGCCTATCAGCTCAACCGGTAGAGCAATGTGCCTAGGCACGAGATGTGGGTTCAAATCCCACATAGGCTATATATATAGATAACATATTACAGAAAGTGACTAAGAATACAAAGAACATAGGCTATATATATAGATAACATATTACAGAAAGTGACAAGAATACAAAGAAAAATAAAACATGAGGATATGATATCTAGGTGAAAAAATTTCAGGAATATGTTGACACACTAACAAGAGCAATATATGGATTACAACTTTTCAAGTGACAACACACGCCAACATGCACAATAGGTGAGGAAGCTCAACTAGTCAAAAGTGAAGATGAGGAACACATGAGGATATTATACCTTGCAGCAGTACATTACTGATTTTTATTCCTTATAGCAGTACAGTTCTCTGTTTTGTTACTTGATTTGCATGACTCTCCTCACTCCCGCAAGCAAATCATCAGACTCAACAACCATTAAATTCAATATAATTAACCATAAAAACAAATTCCATAGATATGGGCACCAAGAAGCCATCAGGACAAGAGCACCAAGAACTCAACAATCTGTACAAGAGGTCCTAATCTAACTCACATCTAAATATGCATCAGTCCTAGAAGCCATCTTTACAAATCATTCATGTTTACCGTGCTAATTTAGATAGCCTATGTGGGATTCGAACCCACGTATTTGTGCCAAGCACATTGCTCTCCCAATTGAGCTAATAGACTAAAAAAATAATTCAAATAAATAAAAAATTGAAGAAAAATAAGGCAATTGTTTCAAAGCTTAGCAGTAGTTTTTTCCTTTAATTCGATTTTCGTTTTTTTTTTAAATCAAAACAAACGGAGGATGACAAATCTGTTTTAACGGAAGTGAACGGAAGAACCATTCCGGAATGGCTCACCGGAAAGGACTTGTGGGTAGTACTCATAGGTCCCCGGTTCGAACCTCTTTATTTAACGGAAGTATTATTTGCAAATTACACCCACAATTTTTACTATATACACCGCATATCTCATTTTTAATTATTTTTTTAAAATAGACTCTGCCTCTCTTGAGTCAGGAACGTTTGACTCAAGAGGCGCATGATATTTAATGAACCTCCGTTTCCTAGTTGTAATTAAAAAAAAAAAAGGAAAAAACAAATTCAAAATCCTCTTTTTCGCTCCAATTTAACACATATTTTAACCAAACTCGAGTTTATAACTTGAATTACTTAGAAATTGACCATTATATTAGGCAAAATTGTAGAAAACTATCCTTTAAATAGAGTGTTTTGTGGAAAACCACCCCTTAAAAATAAAATTGTAGAAAATCACCTGTTAAAACCATTTTTTTTGCAGTGTCACATGTACACTTTTTAAAATATATAAAACATCAATTATATCTATTTTTATAGAGTGTTTTTACTAATAAGTATGAAATTATATTCTAAAAAATTGATATTTTGTAGAGTTTTTTCCTTTTGAAAAACATGTTACAAAGTTAAATATTACCATTAATATCGATTGGATGGAATAGGATAATAATAAAAACAAGGGATATAAATATAATTGACTTTTCATGTACTCTAACATTCTATTAACGGAAATTTGGTGATGGGTGTGACCTTGTAAAGAAAATTGTTTTAACGGGTGGTTTTATGCAATTTTAGTTTTAAGGGGTAGTTTTCCGCAAAACACCTCATTTAAAGGGTGGTTTTCTGCAATCTTTCCACAATATTAACATGAGAATCTTACCAAGTTAAAAAATAAAAAAGTTTTTTCATACACTATCCTACTATCCTCACCTTACAAAATTAGCTTTAAAAGTGTAATATTACACTAGATTTATTAAACTTGAGTCAGTTGCCAGATTCCGAGTAAAAAATATATAGGTACTTTGCTAACCTTCTATGTTCATCTGATTAACAGATTTCTAATTTGTAAAACTGCCAAATTGATTGACAGACATCTGATTGCAACAATCAAGGCTGAAAAAAAGCCAGGTATGTATGTCTGTTATTTTATCGACAAAGACGATCATTTCCATGTAGGGTAACCTGAACAATCAGGGAGTTGCTTGACATATACCAACCTGCAATATCTTATAGGACAAAATCTGTGTAGTTTAGGAATTAGGAACATCTCGATGAATACACTGAACACCAGTTGCGTAACTCCACATCAAATGAAGCAGTGGTCTTGGTTTGATTTTCGAAAACCGGTTGCCAACTGAGACAGAATTGCGTCAAGAACTCTGATTGGCGAGTAGGGGAGCAGTCTGGCTGTCGGGAATTTGTGCGAATCTAAGAGGAGTGAGGGCGGGATCCAGATAAGCTGTAACCAGCTTGTTGAAGAATTCGCCCATTGCAGGGTCCTTGCTGTCTTCTCTGTCCTTTTTTATTAGGCTCTGGATAACACACAAATGCAGTCGAACAGTTTACATTGACGTTTCGTTTGTCGAATCCGTATCCTATGGGGAATCAGAACAGGATTAGTAAGTGGGGAAAAAACATACCTCAGCACCATAACCTCTGAAGTTGGGAATGAAGCGTTTTCGACAGTACTCATTGAAGAGCAGTGTGAGGATTGGAAGCGGGAAAATCAGTGTCGAAGCTGAAGGGAGCTTCTTCAGTGTGAAGATGCCAACAGCAATCGCGTGCATCAGTACCAGGGAGAATATCATCGAGTTGTGCACAATCGGCCAAAACCTCCCGCCTGTTTCATACTTCGGCAAGTACACATTGATGAACTGCACTTAGCCAATACATACCGCGTTATGCAGAGTCTTTATGTTATCATATACTATATTCATTCAGCCGAGGACTGACCTGATTCTTGGAGACGATGTACGCAAGACAGAAGTAGACCAACACGAAAGGCAGTATAAGGGGCGCAAGGAAGAAGTAGGTTATACCAAGAAGCCCGAAGAATAGAAGCCGAGGGATGTCCACATGATATGGGAGACCCGGAGCTTCAAACTCATCACTGACAGCGTCACTTCTTTTACAACAGCAACATTTTTGCAGTAACATGCCAATGAAAGGGATCATTCGGAATAGTTCTAATGAGGTGCTCGTCCATCCTGATGTGACGACATATGCAATGAAGAATGATGCCTGCAGAACTTAAAAACATTTACAAGTTTGTATAGAAACACAGACAAAAAGGCGACATTTGACTCCATGAAACAGCACTTTTTCAGCCAAATTTTAATTCTAACATAGCCTGCAATCCTCACCTGTGCCGGGACAGCAACTGCTAATTTTGAAGGGATGTTCTTGAGATCAAGCAAGAGTGAAAGCTGAGTTAGAACCGAGCCAGAGAGTACGTTTGCGAAAAAGATGTTCCATATCATGAACCAAAGAAACTTATTGCAAGCACTTCTTTGTATCTCACTGAAGGAGATGTATCCTTGAACACATGAAAGGAACAGCATAACAGGCGGCACCAGAGTCAAAAATAACAGAAGGATGAGACTTGGAAGGTATCCGGTAACTATTTGACTCACCATCGATCTGCTCATTCAAAAAAACACGAACAGATTTAGTTCTTGTCTTACACGTTTATGACAATCAACGAATTCTTGTATGTTCTTGAGAAAAACGCACTTACATTTTCAGGACGCTTTTAAGGAATGGGAAAAGGGCCTCCAACTGCTCCAGGTTAGTCAGACCTTGAACGATCAAAACAGGTACGAGGAATAGAATGGTAACGAGAATGCAAGATAAGAACACAAACACTCTAGCGATCCAGCTCTCAAAGAAAGTCGTTTGGAAAAACGGCCAGTAAACATCATGGGGTTCAGGAACGTTTTCAGTAATCCACTCGGTGGGATTTGTCGACTGCTGCAAGCTGAGAGCGACTGCAGCTCCATATTGGGATTTAAAGAATACAAAGGCAGCGCGTACTTCCTATGTGCAGAACAACAGATGTTAGTGAATGGAGATGACAGCATATTTTTCCAGTGGAAAAACTGAAATCAACCGAGGACTTACTGCAGCAGCAAGAGATAATTCTCGCTGTGCTCTCAGAGTTTGCTCAATATCTTCCAGTTTCTTTTCGTACTGATCTAAAAGATCCACTTTGCGGCCAAACAGTCCAAGGAAACCATCTCGGCTGACATTATGTTGTCCAGTCTCTGATTTTAAGCGTGCCAGTCTTGTATACATTCTGTTGGCATCATTCTGCAAACATACAGATATTTGTTATATGAAGTCCTTGCAGAACAGAAATCCATATGGAAAGGAGCAATAAATCTTACAATGAGAGCCCATAGCTTATTCGTGTGATGGATCACCGTATGGGACAGATACGTAGATGGATGATACTCGGTAAAGAAACTATCCACACTCTCACTGACGCTACCCCCGGGAGGTACAGGGATGGCACGAACTAAAACTGTGAACCGATGTGGCTGAGGTTTAGATGTGAAAAAATACTGGGTCCTTTTATTAGAGATGTAATTGTATTCCTGCAAAATCAATTATTTCATTCATTCAGTAGCCAAATTGCAGCATCAAACGAATCCTCTAACCTGTGTCAAAGTGATAACTCACATAATAAAGAAGATAACAGACGAAGGCAGTGACCAAATATACAGCACCAAAGTGAATCCATAACCTGCCACATTGGGCGTGATCATTCAGTAAAAGCAGCATAAATTACGGAAGCTTTCGATGAAACAGTGGTAGACTCCACAAGAGAAGTGCGTAGTCTCACCTCTTTGATCCGTTACTTACATTAGAAATAGTGAATATGTCCAAAGAATCGCTTGAGAAATTTGCAATGTTAAATTCTGCAACCTGATTGCCAGAGCAATTTACCGGAAGGAGAACGAAAACGCCAATAATCCCAGCAAAAGAAAATACTCGCAAACTGCACATCAAACACACGAAAATGCAAAAGCCAGAAAAGGTATTCATTCATCGGTGTATGTCAGTAGAAAGAAGCTGATTACCTGAAGATGATAACCCTCATATAAACTACAGCATCCAAGCCAGAAAGCAATAGCAACTCATCCTCGGTAAGTTTCCAAGCTCTTTTCACCCAGCTAGGTGAAGGCAGTAGGGACTCAATGTGGAAGTTACTACTTCTCTGGATTCCTTTCTCGGTCAGTAACCGCGGCTGGTAGACTTCATAGTTCGGAGGCTGTTTCCTCAGGACTGAATACAATGTGAAGAATAATATACACAGACAAGAGTTTATTCCCACCGACGTTAAAAGGGCCGAAACAATCATGTTTACAAACAATCATGTCAGAGCTGCATCTGCAAGATCAAAGGAAGTTTCCCTTAGGGCACATTGGGTATCATTCAATGGGGATCGGGCATGGGAATTGGAATGATTCATACTGGGGTGTTTGGTGTGGTTAGAAATCACCATTACAGAAAAGAACATGTCAGAAGCTTAAGTAATTAGCAATCAATGGCTTCTTCAACCAAGATGTCTGAGGAAACACTAAACAGTAAAATCTAAATCCGCAAATTTCATTTGTTTCCAACTAATGAACCCTAAGCCTGCGAAAAATATATCCAAAATGTCAAATTGGGGAGGAAAACCCTAACTAAAACCTAATCTCAATATGAAGCGAAATTGGTGAAGAAATTCAAAAGAGGCAAAAGAAACTGTAAGAGGGAAATGTAATAACCTGATTGAAAGTCAGCCAGAACACGAATTTGAGGAATTTGGAGGTGGAAATATTCAACAATCGGAAAGGGGGATTCGACGGGATCAATGAAGAAACGTTCTTGGAGGGCGGTGGGCCAGGTGGGATGATTCTGGGTTTCGTTTTATGGGGATTTTCAGGCGGATTTAAATAATTTAGTCCAGTACAAATCAACCGCTCGAATCATATACAGTACATACTCCAGAATTAGAAAGGGGGTTTTGCTGGGATCATTGGGGAAAACGCAGGGATGATTCAGGGTTTCCTTTAATGGGGATTTTCAGATGATTATAGTAATTGATTACGGCCGAATCTGGGAAGAATACAAGGCGGCATAAATTAATGTGTCAGTGCAAGGTATTTCGAGGACGAAGAAACAGATGTCAGCATCGAATCGAGATTGAGTCAGGAATGCATACAATTTTGGGTAAATTACATAAAACCGCACTTAAAATAAGCAAGTTTTCACAAAACCACTCTTAAAATAAATATTTACAGAAAATCACCCATAAATTTATTTTTCTTTCAAACGATTACCCACTATCATTTTTATGTGTAAAAATATATAAGAAAAATTATGTGTTCATATTTTCTTAAATATTTTAGTTAATTTATTGTATAAATAACAAAAGGTGAGAATTGAACATTTTGGAAACACTTTTTTACATATTTAAACTAGATTAGTGCCCGCACAGTTGTGCAGATGCTTTTTATATAATAATTTTATACATATGTAAAATATTTATATAAGTTAAAATACAATTATCAAGGATTCTTATCAGTTTATCTAAATTCCTTTTGAAATTTCAATAAATTTCATATTAACACCTATTCAATTAATGATTTTCCTTTACTTGGGTTGCATTAATTCAATAATATATTATATATTCCAAAATCTATTATCTTTCACAACCAAACTAAAATGAACTAATTATTTTTATTCATAACTGTAATAAAGTAATTTATTACCCGACTTATTATTACCTATAGATTATACTACACACACATATATAACCTTCATTGTTATCATTTAAATGAGAATAATTGATTAAATTAAATATATAATCAAATTATAACAAAGTAATTTATTAAATGGATATAATCGTTATTTATATATTATAACATGAATCAAAACTACAAAAGAAGAAAAGATTATATGTTTTTATTGAAAAAGGTAATTTAAAAAGAAAATCAATCTGTTAAGATTTAGAAAAGGAAAATAATTAATTAATTACTTATTTAAAGAAGTAATTTATAATAAATAATAATTTATTTAAATATCAAAAAATATTTAATCGGTCAACCAACAATCCTATATTAAAGGAGAAGTCATCACATGTCGTAGACGACTTCTCCTTTAGTATTATACTAGTATGATCCCCGCACCTTGGCGCGATTTTTTATAAATAAAATCTTACTAATATATTAAATTAATATTATAACATAATTGTAAAAGTTCAGATAATTAAATATTTTGAATTAAACTCATGGGTTGAGAAAACGATTAAAGTAATATATATAGATATAGATGTAGAATACTAATATTAATTTTATATTTTCTTATTATTAATTTTATGTTTTGAATTAATCCCATTGTTTTTTAGAGAAAAAAAACTACTCAAATTATAATTTAGGCTAAGATCAATGTTTTGAATTAAGCCCAATAGTTAGTAAAATTAAAGAAAAAAGAGAATTAAAGGAAAAAGAAGAAAAAAAAATTAGAATTAAAGAAAATCAAAGAAAAATGGCAAAAAAAATAATTGGTCGAGACTCCTAAAATTTCTCTAAGCTTGACACATCATCCTAAACTCTTCTAAACTAAGAGTTTATATAGATAGTTAGTAAAATTAAAGAAAAAAGAGAATTAAAGGAAAAAGAAAAAAAAAATAGAATTAAAGAAAATCAAAGAAAAATGGCAAAAAAAAAAAAAATTGGTCGAGACTCCTAAAATTCCTCTAAGCTTGACACATCATCCTAAACTCTTCTAAATTAAGAGTTTATATAGATAGTTAGTAAAATTAAAAAAAAAAGAGAATTAAAGGAAAAAGAAGAAAAAAAAATAGAATTAAAGAAAATCAAAGAAAAATGGCAAAAAAAATAATTGGTCGAGACTCCTAAAATTCCTCTAAGCTTGACACATCATCCTAAACTCTTGAAATAGATATAGGTAGTTAGTAAAATTAAATCAAAAAGAGAATTAAAGAAAAAAGAAGAAAAAAATTAGAATCAAAGAAAATCAAAGAAAAATGGCAAAAAGATGATTGGTCAAGACTCCTAAAATTTCTCTAAGCTCGACACATCATCTTAAACTCTTCTAAATTAAGAGTTTATATAGATATAGATATAGATACTATTGATGGTCACGGTTAGTTTTTTAAATAAAAATAAAAATGGGTGATTTTTATAAACTTTTATTTTAAGGGTAATTTTTTTAAAACTATTTTAAAAGTGATTCTCATATATCTTAAAGCTGAGTACTTTATAGAGCAGTGAGGCTATCCACGTGGAGCATTCTCCAATTCTTTTTCCTTATTTCCGTTTTTGCCATTATCTTCCTCTTTCTTTCTCCCGTTCTCCCTCCATTTGGCCGTCTCTCTCCCACGATCAGAACACAGGCAGACGGTTGGTTAAATAAATGAAGCAGACGGTTTCCTTCCTTTTTTCCCTAATCAAACCCCACGTTCTCTGTCTCTCTCTCCCATAATCCGCTCTCCAACTCTCTTTCAATCACAACCGGCAGGAGGAGAAGACGACTCTGGAGGATTCCCCAAATGGAGGGAAGTGAAGAGCCATCGCAGATTTCTTTGAAGGGACCAGCGATTTCGTCTTCTTCAAGCTTTTAGGGTTGTGCGTCTTGCCTAGTCTTCTCCCGAGCGAAGTTCTTCCCGAGTTCCTGCCCTCTCCTCCCGAGTCCTCAGCCACCAGAAGTCACTCCATCGCCACCAGGCCGCCGCCGAACTCACCCAGCCACGCCGGTAACACCTCCGGCACCCAGCTCCGACCACCATCCCCGCTCAGCCTCTTCTCCTCTTTCCTCTCTCCACTGAAGATTTATGGTGAAGTTTCAAAACCCCAATTTCTAGGTTTTCTCAAATTGAATAAATTTGTGTAATTTAGAAGTTGTTTGGGCGAAATTAAACCATATTTGTGCTAAAGTTGCTGCTAGCGAGTTTTCTTTCTCCCCCAGATTTATAGTATTGCTGTGATTTTGATGCATGACGATTGTTTTTCTTCTTTCTCTATTGTTCTACATTGTTTGAAACTTCTAATTTTGAGTTTAACTTGGATATGTGGAAGAATTGGGGCGATGACTATCAATGCGCACTGTTTTTGCTCATTCCGTTGGTTGCTTGGCAGATTGGGGGCCAAAGGAGAACCCGTGTTGTATCATATTGATTCGAAATTTGAAGTCAATGTGTTGATTCTCTATTGGACACTTTCTAGAGAAGTTGATTCTCGATTCTGAATTTGGGAATCTGAATTAGGTCTTTTTTGGTTGCTTTTGTTTTTGTTGGGTTGTATGTACTTGCTTGGAAGTGCTCAATATAGAGTTTCATTTGTTTATGATTGTCTCTGCAACTAGAACTCAAATTTCATCAGCATGAATCTCTTTATGTAATAAATCTTCTAGTATAACATCTTTTATTTGAAGGTTTCCTCTAAATGAATCCATGAAACTGTTGACATTTTGAAATGTCATTTAGTAATGCACTCTACCTGTATGATGAAATGTCACACAAAGAATCATGAGAAAACTTCAACATGACATATTTTGTGTTTCTTCTATAATGCAGATCAATCTCTGGAGGAGCATTCGTGTCGAGCCAGGAATTCCCACAAGCAAACTGATAGAGTATGTTCACTTGATTCCAATATATCCTCCTGAGTTTTAGCTTTTCTTATGTGCATAGCTTAATTGCAATGATGGTTGATTCTTGAGAATTCATGTTCATCAAAGCTTGATTTTCCTCATATTTTTTGAATATATATGTGTGTCAGTGTGTGTGTGATAGATTATATTCCTGATGCCTAGAATAAATAATTGGCTCTTTTTTTTTTACTTAGCTAAAGTGTATATATATATTGCTTACTTAGCTATGCTTATGTAATTCTTTTTCAGATGCATTAAATTATCGTATCCTTGGATATTTCTGAAGCTTGGGTTCCCATCCAAATTTAAGGTATATTTACTTTGGTAAATTATCGTATGCTTGATGTCTGATTTTCTAACTTTGTTCTCCATGATTTATCTCTAGTATTTGTTGATGCTTATGTAATTCACATTTATTTTCGATTCTTATTTGTTGTAATCTATCTTATATGTTGAAAGGGAAAATATTTTTTAATCCTTTCACTTAGTTTTTGTGGAATGCATAAATATATATAATAAATTAACAATATGTTTTTAACTCTCATATACATCTTTCAACGGGGGTTGTTGGAGATGAGATTGCAGTTACATGAGGAATTATCTAGGAAAGATGAAGAACCATGTTAGTTAGTTAGCGAGTGAGCTCGGGATAAGTAATAGTATAACTAAGGTGTTAGGCCCCCTAGCATGATATTCAGAATAGTATAACTAAGGTGTTTACTCTTACATTGCTTTATGTATGGAAATCTACTGGAAGCATGAAACGACATTTGAACACTCATGTAATTTGTCAATATTGGCTTTGTATGTTTTGGAGGATGAGAAAGTATAGAAACCTGATCTAATTAATTATTAGAGACAGTTGCCTTCCTCTCCCCTGTTCCGCACTGGAATCCTTTCCATATTCTTCCTATGTTTAACTATATAATACTATAATAATAGTATAATATTAAAATGGTTGAAGTTATAAATGTTGGTTCACTTGAAAACTTCTTGTGTGCTGTAACTGTTGTACTCATCATTTCCCATTGTCACAAAATTCAGTAGAATATTTATTTTGTATTTGCTTCTAATCAGATGACTTTTGTAAATCTTACAGACGGATACTAATTCAATTGCCTGGAATCCAATGGAGCCAATGAACTTTAGCGCTGGAAGTATTTGCTTTTGACATTTACCAATCTATGTTTTTCCAGTCTTTGTTGTAGCGGATAGCTATTCATGCATCATTATGAATTTGTACATGTTTCCTGGCTAATGATGTGTTTTTAACTGAAAGGGGTCTGGATGACATTAGAGCCTTGTGTTTTCGTGATGCTTGAAACTCCTAATTTGTAGGGTTATTTACTTCTAATTCTGGCTTCTCTTTCATTTTTCTCTGTTGTAAGATTAAGCTTGACATTATTCTGCATTTTTTGGCATAGGAAGCTGCAAACTTTATTCTCAGGAGGAAAATTTTGAAGCTCAGGGATAGTCAGTTGATGATATCTCATGCCCAGTTCAATTCCAATTCCACAACAGCTAAGAGGAAAACCCCACCAGCAGATGGATCACAAAATTCTTCATGCAAGAAGATTACAATGGAACCAAAGACCCCAAACAGCGCTATAGGCCAAGGATGAATGCTTATGCCTCATATGCAGGTGTAAGGGCATCCAAATCAGTCCAAGAGAAGAACCCGTGTCGAAAAGTCACCCAGCCAGCCGTATTTAAGTCACGATCAAAGGGCAAGGATGTGATCAAACAAAGGGTGCATAAAAGACCAGCTACTGCTGCCAGAAGAGCTAAGACGGATGCTCTAAAGGTGAGTGGAAGGGATCAAATCAAGCAGGCAAGAAGTGCAAGGCAGGGAGCAGGACACCACAGAGCTCCTACAAGAAGATCAAAAAGGCAAAGAAATCCAAGTGAAATGAGTAGGACTTTTAAAGTGTACTTGAATTTCACATTGTTGGGTAGCTTATAGATCAAAGTAATCTAGTGTATGAGTCGCAGCTAAAAGGAAGGCAAACCAAATAACCACATTATTTCTGATGGAGATTTATAGTACCTTGAGTTTGTTAGATAATTTTTTCCTGGTCGTGCTAGGGGCTTTAATGAACACATGGTGCAAGAAGGAAATGCTAAAATCTTCACATTTGGTTCGTACAGACTTGGGGTATGGACAATCAGTTGTGTTTTTATTCTTCCTTTTCTGATAGTATCACATAAGTTGTGGTTATTTCTTGATTTACACATTTTAATAGATTATTGAGATTAAAAAGATGTTATTAAGCCTTATTGGCTTAGTGGAAGGTTGAGTGAATAGAATTACAAAGTAAAAGCAAGTTTTCTTCCACTGAAAGTGGCAAACAGGTTGATGACTCATTGACTCTTTAAAATTGTCCCTGGTGCATAGATATATTTGTGATGCTATTATATTAGAAGAACTATGATTTGGTTCTTCATTCTCTTCTTCCATGAGTAAAATGATTTATAGCCTACAATGCCATTGTTTATGAGGGTACAAATAACGTACTTTAGTTCTCATGTAATTTGCCTACAATTCCATCTATTCAGCATTTGTGTTTAATTCTCATGTAATGTCTTTTGCTGACATGTATTAGAACTTGTATCTTTTGAACTTGTGTTTAATTCTCATGTAACACATAACCATAGATAGTCTATACGAGATTTGAACTCGTATCATCTAAAACGCATTGGTTGATTAATTTTAAAAATCTCGTGCGTGGCGCACGGAGTATAGGCTAGTTTTCTTTAATTTACCCTACAATTTTCTTACAGTCATTTACCTGTGCATCGGATTCGATTATTCGGGTTCGTGTTGTGCAATTTTGGATCAATCACAGTTGGATTTTGTGTAACCAACAACTAGAGACTTTAATCTAATATGAACTCATGGAGACAATCCAACCTGATAGAAATCTGAATCCAAATTGACTCAAACACAAACTCGAAATAAAAATCAATTTTTTTTCCACTAATGTGAGATCAATTATATGAAATAATTCGACCTAATACTAACTCGATTCGACACGAAAAAATGTAACTGATAATAAACCGATTTTTAAGTAACCCTAAATAGCCCAATTTGACATTAAAAGTAATAACATTTTTTTAGTAGGCAAACAATTGGCATAATTGTAGCGTGTAAACTACAACCATAATCATCCTGAAGAATGATGGAATACAGATCCTTATTAAAAGGGAGAGTAGAATTATTACAAATGATGTCATGTCTAGCTATAGAGTCAGCTACTTTGTTGGCTTCTCCGAAGCAATGAAAGAACTCTATTTGATCAAAGTCTCTGGCCAATGAGTGGATCTTTTCCACATGATGCGTGATTTCCTAGTTGACGATACAACTTCCATTTATTGCCTTAATGAGCATTTGGCTGTCACCTTCGATTAACACCTTCTTTAAACCTCTCGTTGTAGCTGTCTGCAGCCCCAAACAGATCGTTGCGGCCTCCGTCTGAAGCCTTTGTGGGTAGCCTGGTAGAAAATATCAATAACATTCCCATTGGAGTCTCTGATAACTCCCCCACCTAACAGGCGCCCGTAGGTTTCACAGAGTCATCCACATTGATTTTTAATATATATTAATGTCTGGTATATTCCATTTTGTGTTCCGTCTTCTTCTTTTTCTTTGCAAGGGTACTTACGTGTTTTCTTCATATCTCCAATAATTCTGGTATGTTATTATTTGTTGGACCAAGTTGGGAATGTATGGCAATTTCTTTTGCTTGAATATGAGTTCATTGCTCGAGGTCCATATCACTTGCCAAATGAATCGCAGGTCTTCCATCGTAGTTTTGGTCGTTGTGCTAGCAAGTATTTTCAAAATATGAGTTGTATTGTTGTCACCTCTACTATTTAGGATCTTTTTTCCTAGTAATCTTTCATAGTGAAGAATTATCCCTCTTGTGTACTTACAGTTAAGAAACAGATGTGTGAAGTCTTCATCATGAGAATCACAAAGACTACATTGGGAGGGTACACGATTTATGAGAGAACCAATTAAAAGCTTTAGGGCTATCTCCAAATCCAGTATAATGCTAACCGGAAGAAAAATAACATTATTTGTAGGGTTTTGGCAACTTGTGGTAAAATTGTCCTGGATTTGGAGATATCCCTAAAATTGTGTGTAGGGTTTTGATAACTTGTGGTAAAACAAGTCAACATCATCCAAAATTTACCAAAAGCTTAACTTCGTCAATTATATATCATCACTTTTGCTCATATTTATAGTTGTAAAAACAATCGAGATACTTTATTACCACATTTCCGAAAAATTGTGTTATTTTCCTTACTTTTAAAAGGTCGGAATATCCCTAAAGTTTGCTTGGTAACTTGGTTAACTTGTGGTAAAATTAGTAACATTTACTTTTGGTAACCCAATTTCACTTCATACAATTTGCTTGCTTATACAACATTCTTGGTAGGGTTTTGGTAACTTGTGGTAAAATTGGGCAATTTTAGTATCGGTTTATCGAAAATGTGTCAAAATGTGTCAATGATGTTAAATTCACACAATATTCTATCCAAATGTGTGATTCAAAGCATTTTTTCAAGCTCTCATCGACAACTCTACCCGATGAAGTTTTACTCAATCGGAAACCAAAACGAAAAAAGGAGGCAACGCGATTTTTGCATGACTACATTGTACAAGTCCAACGGGATTCGATCAAGTGGAACTTCATACTTCCTAACTATGATTAAAAATAAAATTAAAATAAATAAATAAAAGATCTAGGGAGATATTTTTGACCTTGTTCTTTGGGTCAGCACTGCAGGACAAAGCTAGCAACATCTGATGAGCAATTCGCCTTTGTAGTATAGCAGAAAAGCACCAAGATGTGGTAACGCGGAGTCCAATCCATCTCCTGTGATTCACATTCTTCCAATGCCCAAAAAATCAGCTATCCAATCCCTCCAACAGAAGAAAACAAGATTCCGAAACAGCTATAATTTAGTTTGATACTGGTTATAATACTGCGTTACCGACTTACATTGCTGAAGGATGGAGAATTCGGAGGTCTTGGAGGACGATCTTGATAGCTGGGAAGTTATCCCGAGTCCATATGTCCAGCAGCGAGTTTCATCATCTGCCCGGGTGGGAGAGGAAGATTTGGGTGTGTTCATCAAGGAGGACTTCTATGATGAATGTGCGAATTTGAAGGTTTTTTCAGTGAGTGAACATGAAGGTCTTGAGGTCGCTAAAGAGGAATCTTTTGGAGCAAATTCGTCTTCTTCGTTTTCAGGATGTTCTGAGTCTGATGATGAGGATTTGCAGCAGACTCCACAATCAGATTCGTTGCTTGATGTTACCGGTTGGATGGGTAGGCAAGTGAGATTGAGGATTGGCAGCCTGAGCAAAAGAATTGTCTCCGTGACTTCTTTCTTTTGGCCTTGCGCAACCTGTGGCGCGAAAATATGGACATTGAATTCAGTAACCGCGTTCATGGCAGCAGTAGCTTTTATGCTGGCATATGTAAGGATGAATCGGTTGCATAAACGAGCTCTGGAAGAAAGCAAGCACAGAATACTCGTTCTCTTAAGACACCAAGAACAGGTAATATGCTCTGTCATTTTTCAAATGGATCTATGTTTTACTCAACTCTCAATTTTACAATCCCTTGTCCATTATTCTGAAACTATTGCATATTTGCTTGCAGAAAAGTAGCCAACTTTTGCTTCGAATTGCTCAAATGAATGAAATGTTATCAGCAAGACGCAGGGTTCCGGTTATACGTACTTGATCAACAGCACCCTCCAAATCATCTGTTGTTTTGCTACAGACTGCTCAATGAGCCATACGCTAATGGTGCTGCCAAAACTGAAAGGCAAATGGCAAACAAGGCTTGGTAATGTAAGAGACAGAAAAGAAATAGAGAACTTTTTGGAGAAGATACTCAAGGAAATTATGGTAACGAACTGCCCCTCTTCAGATTATCACACAACTAGTAAGATAAGCATGTATACTATTTTTCCAACAAGCTATTGACAGGGCAATTTTATTTTTCCTCCTACCAAATGCAAGACTGGCTTGTTTACCCATAGTTACAGAAATCTGTTCCTACAGATATTCTAAACTCTAAAGCAATCATCTGCGGGTGGTTCAGCCAAAAAAAAACCCTGAAAAGCCAACAAATTATAAACTCTAGCAGGAAATCTCATGTGCTTCACAGACAAGGCTAGAAAACAAATAGAATAAAAGGTCTGCGCTAATCCTTCAAATTAGGCAAAGATGAATATCTAGAGAAAATGTCCTTCAAATACAGCATGCTGCAGGAATGCCAGGTGTCACAATAAGCATTAGCAGGTTATTGAGGGAATGCTGAACGCACCTCTAGATTTTGGAAATTTGATCAATATCAATGAAAAGTGCATACCTTTGCATTACAAATACACCGTGCCGATTCTGCACTAGCTGTCATAAGGGTTATGAAAAACCAAGCTGCTTTATAAAAGATTCAGATACTACATTCCATGAGTTCAACGCTTCATATTCCACTCTCCTGTAAACATGGATCTGTATTGTATTCTTCAATAAAAATCCACACACATGTACATAATTAAATACAGAAACCAAAGAGTTGCTTGTGCACAAGAAGACACCAACAGCCTATTCATAAATCTGTGATCTAATTGTATATATGCACCAAAGGAAGCAATGTTAAATGATGATTAAGATATGCATTTGCGTTACAAGCGCTAACATTCAGGAATAGATAGAGGCTTGCTATGATCTGAGAGTCCACATTCCAGAATTAAGTAATTGCTTTACATATAATGCCCAAAAAGAGAGAATTATGCTTAAAAAGCTATTTCAGTTTGCCTTGTCATGTCAGGTACATCAAAGAATTATAAATATGATTCGCTACTAATCAGCCCTAAACAGAAGTTTTACTAACTATTTGCTGCAACAATTGAATAATCGCAATGGAACAGATGAGAAGTGAAACTTATCATGAGTGAGTGGGGTATCAAGATCATACTAGCATGGCCTTAAAATATCAATGAAAAAACTATTTTCTGAATCAGCTAGATAAACTGAAAATAAGATCATTAAACACAAATCCTGAGAAATTTCCAAATTCATTTCATGAAGTGAGATTACAATCCTGAAAGGTGAAAAGAATGAGCATATGAAAACAAAGTATTCATTTCTAGTCACTGTCACAAACTATTGCTTTTTTTGAGAGATCAAGACAGGAAACTTGAGCAAACCACTATAGTCATTCTTCTTTCAGTTTCGAGACAGTGAGCCACAGTGTGCTTCAAACGTATGAATTTTAAATAAGATAACAATGCCCTGGCATCAAAATCTCAAAAGTGGGCATTCTAAACATGTAAGAATGAATCAACATTTGGCAAGGTCATCTTGCATTTCTTCAGGGTGAGAAGGTAAGGTGAACCCCTCACGGGTCTGATCCAATGATATGCCCCGAGTGTCGTATATCAAACTGGTTTACATTATCCAAAGGAGTGGTTGTTTCATTCCTTGTCCTCTTGATCTTAGGACTCAACAAACCTCTATGCCTAAAGCCGTATAATTTAAGCACCTGATTATCTGCAAAATTGAACGCCCTTTCCATACTCTTCAAGCACTTCTCTACAGGATAATCTCCATAACTCCCACAAGGCTTACAACCCACAAAATGGGTAACAAAGGGCCATCTCTCATCACCCAGTCCAGGGTGATACTTCTCCACCATCTCCTCATACTTGTCCACCAATCCAGTCCAAAACCCGTGCAAATAATAAGAGTTCTCCACAAACACTTTATCCATCCATTGATCCTTCTGACTGATCAGCAAGTAGATCAAAGCAGATTGATCATCAGCTTCAAATGCTGGCCTCCCACTCAAATAAGATGTCAAGATCTTCCCAGCCTCATCTCTAATCGGCCCCCTCGGACCCATAGGCGCCCAAACATCAAGAAAATCCAACATCCACTGGCAATTTCTAAACAAGATGCTCCCGGTGTTCAAAGCAATCCATGACTTCTTCTCAAACAACAAATCTGGATACCCATGAATCACCATATTGTACTTCTCATACTTCTTCACAGGAATCTCGAAAACCATATCAGTAAACAGTGCATCGCTATCCATCCACCATATCCACTCGATTTCAGGGTGGGACAACATCAGCCGCCGGATCAGAGGCAGCTTAGCCCAGTAACCAGAAAGGTCCTTGTCCAGATGAGCCATGTTATAAACAATCTCAATCCCATGAATTCGACAGTAATCAATCTTATTCTTTATAGATTTCAAAAGATAATGATCACCAATAGGATTATCACAGGGATTAGGCGGAGAGCCACTCACCAACAGCATCCGGGGTCTCCCGTTCACGGTGCTCGGAAAATCCGGATTCTCTTTCAACCAAGACCTCCTCCGCTCATCCCAATCTGAGATCCTATACCCGAAAGTAAACGTAACATTCGGATTCATCGGCGGCTCGTCATCCGGCAACTTGCCATCAGATCGGATCTCAGCAATAACCCGATTAGCTTCCTCCATAAGACTCTGTTGCGCATCGTCGGGCTGCGTTGCCAGTAGATTGATCCCGATCGTTCCCCGGAGGACGAGGATCGTGATGAACAGGCAAAGGATGGTGATCTTGATATTGTTGAAGGTCTTGGCGATCTGGCGAGTGCGAACACGAGGACGCCCGAACATGCCGCCAGGGGCGGTGGTGGGGAGAACGGCGCCATTTCCGGCGGCGGCTCCGGCGCGCTTCTGCGGAGTGAAGCTATCTTGTCCCATGATTGGAACTGAAGTGAGATTTGGGAGGAACTGAGTAGGTAACAGCGCTGATTGGTTAATTGGAGAACATGAATAGCAAATTCGATTTGCAGTGAGGTTGAATTTGGGGGGAGAATCTGATTGGAATCGAAACCCTAGAAAGGGGGGAGGTTGGGGGGAGTACAGTGGACAGTTGCCGAGTGAGAGAGAAAGAGGTGAGGGGAGTGGGACAGGAGTTGTCGGCACCGACGGGATCCCAATTTTGTTTTGTCCTTCTCCAAAAATATTTTTATGCCGTAGCGAAAATGACCCAAAATAATAGAGTGGATGTCTAAAAAAAATTGTCACAATTAACTAAATATCTACTTTTAAAATAAATTAAGTAAAAGTTTATTTTGACATTTTTATCGTTTCTCCTCTATCTCTAGCCCTCCCTCCTTCTCTCTTTAACTTTTTTTTTTTTAATTTTGACATTGACTAGCCAATATTGACTAGTCAATATTGACCGAGCTTTCCTTTGGTAATAGTCTATATAAACTCTTAATTTAGAAGAGTTTATGATGATATGTCAATCTTAGAGGCATTTTAAAAGTCTTAACTAATCATTTTTTTGTCATTTTTCTTTTAGGGTGACAAATGATTTTTTTTTCCTGCTAATAGCCTAATAAAAAATTATCACCAGCCATAACATTATATATCACCAAGGCATTGTATCAATCCATATTTTAAAACGTTGAACCATTGATGATAACAAAAATATATCAACATAACAATAAATGTCACCACTACATTGTATATAATCAAGTAAAAGTTTGAATAGTTTCTCTCACCTGAAATTGTCACTAAAATAGTGTCACCAACCTATTTTCACCAACTATAAAACATTGTCACAAAAATAAATTGTGTATAGTACTATTTTCATCATCTTTGTCACTTAATATTAACTCACTATTGTCACCAAACTAAAACCCTAAAACTAAGGGAGCATAGACCCTAGAGGCTAAAGATAAGCAAATGAAAATTTAATGTACATAATTCTACACCATTTCATCACCCGAAAATTGATTATCACCGAGATAAATTGTCACCAACCCGTATTTATCACCAAGATATTGTCACCAACCCATATTTCTAAAATTTGACCATTAATTGACTCTCTATGAAAATTGTCACCAAGGTACCATCTCCATAAGAAATATCATCACCATCTTATATATCACCAAAATATTATCACCGATTAAATTTTTAAAAGTTTGAATATTTCTCTAACAAAAAAGTGTTACCAAAATAGTATTTTATGAAATATTTGTCACAAAAATCATGTATCTACTAAAAATGTCACCGCCATACTATATATTACCAAGATATTGTCATCGACTTATATTTTCAAAATTTGACTGTTGACTATATAAAAATTTGTAATCATGATACAATTTCAACAAAAAATGTCATCATGATAACTTACCCTCCAAAAAAAAAAATTACTGTCACATTATTTATTATCAATATAATGTCACTGACTAATATTTTTTAAATTTGACCACTGGCACTGTACAAAAAACTGTCACCAAGGTAATCACTTGTCATCATCTCTGTCACCTGATATTTGTCATCAATGGTTTCACCAAACTAAAATATTATACCACTAAACAAGTATGACTTAATGTCACCATAAACATATAATTAATTGTCACCAATCTAAGAAAAACAACAAAATAATCACATAAATCTATCATAGACTATAAATAAGTGAGATTCAATCGATTGTCATCAACCATAAAATCAAATAACAAATCCAATAATACAAGTTGATGATGCCTCTGAGATCAAATGTCATTCTCGCAAACACATGATCGCATCAACAATGAATGAATTCACAATCAAACATCAGGAAAAAACACAAAACATTCCTTTTGTAGGTACAATCTCATCACCAGTCAATCTCAAACGATCAAAACAAAAGAATCACAAGATAATCCACAAACTTTTCTGCACCAACAACTGGAATTTGAAAGAATTAAAGTAATCCGTAGAGGAGAGAAAAAACCTAAAATAGAGAGCCAAATAGTGTGGACGAAGAGCAACGTCTGGCCCGAAAGCGGGCTCAATCCGTTGTTACCAACATCGCAGAACTCAATCTTCACCACCCTCACACCCTCACACTACCCGTCGAAGCACCCGCACCAGTACGTCACCCAATCGTCGCCGCACACCGGATCAGGTCAAAAGCACTTCACCGGGCAAGATCTGACCTGGTCCGAATCGACTGGGCAGATGCGAGAATCTCATGGAACGTGGTCTCACTGCCTGATGCCTTATTGGACAACTCCACCTTCAGGGAAATTCCTTGAAGGTTCAATCAGAAAGGACTTGCGGGTAGTACCCAAAAGTTTCCGATTTGAACCCCGGATTAGGGGTGTGCAGAAAAACCCGACACGGCTGATACGACACGAAAACACGACACGAAAACACGACAACACGAAACCGAAAAAACACGACACGAAAATGACACGAACCGCTAAAACACGACATTAAACGGTTCGTGTTCGGATCGGGCATATTCCCTTACCGGGTACCCGACACGAACCGTTTAATTTTTTATTTTTTATTTACTTATAGGTAAGTTTAATATAGTACTAGTATTATAAAATCCCTAGAATATCATAGAAGTTTGCTAGCTCAATTGGCTATGCCCTCCGCGTGCGTTCAAAGCATCCCAGGTTCGAATCCGGATCTGTTTTTTTAATTAACTCTTCCTTTTTTTTCTTTAAGTATATAAAGATCTTTTAACTTCCAAAAAAACCCTAGAGCTTCTAGCAACCGCACAAGTCTCCCCTCTCTCTCTCGGTCTCACATCCTCTCCTCTCCAAGTCTCAGATTCAATTTTTTTTAGAGAGTGGAATCTCATATTCATTCAAGCTTCAATCTCATTCTTCCACCTATCTCTGTTTTGGCTCGATGAGGCGGCGATGACGACAATGTCCATGCCGGAGGCGGAGACGACGAGGCGGATTTGGCCTCTCTCTATATTCATCTCTCTCTCTCCTTCACTCCTCATATATCTCCCCCTTTTGCTTTCTCTCTGTGTGGATTGTTATGTTATATTCTCCACCCACTAACCTTTTCTTAAAGAGAATTAAATGGGAGAGAGCCTCCATAGCCACTCTAAAGAACACCTCCTTCATTCCCCAGTAAGTCTCTTCCCTTAATTGAAATAGGCGGCTCACTTCTTACCTATCTCTGTTGCTTCTTCCATTTCCTTACCATCTACTAATTTTCTACCATTTGTTATTCAGAAGTCAAATTGGCCTTCATTTGATTAATTTTGGCAGCCACACAGTGGCCAAATCCCCCCCCAAAAAAAAAAAGAGATGCTACCGGTTCGTGTCTGATAACACGGGTATCCGACACGGATCCGTTTAGCTTTACCGTGTCGGATACCCGGTCCATAACGGTTCGTGTACGGTTCGGTCTTTTTATGCTAAACGGTTTCGGGTATCCGACACGATTAACCGATTCGTGTCGGATACCCGGTTATGCACACCCCTACCCCGGATGACCGCTCTTTATTTACCAATTTCGAACTCCACCTTCCCCATGTCGATCTGGATCTCCAGTAGGTTGTTCGGCGCCTTATCCGACTTCGAGTCTTTGTTGGACGACAAACTTGTGCGGGCAGCGGCTGCACCAACTCGAGATGAAGCAAACGGAATTAGGGAAAGGAAGAATAAAAAAAGGATAAGGGTGGTTTGGGTTTATAAAAATATTATGGACATTTACTTAATTGACAAAAATCAACGTTTCCGCTATATACACCCCAAATCACGCACGTCAATTCCGACGTGTAGGGTTAAAGGAGATTAATCAGGAATGCTTGCACGTCAATTCCGACGTGCATTTTTAATAGAATGGATTCGCAGTGTTTCAATTACCTATCCTAGACTGATGTTTGACCAAATTCTTCCTATAATTTGTGCCCTTATCGAATCTCTTTCCCTTTTTTTTTTGAAGCAAGATAATGATTAGGTCGGGACAGCCGCAGCAGAGGCCCTTCCTAGCGCATCCTTCCGGACGAGAACTCGCAGTTCTGGATCATCCTCACAGCAGACGTCGGCAGGGGAGACATGGGCACTACGCGCGAGGTAGTCAGCCACAGCATTCGATTCCCTGAAAATATGACGAATAGCAACATGAGTAAAGGACGAAATATTAGACAGTATATCCGCTTGTAGCATCTCGATTGACCAGGGACATTTCCAATCCCCCAGTAGAACTTTTATCACCAAAAGATTGTCTCCTTCGATCAGAAGTGTAGAAAGATTCATCTCTTTTGCCCGTAACAATCCCATCTTGAGGCCGAGAGTTTCGGCATAAATTACCGAGATATTTGTGCAAACAGATATGCCAACCGAGACAACAGCACCAGCAGAGTCGCGGATGACAAAACCATAAGACGAGCTGCCATTCTGGATCATCGAACCATCAAAATTGAGCTTGTAACTATTCACTGGTGGTTTGTCCCACTGCCCAGATCGATCCTGAGGCCTGGCTTTCAAAGCACAATCTCTGTATGGCTGATGGTGCTGACCTCTACGACAGCTACGTAAGGGGATCAATGGACCAGTCGGATCATCATCTAAGAGCTTTGATTGTTTCCAACAGTGAGTAGTAGTGTTGTGTAAAAGCAGAATTTCATTAATTGTTACCTTCTTAGTATGATCGAAAACAAGTTGGTTTCTAAAGAATCACATGGCCCACCAAGCTGAGGCTAGAATGGCAAAGGAGCTAGCCCCAATTGCACATTTAATTGCAGTAAGAGGAAAAGCATTACCCATGCCGCCAGCAGAAATAAGCCTTGTGATATGGATATGTACGGCTTTAAGTAAAGCAGAAGCCATAGGACAATGAAGGAGAAAGTGTTCATTCGATTCGTTTGTATTGTCACAGAAAGCGCAACCAGCAGGTACAACGACATGCGACCTCTGTAGTCTTGTCTTGGTCGGTAGACCATCCCTGGAGATTTTCCATAGAAAGTGTCGCACCTTAGGTGGGACATCGAGACACCAGATCCAAGCGCAGTCGAAATATGGTGACCCAGTATGTGCAGATATGAAGGAGTTTGCAGAGGCGGTTGAGAACCAACCGTTTTTGCTAGGCCCCCAATACAGACGGTCCGTGATTGGGTTACTTGGTAAGTTTATACCCATGATGTGGTTAATATCGTCTTTTGTCAGAACATTTTGTAATGAGTTCTCTATAAATGGTTTGTTTCACTGGATGTTTGTGATGAAATGAGCCACCGGAACGCCCACAAGATCAACCAGTATAGGTAACAGGGTTTTGGAACTCAACGGCTTCTCGAAAGCCCAGTTGTGGGACCCGAAATCAACAGTTTCCCCGTTTCCAACCCGCCATTGTAGACCCGGGAGGAATTGAGGCCCGATGGACATAAGGCGGGACCATTGCCAAGAGGTGTTACCTTTTTTGTTATAACTATAAAGGTCGTGCCCTTTCAGGTATTTGTGTGAGATGACTCGAACCCAGATGTTGTCTGGTTCCGCAAAGATTTTCCAAAGAAGCTTCATTTGAAGCGCAATATTCATAGATTCCGCCTTATGAATCCCCAAATCCCCTTTCATTGTGTCTGAACAGATTTTGTCCCAGCTAATGAGCGGTGTGGCTTTAGCGGTTACACACATAAAAAATGGAAATTATGCTCAAGGATTACCCGAAACGGTTAACCGAATTTTGTCAAAAACAGCTTCAGGCCAATTGTAAACCAGATGGAAATGAGGCCAAGCAATCGCTGGAGAACCCCTTCAAGCTAACACCAACAGCCCTCACCGAACCTCAACCATCTCCATCTCCACAGTGGAATCCCCTGTCACTTCCTATATACTCTTTCTCCCGATCCATCAAAAACTCTCCTTCTTGGAGAAGACGAGAGAAATCTCGGAGTAGCGGCATCGATCGGAAGGAGAATCGCAAAGATGAGCGAGGTCTTCGATGGATACGAGCGCCAGTACTGCGAGCTCTCCGCTAATCTCTCCCGTAAATGTTCCTCCGTTGCTCTTGTTTCCGCTGAAGGTATCGTCCTCTCTCAAACCCTAGGAATTTCCGTTCCTATATGCCGAATCTCAATTGTTCGTCGCCGATTTCATTTTTAGTAATCAATTGGACGGTTAGGTTTTCTCTAGGTTGTCTGGTTGCTGATCGATCATAAGAAATTTCGTTGGTTATTCGGCCTGATGTAGGTTCTGGTCGCTGTCCCGTCTTAAATGGATTCAATTTAGGGTTCTAGTAGCTAGATCTTTCTCGATCAGAGCTTGGTTGTCGATGGTTGGTTTTGATTTGAAGTTTATCTAGATCTGAGCTTTGATACCAGCCGATGGATGATAGTTTCAGAATTTCTGGATTCTTTGCTGAATTTGTGGATGATTGTTTCATTACTTGTTCAATTTTATCTGATCCGTTCATTTGGGATGGAATCCAGATAAATCACAAAGGGACTGAAATTTCATTGAAGCAATGTTTAAAATTACATTATTGTAAAAGAAAAATAAGTTTCTTAGGAGTGAAGTGTGAAATCTGTGTTCATTCGTATGATTTTCCTCTTAAACTGCAGAGGAGAAGCAGCAGAAGATATCTGAAATTAAGGCAGGACTTGAAGAGGCTGAGATATTGGTAATTGCTGTGTTTATTCCTTTGTAATGTATAAGCTTTTAGTGTTCTACTTTGTGGTATGTGGTGTCAACGTATGATCTTTCTTTTGATAAAATTTTCAGATTCGGAAAATGGACCTAGAGGCAAGAAGTTTGCAACCGAACATGAAGGCTATGCTTCTTGCAAAGTTGAGAGAATATAAATCGGACCTCAACCAATTGAAAAGAGAAGTTAGGAGGCTTAGTTCACCTAACAATGATCAAGCTGCTCGTGATGAGTTGCTCGAGTCTGGGATGTTGGATACACACAAGGTGTGTACATATTCAGCGTATAATTCGCAACTTATTCTTAGGGGAAAATAACTTTTAGAAGAACCATTTGTGTATTTTCATGATCCATTCATTTCCAAAAATGGTCCAAGCTATGCCGTCAGGTGATTATTGCCTTATTGGAGCTGCGGACAGCACTGTATTGTTACGAGTTGTGACCAATCGGTTGCTTTAACTATGTTTTGCCACTTGACATCATTCAAGATACCTACCTGCGCCAAATTAGTTCTGCTTCTCTAAAGAAAATTTGCAACTGATGGATATTTGCTGAAACTGCAGGCATCTTCAGACCAGAGAGACAGATTGATGCTATCAACAGAAAGATTGAACGACTCAAGTGACCGGGTAAGAGAGAGTAGAAGAACTGCACTGGAAACAGAACAGTTGGGTGTCTCAATTCTCGAAGATTTGCACCAGCAACGCGAAACTCTTTTGCATTCACACCAAAAGGTACTCATGGTTGATAACAGTTTAAATGTCTTATTAACCCGAGCTTTATTCCTGTACGGAAGTGTGATATCTGAGACCTCATGCCGTTACCCTGATTCCGAAATTCTTGCAGCTCCACGAGGTTGATAATGCCATTGACAAAAGTAAGAAGATCTTAACATCCATGTCCCGGAGGATCAGCAAGAACAAATGGATCGCTGGTTCAGTCATTGCAGCTCTCGTTCTGGCTATCATCTTTATCATATACTTCAAGCTTACCCATCACTGATCGATTCCAATTCTCACGCTCCAGGCACCCTTGCCTTGATCTTAGATGCATAAAGCCTTGTTATGAATCTCATTGTTGTCGTCGTGTTCAATTTTATGACCCTTAAAACTTGTTGCAAGCAACCCTGAAATTGTAACTTGGTGATTTGGTGTAATTTCAACATCATTTGCTTACTACAGGGCGAGCTGCTGCATAAATGATGGTACAAAACCATGTACATACATAATCTTCCGGTGTTGCGAAGGGACAAATAGTATTTGTCAGATCCATAATACTGGTCAGATATTGTCATTTTCCTAATTTATACTCCGTATTAGACCTCTTCAAAGCTTATAAACCACAATTTATGGCTGAAAGTTCTCCTCTCCCTTTCCTTGGACCATTCTCATAATCCTTTTACTTGTAGAGTTGTACTTGAAACTACTTGTACCTGCATTACTTATATGGATAAATTTCTAGAGTGTGTACAAAATCGCCTTCAAACTAAGGGACATTCGGAAAGGTAAAAGGAAATGAGATGAACGTAGTCTATTTATAATTCAAGATACATTTGTTTTGTTTCCTTTTTTTCAATAATTTATTTGAATAAGGGTTAATCATATTCTCTATACTCTAATCATTATCTCTCTCATCTTATTTTTCATGTAAAAATGACTATTTTTCTCTCATATAGACTCATAAAACTTTTATACAATATATTTTCTCATATAAAACTTATTTTCATTCCGTTAACCTCATATAATCTTATACCAAACGAGACCTAAAATTTATATAACCTTATAGGATGAAACAATTACAACATTAAGAGAAAAAAACTTGTTATCTAGTTGTGTTAATTCGACATTCTATCACCTTGATTATATGTAAGTCGATTTGGAGAATTAACTTGCTCTATCAGTGGCAGATCTATATTTTTTGTCTAGGAGGCTGAAAACTACAAAGAATAATAATAAACTTCATCTTACGAGTTCAATACTACAAAAATGCCAATCAAATACATACTTCTTTGAATTTGTAAATAAAGAGCGGCCATATCCGGGGTTCTACTTCGTATATTTCTTCAATGGCGGATCTATGATTTTTTTTTTTAAATTTTAGATACTTCAATAGATATATTGAATATACTTATGTCACAAAAATGCTAATCAAATACATATATTTCTTCCACTTCTTGAAAATTTCTACTTATTGGTTTTTTGGTTTGCCAACAACCAAACGAACCCTAAGTAAATTAAATACGGAGTTATACTTTTTTTTGGGTGGGAATTAAATTACTTCGTCGCATATCCACGCACAAGTCGTGCCAGGGTCCCCGTCCATCCAAACAGCTTTCGTCAACCGATTCCTCTAAAGCTCCTCCCATGGTGTGAACGCGGAGAGAGAGAGGGAGAGCAATTCAATTTCATCCATCAGGCAGATCTCCAATTCTCTCAGTTATTATCAACCTCTCGATCCGATCTTCCGTTTCGTAGGATTCTATCCTTTTCCCCTCTGATCTGATACGGATCCGGGATCCATGAGCGACGGTGGTGGAAGCTCTTCCGACGGTAATGCTCGAGAAGGCGCAGTTTCTCCGGCGCCGGAAACGTCCAAGGCAGACAAGAAGAAGGAGAAGGCGAGGGTGAGCAAGACGTCGGCGATTCTATGGCACGCGCACCAGAACGACGCCGCTGCCGTTCGGAGGCTCCTCGAGGAAGACCGCTCGCTCGTTAACGCCACAGATTACGACAACCGAACGCCTCTCCATGTGGCTGCGATTCACGGCTTGATCGACGTCGCCGAGACTCTTATCGACTTTGGCGCCGATGTCAACGCCATAGATCGTTGGAAGAACACTGTAAAATTACTAAAATCTGATCCTCTACCTGTCTTCTTTTTCGTTTGTCCGTCATTTTCCAATTGTCGGTATCATTTTGAGGCGCACAGCCTTTCCAATTTCACATCGGATTTGTGATTTTGGCAATTCAAGCGTCATAGTCTTTTTTAGGAAGTTCTTGTTTGTTCTGCTTTGCAAAATTTTGGTATACATGATGATGATAGAATCATAGAATGTTGGAATTGTTGATTATTGGTCCATCTATGAAGGATATATGTAAGACTGCATCTTCCTCTTCCTTTCTATAACAAAGAACAAAGCGTAAAACATAATTTAGCTAGAGTTAGAACATGAACCAAGATAACTCAAATTGTGCTTTTGAAGCCATTTTTTGATACATTTTCTCCAATATAGTTTGTGCTATAATCAAGATTATGTCTCCTTGTGAGGCTTATTTATCGAGTCATAACATGATGTGATCTCTACACTCTTAGTTTCAGCTTTGTGTTCAAGGTTTAAATAAGATTATAGTGTAGGAAGGTTAGTTGCTTGTGATCATGTGTTCATCTATTCATATATTTTCCTTCGTGTGTGGGACTGTGGTCAATTGGATTTCGATTAATCTGGTTCAGGTTTCACTTTATGACAGCCTTTAGCGGATGCAGAAGGAGCCAAAAAACCTGCCATGGTTGAGTTGCTAACCAAAAATGGTGGTAAATCTTTTGTAAGTGCAGTTTTTCTTGTTTACATTTTGTATTTCCAAGATTGTTCTTAAGCTTATTGTGTTGTTTCTTTGATAGCTTGTATGAAAAATTCTTCAGTCTGCTGTTTTAGTGAGTGTTTCTATAACTCAGAAAATAATACTAATAATTCAAGAAACGTGATGATTTAGACAAAAATCTGAATTTCAAGATTTTTAGAGGCTTAGGAAGAAATAAACCCTTTAGCTCATGGAAAGGAGTCATGGAAGCCTGAACTTTCAACAGTGCATCACCTGTATTTTTCAGCAATTTCTCATTTGTAAATGTGGGTGTTTCTGTATGCTGTTTTGTATGTAGCATGTGAATGAATTCTCTGGAATATTCAGTGGTTACAAAATTTTCTTCTTAGGATACCTCTCACAATGGTATGGATCGAGCAACTAGAAAATCAATTTGTTTCTATAACAAATGACAATAATTTGGCAGGTGTTAAATGTCAACCATTCACATGTTACAAGACAAAATTTTCATTAAGAAATATAAACATTGATGCATTTAGTTCTATTAAGGACTAAGGCTATGTTTGACATAAATAAATCTACTACTTTTTGGAGTTTATCTTTTTTTTTTTGAAAAAAAATCACTCACAAGTCACAACAATTTTAACTCATCTAAAAATAAAATCCAGTTTTCAACTTCAACTATTTCATAAAACCACCACCAAACATACCCTAAATAATAGGATGACCCTTTCTGCTTGTGACTTAGTAACAGGAAATTGATTACCACTTCTTATTGTGATATTACTATTTCATGAAAATAAATTGTTTTTGTTTCGTTTACATGTGCAGGGACAAAATGGAAGCCATTTTGAACCAAAGCCAGTTGCTCCGCCTTTGCCAAATAAATGTGACTGGGAGATTGAACCTTCTGAACTGGACTTTGCTAATGCTGCTATTATTGGAAAGGTGTGCTCATCTTCTCTATATGGCTGTACTAATCATATCAAAGGATTATCTATAAAATTACATTCCTTGATGAATATACCCCATATTAATTATTTCAGTTTGAGATTTTGAGTTCTCAGGCTAGAGATCATTAACTAATGGCCACACTGTATTATAGAGTCTTAATCTAGTTCCATGTTGTTTGTTAGTTCTTGAGCCAGAGACTTTGGTGGTTCAGTTTATAGATTGGGAGAAGAAAAAGGCTAGAAAGAAGTGGAAACATCACACAGTATAAACCCCTAAGTTTCAGTGGCTGGGCTTACAAAATTGCTCTCCAAAAATCATCTTTTACTTATGTTATTATTATTTAATTCATTTTGATTTCATTTGATTGTTAAGTGATAACTGCAAGTATCTTAAGCTGCTTAATTTTGTAGTTTTTTTTTTAATCTAAAGGAGGGTTAATCTTGTAATTTTAGATTAGCATTTGAGCTCTGTGCTTTTTTCTGTATGAAATGTTACATACTGATCGCTGATTATTTATGCAGGGTTCATTTGGCGAAATCATAAAAGCTCATTGGCGAGGAACTCCAGTTGCTGTCAAACGTATACTTCCATCCCTCTCAGATGATAGACTGGTCATGTAAGAAAAATTATAATTATAATACTTTGACCCTATGCTCACTTCAGAGTCTAGCAATTTGCCTCATTTGCTGTATTGCTGTGTGCCAGACCTGTATTTTATGTTTGATCCTTACATGCTATTCTTTATGGTGAAATTAAATTAAGATATGCTTGACATATTCCCCAGCCTGTACAGTTTACCTTCAGTTCTCTTGTTGGATTCCAAGGTTAACCATAATATTCCGAATGTCAAAGCCTGCAAACCTGAATCTCTTGTCCTGCCAGTACGTGTGTTACTGTTAGCTAATAGAACTCGGAAGGAAATAACCATCCTCTACTTTTATGTTAACTATTTATACACTAAGCTGTATAGGTCATCAGGGCTACTATTTTCTGTGCTATGCTGTTATTATAAAGATAGGGTAAGCCACAAGATTAAGCTATTTGTGAACCAGTCAGACTTGATTTGTTTTAAGAATGGTTTGAGCTTGACCTTTTTTTAGATAAGCCAAGCGTGAGTTCAGAGTTTAGGTTCAAATACAAACAAATCAAACTTCAAGTGGCTGAAACCTAACCATTTTAATTAACAAGTGAGCAAAGCTTGAACTCATTTATGTAAATTGAATCAAACTTGGCTATTTATCAAAATAAGCCGAGATGAAACTTGCCCAGGGATTTAGCTGGGCTTGGGCTGCTTGGCACATGACCATTCTTATTTACATAGCGATGATTTCTTGTGATATGTATTTCCTTTTCTGTTACAATTATGCTCCGGCAAATGAACTTAGATGTCTTTTTCTTTAACTTTTCGACGCCTTTTCAATTTTCAGTCAGGATTTCAGGCATGAAGTTGATTTGCTGGTTAAGCTTCGACATCCCAATATAGTCCAATTTCTTGGAGCTGTAACTGATAGGAAGCCCTTGATGCTAATTACAGAGTATTTACGAGGGGTATAGATATTTTGTCCGATTCATATTCATATTATAGTTTTGTTTGAACAAATTTGAAATGCATTAGGTAATGTGAATCTTGATAAGGTTTTCTCTTGATAGGGCGATCTTCATCAGCATCTCAAGGAAAAAGGAGCTCTAAGTCCAGCAACAGCTATAAATTTTGCAATGGATATTGCAAGGTATGAAATACAGGAAAGGCTCAGCCAGTCTTGATTTTTCATCCCTGACGAAACTCTTTACTTCACTAAGAATCTTAGCATTTATCCTTTCAAATTGTCTGAAATACACAACAATGAGTGATGAGTGATTTTACATATATTCTAAATATTCGTGTTGTCCAACTCATATCAACAGGGGAATGGCTTACCTTCATAATGAACCAAACGTCATTATTCACCGGGATCTAAAGCCCAGGTTTGTGCACTTCTTTCAGTCTTTCACGATTTGAAGTGTAGAAAATTAGCTGGACATTTTATAACATAAGAAATCTTAAAAAACACTGCTATTCCACAATTCATATGAATCAGGAATGTTCTTCTAGTCAACTCCAATGCAGACCATCTAAAAGTAGGAGATTTTGGTCTGAGCAAGCTGATTAAAGCTCAACATGCTCATGATGTGTACAAACTGACGGGCGAGACAGGAAGCTGTGAGCACCTACTACCTAGTTTACTATGACCAGAAATTGTGTTGATCATGGCTACTGAACATTTTCTTTTTCTTTTTCCTCAACAATCTACCAGATCGGTATATGGCTCCTGAAGTATTCAAGCATCGTAAATATGATAAGAAGGTTGATGTGTTCTCTTTTGCCATGATACTCTATGAGGTAACCTCTTCTATACTGCCCATGTTAATTGTTTTGGGGTTACTTGTTTTAAACTTCGGCACATTTGTTTCTTAAACTTCCTCAGATGATTGAGGGTGAACCACCTCTAGCAAATTATGAACCATACGAAGCTGCCAAGTACGCTGCAGATGGACACAGACCTCTATTCAAAGCAAAAGGATTCACTACTGACCTGAAAGAGTGAGTTGCTCATTGCTCCCGTTAAAAAAATTTCAACTTAGGGGTTCAAAAATCATCATAATTCAAAATCGAGGGAACGGAAATAGAAATGAAATGATTTAAGTCCACTTTAATATCATTATTCATTAATTATAATTTAAATCTAAACTTATGCTCCCTAATTTTCCCTAAAAATAATATATTGTATATACAAGAATCTGTCGACTCCTCTAGTCATCGTTCTTATTACACAATCCTAATTGCCCTTTTCGTTCATATTTGAAGACGTCTTTTTTTTTCCCTGCTTATTTATTTGTTCGTTGTCTCAACTCCTTTATTCAATGTCTGTGATTCTAGCTTGATTGAGGTATGCTGGGCAGCTGATATGAAGAAGAGGCCTTCTTTCTTGGAGATTCTCAAGAATCTCGAGAAAATAAAGGAGCGTCTTCCAGCTGATCATCACTGGAATCTCTTCTCCTGATCAGAAACGATTACTTGGACTTGGTATATGATGATTTACATTATCCTTTCACATCTATTCAAACACTGCCGTGGCCGTGGTTCTCATTCCTAAGCCTTTCTTAATCCGTGCAGGATCTTTGTAAGGCAAGCAAATCCCTTGGCTGATTTCCAATTCTTTTCGAAAACTGTTGGCTATTAGATTGTGAACCACTCTCATTGAGGCCTCTGGCCATTTCAACCTCCATCCAGATTTTTTTTTATCGACATACATCACTGTAATGATGTTCTCTTTCTGTCAATATTGTCTACTTGATTACCTCGATGTTCCGAATTTTGCGCTTGTTTATCTGTGTAGATTGGTTTTTCCTTACTTTACAACAGATTGTACCTTACAAGCATAATTTCCCATTTGATTGCCCCTTGTAAATGCTGAATGTTATGAGTGCAGAAACTGTACTACTGAACTATATATTGTGAGAGCTATTATTGTTCAAGTACCTGCTTATCGTTCTACCCAAACAACTGACATTCGTCTTTCGCATGGTGAGGACCCTCGCCCACTTCAACGCAAGACGCATTTTCGTTTTATGCATGCTGTTGAGCTTATGGGTGCACCTGGGAATCTTCTGTTTGCCAATCCTCGTCTCATTGGATGCATTAGTGAGACGAGGGCAGCGGGTTCCCACACACACCCTCTAGATATAGAGACTTTTGGGTGTGTTTGGCAACAAGTAGCTTTCAAGAGCTCTTCTCTTTTTATACATACAAATCTATTCATTTTTTCCATTTTTATCAGCTACCTTATCCTTATCACCTAAGATTTCCAAACGCATTAATAGTTTATCAACAATTTAGTAGTAACATATATTTTACACAACTAACCGTTTAACTTTAGCTACTCAATCAGCTTTATCTACCCAAAAAGCTCAAGTTACCAAATACACCAAAAAACTGCTTCAGACGAGAAAGAGAATATAAACTGGAGAAAGATTATGTATAAAATTTGTAATTTAAACCGCGAAAAGAGCTCCAACATAAAGAACTTGTCTTTCCTTTTTGGAATCCTCTGTTAGGAAAAAAGTTCCTTGGTAAGTTTTAAACAGCCAAAAGACTAACTTGATGCGTCGAGATTAAATTAAAGCAGCTTCTTCCTCTCAAAGAAGTGCTTCAAGTGCCAAAACTGCAAGCCCGCAACAGACAAGCAGACGAAGAGGGAGGTGAAGCTGAACCAGAACATTTTTGAGTTTGTTGACTTGTTAAGATCTTGCATCTCTTGTTCCCTGAAACACAATCAATGTGTTAGTCGATCACATCCATGGATCAAAAAAGCTTGGGGAAGATAGCTACCCTAAAACTCACCTGTCACGAAGGTAAAACATTTCATCATGGATGGAGCTAACCGTATCCATCAACTGTTTCAACTCGAGTTCCATATTCTAGCATCAAAGTAAAAATCCGTGAACAAAATTGGAACAATTTCAAATAAATATAAAGACAGGAAATGACAGCACAATTAAGTGTCTAGTCCAAATTAAACTTATTGCCATAAGACTGCACATATATAGAAGTCGATCTCAAAATGACAGTTTAGTGTTTCACAGAACATAACAAAATACAAAGAAACTGTCTATCAGGATATCAGATCATGGCAGAAATACTTCTACGAACCAGAATCACCAGACAGACAAAAGCCCTCTTCAAATAGAATCGAAACAAGAGACTGACA
Organism: Persicaria tinctoria; assembly: GCA_037127255.1. Lineage (NCBI taxonomy): Eukaryota > Viridiplantae > Streptophyta > Magnoliopsida > Caryophyllales > Polygonaceae > Persicaria > Persicaria tinctoria. The sequence goes on along the minus strand of JBANSL010000017.1, from coordinate 64,143,090 downwards.
TGAGAGAATTCGAATAGGATAGTACTAGATCAATAACGGTTTCACCCTAAAGCATACCAAGTCACATAAATTAGGAGGTACGAATCACTTGATTTCGGGCATGAATTAAACGAAACTATAGAACTTGATTGAGGAATTCTTTCAGCTCGGATTATTATTCAGTATATTATAAAAAACAACAACAACCTACCACAGGGATTGCCCTCTTTTCGGGATTTCATCTTTTGTAGTCCGATAAAGAGTAGCTTGCAGCTGAACAATTTTCACATTCAGATTGTATTTAACCATTCGTTTATCGATTGGTAGGCAGAATAAATTGATAGACAAACAGAAAGAACATGCCTAATGAAGATCAACAAGTTTACAAGATCATACACATCATTTGAATTCGAATTCGACAATGTGGCAAGAAAAAGGTACATGCAACTAGCAAATACTAGCCAAAGCAATGATCTTTATTCAGGTATAATGTGCTAACTTAAGAACATTGAAAATTTCACACCAAAAAATCGATCTTCAAACCAATCAAAATAACAGTCTCCAATTAGATATATCAATGCAAGATCAGTGCATAAGAAATTAGGCAGGGAAAAAAGAAAAGGGTATGAACTTACATCAACAGATCCTTTCTTAGCAACAGTGCCCCAGTCCTTAGCAGCAACACCGGTTTTCCACTCAAAATCGACGGTCACCGTCACCGGAGGCTTATGATCCTCCGTCCAGATGCACGTCATGTAATCTCCAGACTCCATTGCAGTGAACGCGAATTGACCCGATTCCACTTTCTCCGCGTAGTGGTGGCTGTTCCCGTGCGAAGACGTAACCTGAAAAATCCCCAATTCCAACAACAATTAGACCAAACAGGAACAATTTCGAAACACAGATTTTAAACTGACCGAAAATTGATCTATCCAAAAGTTTTGATCAAAGACTCCAACTTTCCCCCAAAAAAATTCTGAAACGAAACAATGCAATCGCAATCCGAAGCTTACCCTGACGGTGAGCTTGTGCGAATCAGGCAACGGGGAGCCCTCGTGGGGGTTGACGACGTGGTATTTTCCGATGGACATGGAATTGGTCTGGATGTCCTCAGCTATGCATTTGGTGTGCCCCGATTGCAGATCGAACCTCAGAGATTGGCAGGATCCGAACAGAAAACCTAGAATCGCAAGATAAACGAGGATGGAAGTTCGAGATCTCTGCATCGTAGTGGGAGACAAATCCACTACAACTAGGCGAAATTCCGACGACCTTGACTAGAAATTGGGGATAGACGAGAGAGATAGAGAGATGAGTTCGTCGGTTCGAGCTTCAATGAAGTTCGGCAATGGTGATAGTCCGATAGAGGACTTCGAAGATCAGAAATGAACAAAAACTAGATTTTTTTTTTGGCAAACTAAACAAAAACTAGATTTACCGGCGGGTGTTGGATCGGTCGTGGCCCGTCGTGACTCGTGACGATGAATGGACACGTGGCACATTATCATTGGCTCACAAAACTAAATTGATGACTTTGCAGTTTGCACTATGTTGATCTGGATTTGTTTCAATTACTGAATTGAAATTAGTTTAGGCTGTGTTTGTCACTTGTCAGTATATTCTTTTTGGAGATTATTTTGGGAGACTTAGATTTACTAATTCAAGGAGGTGTAGATTTTTAATAGATGAAGATTATTTTTTTAGATTTTGTGGATTGAGATTTTAGTCGTTGAAAATCTCTTATAAATGTTTGGTGTGTATAAGAATAAGATTGTACTCCCTCCGTCTCAAATTAAATGTCTTTTTATTTTTTGATACGCTTTTTAAGGAGCGAAAAACTCTATAAAATATTATTTTTTTAATTAATTTTTTATATAATTTGATACTTAGTAGTAATAAGTATAACATTATATAGAAAAATTAATTAAAATATTAATATTTTATAGAATTTTTCTCTCCTTAAAAAAACGTGAAAAAAAAACAAAATACATCTAATATGATACAGAGAGAGTAGTAGATTGTTTCCATTGGAAAAGACAACAATCCCTTTCCCTTTCATTCCCATCATCCAAGCCTCGTCCTTCTCTGGCAATTGCGGTCGGCATCTGGGAAGGGAAAATCATCCGACCCTCGATGAGCTTGCATAGTGGAGGCCTACCTCCGACAGCGAGCTGAAGTAGTCGGCATCTACACCCATCGCCGGCAAAAATACCATCTCCGACCTCCATCAATTTGTCTCGTTGGCGCCAACGACAACCTCCGGTGAAGAATCCAGGTCGTCGGCGACGGTGTGAAGGTTGGCCACTTCCGGTAAATAGAACTCCCTTTCTTCTCCGTTTATCGTTGCGACCCAATGGAATACCAAATTTCCTATGAATTTGCTCCACTACTCCATCCATTTCCGCCACCATCAAATGGTTTTCTAGGTGTTTGGTGTATTGCTCCAATGTTTTTCTCTCCTCCACGTCCTCAATTGCAGCTACTATTGCAATCGAGGATCACTTGTTGTTGTTAGTGTTACGCACTTTATGATTGCAGTTAGAGCTGGCAATATCTGACCCGACCCGAGAAACCCGACCAACTCATCCGAACTGAAACCCGAGCAAACTCGGAAATTTAGCGTTATGAATAACCCGAACCCGAAACCGAGCCCGACTGATATTGACCCGATACCCGAATTTACCCGTTTAAAAACAAACCCGACTCAACCCAGATCCGACTCAAATCAAACCCGATCCGACTTCTGGCCCGACCCGACTCCTAACTCGACCCGAATATCTTTGAAATTTCCCTTTCTTCCATCATCTTAAATTTCATTCATTCCCAATAAAATTTCATTCTCTCCTATTTTATTCCCTCCCAAATCCCAATAAAATTTCTTTCATATATTTCCCTCTTTTCCCTCTTATTTCACTTTTACATTTCCCTCTTATATTTCCATCATTCCCTCCAATAAAATTTCAATCTCTTCCCTCCTATTTCACTTTTACATTTCCCTCCTATATTTCTCTCTCTTCTCTCTTATGAAATTTCATTGTCTCCCAATAAAATTTCGCTCCATTATTTTTATTCTCTTCTATTTTATGAAATTTCATTTTTAATAAATAATCTAATTTACAAAAATAAAATTTGACGAGGAAAAAATAAAATAAAATGAAATTTTACTTATGTGATAATCTAATTAACAAAAATAAAATGATCATTCAAATCATTTATAATGAATAAAATATAAAATCACAACTTTATTTAAACATAAAAGACAATATATAATTTGTTTATAACAATTTTTATATCATCTACTTAAATACTTAATAATCAAACACAAATAATTGAATATGGTTTTAAAAAAAAAATTACGGAAATATGAATATATGATAGTTTTATTAGTTGTATACTTAATACTTGTATTTAGAGTTTTATATTATCTCACATGAGTAAAATTATCAAAAATAAAATGACCGATCAAATTACTTGAAATGAATAAAATGATCGATTAAATTACCAAAAATTTATTATTTATAAATTATGTAATAATCTAATTACCAAAAAATGAGTATAATGAGGATATTATATATAACTTGAATCATATATGATTTTATTTGAAAACCACTTTTTAAAAGACATAAATACACAATCACACAAATAATGTGAATTATCTTTTAGATAAGGAATCAAGCATTATATTGCCAAATTTCAATGAAATTAATGATGAGTAGATTATATATTGAATCATATTTAATTTTACCAAAAATATTTTTTGAAATACACAAATAACATGAATTACATATTCAATTTAATAAAATTGATCACCCGAAAGTCCTGAACGAACATGATTCAACAAATTCAACCCAAACAATTAAAATTTCGAAACAAATGTAGACCCGCTTCTACTTGAAACCTGAATGAGACCCGAATACCGACCCGAAACCCGAACAAGACCGACCCGATTCTGATCGAAAACCCGAATGGGTCCAACCCGATTCTGACCGAAACCCGACCAATCTGAATTTCATTTTGACCGAAGCCGACCCGACTCGACCCAACCAAGCCCGACACAGAAATTTTGACAAAGTTTTTACCCGACTCATCAGTAACCCGACCCGAATGTGTTCGACTCGAACCCGACCGAATAACCCGAATTGCCAGCTCTACTTACAGTAGTTGCAAGTAAATCTGAATAAGGTTTATTTAGGGTTTGTATTGCACTTTGCGTTCAAATTTTTTGCTCTACCATCACTTGAGGTCTGGTCAATTTTGTCGTGTTGTGTGGTGTGGTGAAGGAGCGTTTTCTTTTTGTGGTGATTCGGGCTCCATGGCAACCACGAGCAAACCCCCGAGTAAGGACAAATAAAAGAAAGAGAAGGCCCCGAAGACTGATGCGTTCGTGTCGACCCCGACGTTGCTGAAACAATTCCTCGACCTCCTTATCTCTTATTAGCGAAAGTACGATCAAGAGCATGCCTTCAACCGAGTGTTTCTTACCACACAGTTTTAGGAGCTGACTAGGCAGAAGTGTGACATAAACACTCGTAAGAACAAGCATGCGATAATGAGTGATCGATGGAGGGCGTGGAAGGACTTGAAGCACGGGGAGACGGGCCTCGAGTGGGACCATGAACGTTGGCGCATCATCGCCAGTGACGAGTGGTGGAAGAAGAAACTGCATGTAACCTCATCACCCTTATTCATGCAATCCGCAACACCTTCCAATCGGACTTGTTAATGAATCCATCAATGTTGTAGGAGAATGCGGAGTTCAGCAAATTCAAGAAGTAATGTCAAGTCGTCAACTCTGGAGGACATTGAGGACTATTGGGACCAGATTTATGGAGGCACGGTGCCGACGGGGCAGCATTGTGTGACTCCATCCATAGACCCAACTGCGGCTCCTGAGCCAATGTCAACTATGGAGGACATTGGAGAGACAACTCAAGCACCACAAGTAAACACCGATGACTTTAATCTTGGGATAGACTTCGATAACTCAGAGGCCGAGTTTGGCTTCAGCTGCTTCGAGGACATGGTCCAAGGGATCATCCATTCCGTTCCTATTCCGCCTGTCCATCAACCGAATGTCACCATCTCTGCCTCCGGGTCTTCCCCAGTGGGGATAGGGAAGAGACCCGCAGTTTCGGGAGCTACTCAGTCTGGGAAGCGCAGAAGTGCACGACAGTTCACGAGGTCCACATTGTACCAACGTCGCATCGAGGTTGTCTAGGAAACCAGTGAGAATCTGCTAGCTTACATCACCGCTGATGACGAGCATTCGAAAACCCTAAAGGATAGGGAGGGTGAAGTTATGGAAGCGCTGGACGAGTTGGTTGGCGAGGGGTTACTACTAGAAGATGCGAGTCCGTTGTTCTGCTTTGCCATGGATGCCCTCATAATGCCCGAGCACGCCCGAATGTTCTTAGCCTGCAAGCGCAACGCAACGAGGATAGCTTGGCTGAAGAATCATTTCCGCCAGAGTGGCAGTGAGTTGTAGAGACCGATAGCATGTTCCTTTCTATTTTTTGTCTGCATGTACGAGTTTGTTCAGGATTCAGATTTTCCTTGATGTTTACATTTCATTGTTATTAATTTATCGCGTTATTTATGTTAAACCTCATGTGGATTGTGTTATTGCGGTGCTTAGACACCATCCTTGAGCTAACTGTGATTTAAGTGCTTACGCGCCATTCATGTATCCCTTAGTGAGGAACATGAAGGAGTTCGTCTTTGAGGTGAAACTGGAAAAAAATAGATTAGGCAATTATACTGAAGGAAGTGGAAACTAATGACCTCCTCCAATAACACAAGATTACCACCTTCAAATCCAAGCGGTTGTTTATGATATCAACGTCGAAATGAACAATTTTCACATTTGGGTACATGACTCCTAATTGTCATAGTTTTTCCATGTATGTAGCAATAGACATGATAAAATGATTAATGAAATGAAAAATCGCACTTGTGTTATGGAAAGCCAGAAAGGCAATTAATTGATCATGGAACTTCATTCTTATGGGAGATAATATGCCTCCTTGACTGAAGATTATAATGCCAAGCATCACATCTATGTTGTACTATAACTCACTCACATTCTCCCCATTATGAAGTGAATTAATCCTCTCTGTCTACCCATGTAGGGAGTAGGAAATGGATCCCTGAGCTCCTTCCGTTTTACGTATAAATCGGTGTAAACAAGCCTTACTTATGTAGTTTCTCATCCACATTAACTCAGTGCAGATTATGTTGCATTACGACAAGCACGTGCACAAGGTCCCTTGCTACATTTCTGAGTATACGGGCGCAGACTGGATTGATGACATCTTCTTCCACGAGACTGATTTGTGGGCTCTCCAAGTATTCTGCATGCCCAAACAAGTATTCCTTCACTTCTGCTTAGTACTTCATCATCATTATGGCTTGCAAGGCTCCGTTAACATGTCCGTATTCGAGAAGGTCAGAATCTTTGTCAACACAATGGCGTGGGAGGAATCACAACGTAACGCTTGTTAGCGCTTTCAATGATCGACCTCCACCATAAGCGAGTCAATCACCGATGTCCTGGAGGCGATTGTGGACTACAACAACGGATGGCATGACCTCGCACGAGAGGTTCTCGCTCCACGCGACCCGTGGTTTATGGAGGTTCTGAAAAATATCATGTCTGATAGTCGACACAACCGCTATTTCAAGGTTCCTATCAACCTGGTCGCTCGCACCAACTCCCGTTTCATGGGTAATGAGTACATTTGTGTCTGCAGGGCTGCATAAGAGCTATAGATGGGACGCACATTCAGACGTGCATTCCTCGAGAGGAGCAACATCCGTACAAAGGCCGCAAGGGGATAACAACATTCAACGTCATGGTCGTCTGCGACTTCGACCTCAATTTCACGTTCATTTCAGCTGGATGGGAGGGAAGCGCTCGCAATGCTTGGGTCTTCGATCAAGTGGTTAGTACCCCGTTGTTTCATTTCCCACACCCCCCTGACGGGGTTATCTATGCGACAAGGGCTACCTAGATCGGGAGGGGTACATGGTTCCGTACTCGAAGATACAGTACCATAGTCAGGCGTTCATTGAGGAGCCGATGGAGAACGAGAAAGAAGCTTTCAATGCTCAGCATTCTTCTTTATGAGGCACTTCTGAGCGGTCGTTCGGGATTTACAAGAGCTAGTGGAAGATAACACGAACGATGCCCAAGTATCTGATTCATAACCAAGTGGACATTATCATCGCGCGCTTCACGTTATACAACTTCATTTGCGGCACAATTGTTGATGATGAGGGCCCATCGACGGACACTTACAATCCTTATGTTGAGGCTGACGGCCCTTCCGAAGACGTGGATGATGATGACGAGGCCTACTACGACCACTACAGTGATGACTCCTGGTCCAGCAATGATGACAAACCACCCGTCGTAGGAATACAGGTCCTCCAGGATGAGATAACCCGTCAAATATGGAATGACAGGCGAGGGCGGCGGTAGGGCCCGACATTGGATGGGTAGAACGAGCCGACTCCTTTTTGTGTTGCTCAATGCAGCCCCCGACTTTTGTATTATGTGTATTTCACATAGCAAACATGGTGTGTAATTCGTGTAGGACATTGTCACCTATCCGGTGCGATGCAGGTATTGTGTGTATTTGGTGTATGTCATCGGATGTCATTTGTATTTTCTGTATTTGATGTACCAAACATGTTTTGTAAATTGTCTAGGAGATTGTAACCTATCCAACTAATCTCAAGTGGTTAAAGGTATGCGTATATAGATTTCAGCAGTGTTTATAGATCGGCGTGACTTGTGTTTATATCGTTGTAGATATATGGTCGTTGATCAATCAGATTGGTAAACTAACAACTACTCTAGACGAGGCTTCATTTAAGCCACGTTGCAAGTAAGATAGAAGATACAAAATTCCACCTTATTTCCCCACACAATAATTCCTATAAACTTGTTCCTAATTAGCATTCGATCAACCATCATGATGGTTGAATCTGTTTTGAGTCGAGCAACCTTGCACGAGGACATTGTTCAGGCTACCATTAACAAACCGAACCATGCAACATGAAGAATGTATAAACCACCATAAAGGAGCATGCCATTGACGAACCAAACCAAGCAACCATTACATTGATATTATAAGTACGTAGTTCAGGCAACCTGATACGAGAATGAACAACACAACCCCAACCAAAAGAAAGTCAAATTGGCCATACAAGTTTGAATCTTGGCCCCCGAAACCTTTCAAGTTTCACTAAAGTTGTGATGAATAAGCTGTCCCTGCATACCCCACCGCCTACACAAAAGGTACATGCCTACATAAAAGGTACATTCTTCACATTACAAATTGTTCGAGGACTACCTACACAAAATGTGTCGCAAAGTAAAAAAGAAGTTACTTCTTCAGCTTTGAAGCCAATGCGATGACCCCCAACATGATTGCCATCCACTTGTTCTCTACCGGCTCCTCGAAGCCTCCAAGTCAGGCTAAAGCTTACACGAGTAGGTGGCCACTCCTACAACTCGTTCGACAAGTTCTCCGTTCAACGAGTTAGCGTGTGTTAACTCATCTACAGTGCGCCGAGCACTGCCCTCAGTCACGAACAGCCTAGTGGTGAGGTCCATGACAATGTCTTCAAGCTGCTAGATCCGAGGATCCTCCACGGGTGGCGGCATCTCCTAGAAAGGTGGCCGCTCAGGTGGGATGTTCTCGTCGTCACTGACTTGCATTCAAGACGTCACCTCCGGATCTTCGTTATGCTCCCCCCTCTAGACACGAAACGATAAACTAGTGCAGCAGCCAACCGTTACTCGAAACGTAGCCAATACCATAGTCTCGGTGAAGTGGATGAAGATGATCAACTGCCTTACCTTAGCGTACGACCACGGCTCGGGGCGTTCCTCCCCATCGATCCAAGGGTACTTCTCGAGGCACTCACTAGGCCAGCTACCATCGGAGTCGGACATAATGCAACCTGATCCACAAAACAATTACACTTTAGTTTCAATCTGTAGACACCCAATATTATACACTTTTGTATCTTTTGAAAACTAGAAATGGAAAACCTCTTTTGTAAATGTACAGCTGGAAATAATGTCAACTTTTGCCAAGCATGAATCAACGTTTGGCAAGCATGTAAACTACACTACACATGAATCAAATACTCAAGTTGATGTAAAGTACACATAACCTATTAGGTATTAGTCACTTATTGTTTTTTGTATTATCGATTAGTTAATGGTCACATTGCAAAAAACAGTGTTCATATGTTACCTGTCAGTCTAGTAGATATTCAAGCTGAAATTTTAACACCGAGAAAGGTTTTTACTTGGTACACATATTATAAGCAACTACACAGTTCAAGAAATGCTTGATGTTTCGGAAAACAAACCCTAGACTGAAGTATGGCTGGACATGGGTGTGAATTTCAATCGGTTCTCAACAAATTCCATTTTTATTGTTTCCAAATGTAAAATTCAGGCCAATATGATAATACATGTCTTGCAATCGATTCTCAAAAAAGTCATGACCTATTGTGTTTGACTGTTTGGAAACAAAGACTTCAGAGAAGGAAGGGGAATCCGATGGTGCCGCTGATAATACGTACACATCTTTATTGGAAATAAAGGCTTGGGAATGGGACTCCGATGGTGCGGCTACAATGTGGTGTTCACGCAGACAATGAGGAAAGCGATTCGGTTCTAGTGAACCAATGGAGGGGAGAAGTGGAATAGTAGGCAAAGGCGTACCCGGGGACGGTGGAGATTTCATTCTTCTGCTGCACGAAGAGGACCTTGGAGAACGACGACACAAGTGAACGAGAATACTGCCAATAACGAATACACGGGTAAACGACGAGGACAATTTTGATATCTGCAAGGGATTATTTTCGGAGATTCTCCAAAATATTGCATCCCCAAGATTTCCAAACTCAATGAAAATAATCCACCACAATCTCCCATAATTTCAATCCCGCTTCCCCCATAATCCCCCGCCAAACACCATGTATTCATATGATTTATTTTCAAAATCTCCCATAATAATCCTTCACCAAACATAGCCTTAGGACAAATTTAATTGATTTAACCTCTTCATTGATCGAAATTGGTTTATATTTACCTCAATAATATAAGAAAAAATAAATTATTTCAACCAATAACCTTAGCCTAAATTACAATTTTAGTAGTTTAAAAAAATCTATTATATATTACTAACTATTAAAACAAAAGTTTTATCGATGACGTGACGCTCTCCTCTTAATCCTAGATCTTTTAACCAATCACATTAGCCTAAATTACAATTTTAATAGTTTTGAAAAAACAATGGGATTAATTCAAAACATAAAATTAATAATAAAGAAACATTAACTTAATATTATTAATCTGTATCTATATATACTGCTTTAATTGTTTTTTCAACCAATGAGTTTAATTCAAAACATTTAATCATCTAAACTTTTACTATTATTTTATAATATTAATTTAATATATTAATAAGCTTTTATTTATAAAACATCACGACATGGCACGGGGATATAATATCATTTCCTTTTTATGATAATTAGCATATGCTTTTGGTAAGTCAACTATCGCCTAAAATAACTGAATTGATTTGATAATTATTATAATTATAATTATAATTCATATTCTTTTTAGGATAACATGTACACACTTTCAATATTACCTAAATATATAAATATCTACTTTGCTATCCAATATCTAATGAAATATATACTTTTGATTTATTTTTCACTCATCTACCCATTTTTTAATGCACGAAAATTCAAATAATTAGTTTAATTTATAATGTATATCCACTTATGAAATATTTCAATATGATGATATAATGATTATTCTTAATTATGCTATTGGCTTTTACTCTTTCTTTTTTCTGAAAATCTAATTGGTTAATTTAATTTTGAATGCATATCCATTTATGGAATATTTTTATTTGATTCTATTTACAAGGTCTACAAGATTTTTCTAAATTGTCTTTTTGCTTTTTACTTTTGCCCAACTATCTTATAAATAATACACTCGGTATTGAATATTGTCAGTCATCTCAACCGTTTTCTATTATCCTCATTTGCTAGGTTGATATGACAAGAATAGTTGTCTTGGCTGAGTAGTTTGTAGGCGTTTACGAAATCATCCAAACCGTTTACCTATTACGTATTATACACTTTACTTTATTATTTTCTAACCGCTAATATGTGTATTTTTGTCGGAAAATTTTTGACATTATTTAATATTCACAACTTTACTATTAAATTGGGCGCCTATAAGACGAGTAATAATGTTATAACAAAAACACTGATTTTATATAAATCCTGCCGAGGAGAAAAAAGGGAAAGGAAAGCCGATCTCACAAAGACTTCCACTTGGAGCGGCGGTGCCAGCTTCTTCTCCGTCACCGGCGCCGGTCACCACCCCCGCCTCCCGTACCTCCATCACTCCAACACCTTTGTCTTCTCCTGGTAACTTTCCCTCATTTCTCTCTCTCATCTAGACCGATTCGATTTGGAATTTCTCTTTGTGCTCAGCTCACGATGCTTCACTGAGAATTTCTGTTTGCTTCTCTGAAACCTTGATTGACGATTCCGATGCCAGTATTTGACATGTTGAGCTGCAATTTTGAGCGAGAAGCTTCAATTTTGCTCCACAATTGTTGCTTGCTTCGGTCTAGGTTAAACTCAAATCCAGTTCTACAAATCCACCTGTGGCTGGTTCGGTTAGCTCGAATTGTGCGTTCTTACTGTTCATCGCTTCCGATCGTTTGCTTTTTATTCACGCCAACTGATTTTGAAGTTGAATCCTGGACAAATACAAAATTTTCCGTTTTCATGAAATCAACTCTTAAGAAGGTGATCTTTTTTACCAACTGAAATTGGTTAACGAGTGGTTTATTGCAATTTCTGTTTGCGATCTTGTTCATAGTTAACAGTCCGTTTTGTTTGTGAAAAGTTGGGGTTCAAGGAGCTCATGAAAGATCAAGATGTTGTTGTTGTTGCTGTGTTGATCTTCCCGGAGAAAAGCGAACTGTGTTAGGTTTCGACTGTTTATTTGTGCTGAATAATGTGCATCTTTCGATTCATTAGGGTTGTATTACGACAATGAGAATGTTGAAGCGGAAAACACCAGATTCAGATGGGATCAAGAAGGAACTGACAGCGGAAGAGAAGGCTGTTTACAACGCGATCAAGAGCAAGACGAACATGGGTGTATTGAAAGCGGATTTGAAAAGAGAGTTAACGATGCGGGATAAGGCGTTCAACAACTGCATCAAGAGCCTGCTAACCAAGGGGAAGATAAAAGAGGTGAAAAGTGTCAAGAACAGAAAGGGCCATTTAATGGCAGTGGAGTTCGAGCCTCCGAAGGAGCTCACCGGAGGTGTGTGGTACAGCGACGGGCAGCTTGACACAGACTTCATCGAGAAACTCAGAAGGATCTGTGTGGCTTTGATCCGCAGGAAGAAGGTTGCTACGGCTGAGCAAGCTCAGGAGATGGTAGCGAAGTCCGGAGCTATTAAGGTCGAAATGTCAATCGATCAGATCAAGGAAATACTAAAGACATTGGTTTTGGACAACGAGGTTATGGAAGTGAAGAGCACTGGCTCCGGGGAGTACAGTTCTATTCCCTCTGGGACGGTTTGCTATAGAATCGCCCGTACAGCGCAGTCAAGAGGCGAGATGGTTTCAGTACCCTGTGGCGTTTGTCCTCGGATTAACCAGTGCACTCCTGATGGTGCCATATCGCCGAAAACCTGTGAGTATTACAATAAATGGTTGGATTTCTAACATCCCTTCTCTCTTTTTATCTTTCGAGTTTGGATTTCTAACACCCCTTCTCTCTTTTTATCTTTCGAGTTGTGATGAACTTCTTAGATTTGTGATGAAACTTGAGGCCATATCAGGGCATTGTAATTTGTAATAACCTATGTAAAAAACAACTCTTTGTCATGTTAAAAAAAAATGCAGATCTCTATATGTAGATGCTCTTAGCAAAACCAGGAACTGGGTTGGCTCATTGCACCAAACAGAAGTTACAGAACCCACTTCCTCCCCAACCAGATCATATCCAAATTTCGCCAAACAAGAGTATATGTATGACTTCTCAGATTCCACACCATACCAATTACCAACCTATACCTGTCCAAACCACTACCTATATCTGGATTCCAATTCTATCAAACCCTGTAATGTAATTCAGCAAATATGCCTTGTGTATAAATCGAACAATCAATGAGTAAATGTAGTGCAGAAAAAGAAGAATCTATGGAGATATGATCTTCTACTCCCTCACATTCAAGAACTAAATTATGCTGAATTAAGAATTGCAACATTCAAATTGCTTCCATCAGAGAAGCTCATGAATCATGATCATTAACTAATTAAGTAAATTGGGAACTGTAGTTTAATTTGAAGCACATTGCATCAAATTGCATAAGATTCCACTTATTTTCCTCTATAACATCAAATCTCTCATCATCTCCAAGTAAAAACCCTAACTTTGGTTCCTGATCCCACCTCCGTGGATTCACAATCATCAATTTCAATCAAACCCCTAAAACAGCATATTAGTGTAAAAAAATGCTTTTTCGTCGGCCAAAAATATCATTATTTCGCTCCCAATCAATCACGACTTCACCTGTTCCTTTGAACTCTCCGGATCAGCTTTCGAATCCGACGCTGCAGTTGATTCTCCTCTCTTCGCCTCCGCCTCGTCCTGCAACTCCTTCGACACCTCCGCCTCGGCAGCTTTCTCCGCCCTGAGGATCGGCTCGTAGTAATCCGCGTGAACCTCCATACACTTCTTGAGATTCGCGGTGACCTGAAAGCACTTCTCGACGATGTCCTCATCGGTCTTCTCCGCTTCCTCCACGCATTTCTCCCAATCGACGAAAGCGTCTCTGCATCCTCCTCCCTTCATGAACAAACAGAATCCGCACTCTCCTTCTTCTTCACCTTCTTCAGATCCGTCTCCTTCTCCGACGCTTTCCGCCGCCGCCGCCTCCGGATCTCGGCCGCCGATTTGATCCGACTCGCCGCCTCCATCCTTCGATTGACCTGGAGCTTCAGCTTTCAAGGATTGCTCATGTAGATCTTTGGAATCCGAGACAGATTCTGAGATTTTGGAGGTTGAAGACGACATGGGAGGCTAAACGCTCGCCGCTAGGGTTTTGAAAGGGGGGAGAAAAATCGTTTCTTCGCTTTTCTATGGCGTCCGCCGTGCCGCGTTCGTTGTTTTAAAACCCTTTCTAAACCCTTTTCTTGTAAAACAGGAAAGGATAAATTACATAAAACCGCCCTTAAAATAAGAAATTTTCACAAACTCACTCTTAATATGGAGCCAAGCACTAATCTACAAAGCACACGAGTCAAGTAAACCTAGTCACTTGTATAATGGTGCAACATGAGGTCTAGCGGGATGACCCACTGGCGAGGGTGGTGACCGCAGAGCCTTGAGGAGAGTTGGTTTGCTAATTGAGTGAGAATCGTGAGATAGTAGATGGGTTCGACTTTGATTGTCTTCCTCGATGAACATTGGATCAATGCTCTATCCAAGCTTGGAGTTGCATTGGATTCTAAGTTTCTAACTCCATTGGATTCCAAAAATTTAGACGGGTTCGTTTTACATCTCTTTCAGCAATTGCTCTTGAAAGCATGTGTTTAGTATCCAATTATGCATACAATAAATAAAAGAGAAACAAAGGTAGCTCAAATTAATAGCTCAGTAGTTAAAAATGATACTCCCTCCGTCTCGAAAAACAAATCGTTTTAGCATTGTGCACTAATTTTAATAAAAATGATTTATTAATCGCAATAGCAACCAAAAAGGTTAGGCGGTGGGTCATACGACCACGTCCAAGCATACACGTACCAACCAAGTCGAGCACACAAATCGAGTGGGGTTCCATTATAAAACCAATTGGTGTTAGGTGGGGTAGCCCACCGGCTTATATGCAAGGTTTGAATTCATTATTTAATCAATGTGAGATGGTCATATTTCACATCTTTCCACAACCTCTTCATTGGGTACCGATAAATAACCCATGTTCATCCTCTACTAAGACATATCCATACGATGTGATTTAATTATCTCATCTATAATAGGACATAATCTCATGCTTATAAAAGGACCAAGTTATTTTATACTCGACTTTCCAAAGCGAAAATCCAAAAGGCGCTAGGATACGCACGGTGAATATTTCGCTAATATAAGAAATTTTCACAAACTCACCCTTAATATCGAGCAAAGCACTAATCTACAAAGCACACGAGTCAACTAAACCTATTGTTACTTGTAGAATGGTGCAACATGAGGTCTAGCGGGATGACCCACTCGCGAGGGTGGTGACTGAGCCTTGAGGAGAGTTGGTTTGCTAATTGAGTGAGAATCGTGAGATAGTAGATGGGTTCGACTTTGGTTGCCTTCCTGGGACATTGAATCAATGCTCCTATCCAAGCTTGGAGTTGCATTGGATTCTAACCCCATTTTGTTACTCGTTGAATTGAAAGATTTTTTCACCTATTCCAAAAGTTTAGACGGATTCGTTTTACATCTCTTTCAGCAAATACTCTTAAAAACATGTGTTTTGTATACAATTATGCATACAATAAATAAAAGAGAAACAAAATTTAGCTCAAATCAATAGGTCAGTAGTTAAAATGATATAAAACAACTGGTATAAAAATTATATCAGTGGTTGTTTTATACGTAGTATCATTTTAACTAAGCTATTGGGTTGAGCTAACTTTGTTTCTCTTAAAAAAATAAAAAAAATGTTTTATTAATCGCATAATTAGCAACTAAAAAGGCGAGGCTTCAATAATCAAATACTCCCTTCGTTCAAAATATGTAAGATCATTTACTTTTCGGCACGTAGTTTAAGGAGCTAAATACTATATAAAATATTAATTTTTTTAAAATTATTTTTTTACATTTGAATACTTATTAATAAAAAGTGTTATATTGTAAAAAATTAATTTTAAAAAAATTAATATTTTATATAGTACTTAGCTCCTTAACCTACGTGCCAAAAAGTAAAAGATCTTATATTTCCGAACGGAGGGAGTATCATTCTTGCATTTGACATGAACTAACCTCTTTGTTGGGTACTGATAAAAATAACCCATGTTCATCCTCTACTAAGACATATCCTTACCCTATTATTAGTTATCTCATCTATAATATATAGGACATAATGTCATGATTATAACATGATCAAGTTATTTTATACACAAGCGGATATCCAAAAGGCCTTAGTATATGCATGGTGCATATTTCGCTAAATGCATAATCTCGACACTCTGCTAATTCGAGAAGCTAGTGTTGATAGATTATTTTCAAACAAAAATGCCATATCGATTTCAAAAGGTGTATAATGTCAAAACTCTGCATTTGATAATTAAAAAAAAAAATCACCGTGCAACTATACAAATGGAATTAAAAAAAGACAAATAAAAGAAAAGGAATAAAGTTTTTTTTTTTTTGGTAATAAGAAAAGGAATAAGGTTGTGCAAAAGGGTTTAGATTACATCCACAACTTTTCCTATGGTGTAGATAAGATGTTGAACTCTCACTTTCTACAACATTCCAAGACATCTAACACTTGGCACCTCCTCATTGGCTCTTTATCTCCACATAACATCTTCCTCACATCTCCAAAGTCTCAAAAACCATTCCCTTGCAAATCACAATGACAGAAAACAAAGTAGTTCCATTGCAGCAACAAGTTTGTAGCTTAATCTGTAAACATGATGAAACTTGTCAATTTCCAAACATGTCCTCCCACTCTAACACCAAACATGGCCCCTCCAATTGCCCCAAATAAGCCTAAAATGGCCATCCAAAGGGATACTCTTAGTATGAGCTCTAGCAATAAGAGCCCATCTTGTGTTCTTACTCATTGCTCCATGGGCAGCACCAGTGAATCATCGTCGAGTTCGGGTTTGAACCCGGTGGTGTCGTCTTGCTCGGAATCATCAAGGGGATTGGTGCTTGATTTGGGCATCAAGGGCTCATGGGACTCAGCTGAGATTGGGTCACCCGTGGTGAAGAGGTTCTTGAGTGATGATCAAGAAAGGTGGTACATGTGGTACCATGGAAGGTCCACTTCAGACCCTGCAAGTGACTCAATTGGGATTGCCATTTCAAGCAATGGGGTCCACTGGGAGAGGGGCCAGGAGCATGTAGGCTCGAGTGCGGGTGTGGGTCGGGTCATGGGCTGCGGCGAGGACTGGTGGGGATTCGACACAAGGGGTGTTAGGCCTTCAGAAGTCATGATCATGTCAAGCTCTAAGGTTAGGGTTTCTAATGGTGTTTACTGGCTTTACTACACCGGTTTCAGCTCCGGTGAGGGGACCTCATTGCCGGGCCTTGCGATAAGCCAAGACGGGAGGCATTGGGCGAAAATCGAAGGAGAGGATCATAGTGGTGCATTGCTCGGTTTAGGCTCGGATGGGGAATGGGATTCCTTGTTGATTGCCTCTCCTCATGTAGTCTTCCACAACAGCAATGACATAAGGATGTATTACCATTCGTTTGATCCGAATACTAGGAGATTCGCCATTGGGATGGCGAGGTCAAGAGATGGGCTTAAGTGGGCGAAGCTCGGGAAGATCATGGAAGGCGGAACAAGTGATGGGTTCGACGTTTTAGGCACTATGAATCCTTGTGTGGTGAGAGATAGGAAGGATGGGAGCTATCTTATGGCCTATGAAGGCGTAAATTGCGATGGAGGGAGGGGAATCGGAATGGCATTGTCCTTGGATGGGCTCAGGGATTGGAGGCGGTTGAGCGAGGAGCCGGTTCTGAAGCCTTCGATGGAAGACGGTTCATGGGATTGCAAAGGAGTTGGGTCACCATATTTGGTTGAAATGGATGGGAGTAAAGATGAGCAATGGAGATTGTACTATGTAGGGATCGGTGAAGGAGGGAAAACGAGGATCGGTATGGCAGTTTGCGATGCAACGGAGACAACCCTAAGATTTAGGCGATGGGTCAGATTTCGCCTTTGATTGCATTGCATCCAACATTTGTAGAAAAGAGTCTAGTTCAAAGAGGAGTTGCCTTGGATGATAATGTATGAATTTGGTATCCTAATTCTTTTATTTTATTTATTTATTTTGGTTCGAAACCAGTGGTGGTCCACAAACTATTTCAAAGAGGGTCTACTTAAATGGCTCGAACTCGAAACCTTTGGTTAAGGAACGAAGAACACTTCGATGAATTTGGTAACTTTGTATGGTAGATGAGATTTCCATCAATTTCAGTAGACTTGTAGAGTTGTGGTTATATTGAGGTTCCTCTCCCTAACATGAATGGCTTCAGCTAAGAAGAAGCACAACATAGAAGGCCTGTTTTGAAGCTCAAGAAGGTCCATAATAAAGCCCAACTAGAAAGCCCATATCAAATAGGCCCATGGATTTAAAAGCAAAGTTAAATTCAAACCATGAGTTTGAGAAATTGCAAATTTGAACCCACATTCAATTACTTATTTATTCCTCGTTTGTTTTTAGGTAAGATTCATTGATCAATATTTTAACCATTACCCTCCTTTTCTCATTTTCAATACCAACTCTAATTTATTTTACTAATTTGAGCATAGAGTAATCATATATCCTAGAATAATCTAACCATTTCCATCTTCCCTCATTTTTAGACTAAAAAAAAAATTGATCATACAAATTTTATATATAAGATTTGATTCATTTCCTTTTTATTCTCATCTACTCAAACAAACATAATATTTTCATATCATAATTGTACATTTTTTTTATCTCTCTTAATTTTCAGGTTGGTTTGATTGTTGTTGTGTTCAATTGTTTCCATGTCTTTGATTTTATTTTATTTTTCTATCATGTGCCCTTAGGAGTCTAAATTTAGAATTATATTTCAAATTTTAATTACTTTACCTTTTTTTTAAATTAGATTCCTAGGGTTGATAATTTTTTTATTAGGTAATGTTTCTCAATTTAGGTTCTTATCCTATGCCGTAAGGGCATGGGATAAAAAAGAACGTTTTTAGTCTTGTTTGCTTTGATTTGCTTAATTTTTCATTATTGTATATTGACGTTCAGTCTGTTTACCGACTCTTTTTTTATCTATTGATTTACTCCTTTCAATCATTTCCTAGTAACAAAAAAAAAGAAGTGAAAAGGGCCCAAAATCATGTGAAAATGTTGGGGTTGAAATTGGGGCAAGGGCAGCAAACATTGTCCCATGACTGTATATTAAGTTTGGTTTTTACCGCTCTCTTACAAACAACAAACCATATATGATCTTGCTCATTATATTTAGGGAGGAAAATCGAACTCGTAATCTGATATTTACGAATATCATCTTTTTATTAGTTCAAAAGTGCAAAAATATAATCGAGCGAATAAGATAAAAAACCAACCATGTTGAAAACAAAGTGACATGAGATTCAAAACACAGTTTGTGGTTCATGTTGTTAGGTAAGATATGAATGCATCCATGTGAGTGCACATGCGAGTGAGGCCGCGAGGGACCATTTAGACAACAACGTACCCTAACTAGTTCGAGAAAGCGAGATTTATATACAGTGGCAATTCTAAGGGTGGGCGACGATCGAGCGAGATTTATATTATTATATAGATGTGACAAACTTAATATCTTTACCTTTTTGTTATTTGCACGGCGGTTTCTCGCCAAATGCACGGTGCCCTTCCCGGACTCCCAAACCGGCATGCAAGGTTGCCCTTCCTGGACTCCCAAACCGGCATCGTCTATGCCCTTGCCGGACTTCCAAACCGACATCCAATGCCCGAGGTAAGTTTCGGTAGCCTATATATAGAAGCGATGCCTCCGGTTCAACTACAATATTTTCTATTCGAAATACATATTATAACATCGGAGGAAATGTCGTTACCGGAAGAAGATGGCGGAGGCGGATTACCGTTCGACATTTTTGCCTATAGGGATCCGGAGGAGCTCGTGAAGAATCTCGGGGTAAGTTAATATTGTTACAGCGGATCGTTTATATATAGCGGAACCTTTATATAATTATGTTTGAGTAGAATCATATTATAGCGGAATGTTTAAATAGAGGATATGTAGTTCGAATCGAAACATTATATAATTGAATGGATATGTAGTTTGAATCGAAACATTATAAATAATACAGTTTTGTAAAATGAAACCATCATATAATATAGTATTTTAGATATTTATTTGGCGAAAAAGTTCTTAGTACAGAAGTGACATTATGCAGGAACAAAACCAACCTCTAAATGTGGGTACAGAATATAGCTCGATGTTTACAGTCGATGGTTATTGGGCTGATGAAATAAACATGAAGGCATGGGCTAGATACATAGGGAAGATTAAGAACATGGTACTTGTGATCACTCGGTCATGGAAGAACCAAATGAGTGGTTTGGGTACCTTTCGTCTAGTGTGTGATAAGTACGGAGGGGGTAGAGATATTCCAGATGTCGACAAGGATTTTCCGCCTGTAGTGAGTAGGCGCGGGAAAACGACAAAGATCGGATGCATGTTTGAGCTGGAGGGTCGTCAAAATGATGCTGACAATTGGACCATGAAGGTTATATGCGGTGTGCATAACCACAAGCTAAACGATGTGATGTTAGGACATCCCTATGCCGGTAGATTAACTCCAGATCAACATCGGCAGGTTCGACGTGATACAGTGATTGGGATAAAACCGGGGGTTATGTTGCGCGGGATGAAGTATGATGATTATGACTGCATGACGGACATTCGTCAAGTCTACAATGCACGAGCCCAGTTGCGGAGAACCGCTGCAGAAGGACGGAGGGACCTGCCTCAAGCGCTTCACAAACTCAAACAAAAGGGATACTTTATCGCCACACGGAATTCCTCTAAAGCAGGAGTAGATGAGGTTACTGATGTGTTTTTGTCCCATCCGAACTCCCGACATCTTCTGATGTTGTTTCCGTATGTTATCGTGATGGACTCGACCTACAAGACGAACGAGTAAGAGGAATCACATTACCGTCGACTACTTTTATATATGTCATACGTTGTAGCAATTTGTTTGACTAATTCATTAAAATGTGATAGGTACGAAATGCCGTTGCTGGAGATCGTTGGGATTACTAGCACGAAGAACACATTTGCAATTGCGTTCGTATTCATGGCAGGCGAGAGCGCAGAACACTATAGTTGGGCACTACGGCGACTACGCCATTTGTGCGGTCAACGACTCCCAGAAGTAATGTATACAGACAGAGAGTTGGGTCTTATCAAGGCTCTTCGGGAGGAGTTACCCACGGTAAAGCATATGTTGTGCACTTATCATATTATGTGCAACATTGAAATGAAGGGTAGGATCACGAAATCTACCGAGAAGCGAAACGCCTTCTACAATGAATGTAAGGCCTTATTTGAGTCAAAGACAGAAGAAAGTTATGAAGGTCGTCTACAAGTGATGAAGGCGAAATGGGAGGCACGATGGGGTCTTATGAAGTACCTTGAAGACACATGGCTCACAGAATTCAAGGAGGCGATAGTTCGTGCATGGGTTGATAAGTTCCTACATCTCGGGGTGCGAACTACAAATAAGTAAGTAACATTGAATCGTATAAATTCGTAATTATTATAATATTTAAGAATCCTACATAACCGAGGTAATATATTTTCTATGATACAGTGCCGAGTCGGCACATGCAAAATTAAAGTCCATGTTAGGGACGGCTGTTGGTGGGTTCGTTGACGTAACAGATTGCATTGACAACTTGGTCAACGAACAGGTAGGCCAACTCAGAGGGTTCCTTGAGAAGTCACGGCTGACAATCAAACGGTGTGCCATGAGTGAACCAATATTCGCCCCTCTATTGATGTTGGTGACTGATGAGTGCTTCGAGCTTCTGCTGGCCAACTACAACATGGCGAAGGAACTCCCGGCTAGTCACGACGGTGTCTGTAGGGATCGCTATTGGAGGGACGCTTACGGGGTACCATGTGTACATGAGTTCTTAGAGGCGATCGCAAACAGGCAACCTATTAGGCCCTCACAAATTCATCCCTTCTGGAAGCAAGTAATGTGGGATCCTATAATTCCTCCCGAAGAATCAAGTGGCGACAACGATGGCGCAACTCCTAACAGTCAGGAATATGTCAGCCTTCGGAGGGATATTGATGGCAACAACCTCACGCCTGATCAGCAGGATTTGATGGGCGAGGCATACTTCAACATGAACAACCCTGGGTTGTCTACCATGAGAGAGCCAACGGGGATCCATCGAAAGGGTCGTCCCACGGGGAGACGATCATTGCAGCGTGACCCATTTGGTTTTGAACATGGGAGACGAGAGGCTGCCTCTCGGGCGCGTGGTAGAGGTCGATCAAGAGGTAGAGGTCGGCAGACAGATCGGGAGGTTGATCATTCGGTATTGTTGACAACTCACATACATAACTTCATGCTCACCTTTGTTGATAGAAGTAGCCAGGTTTCACCTGATGGTCATTGCGGTTATCGGGCCTTAGCGGCTGTGCTGGGGTATGGAGAAGACCAGTACATGCGAGTCAGAAGAGAGGTCGCGCAAGAGCTTCGAGGGAATCGGTGGTTGTATCAACCAGCAAGCCTATTACACTCCATTGACGATCTCATCGAGAATGTTGATCTGCAAGACCCAGCTCCTTGTTTACATCGTCATCAAAACTGGATGGAGGCACCTATGGTCCCCCTTGCTGTAGCGACTTTGTACAACAAGGTCGTTGCTGTCCTAAGTGTCGACAATCCTCACACCTGCTTTCCAATTGTCGCGAATGGGTCGAACCAAACTCCACCAACTGAGGTGATTACAGTTGCCTGGCTAGCAAGAGTCCATTGGACCCCCGTGTGGCTTAAGCAAGGGTCACCACTTCCACCTACTGCACCTGAATGGTCTCACTTCCACCACCCAAGTGTGAACGGATGGGATACCCCATTCAACGACCGCATTCAACAATACTTGAACTACCGTCTAGTTGAAAGGGCAACTCAGTAGTTGTGATGCTATTATTTTCTGGGATCGCACTTATTGTATTTGAAATGATCTAGCTACGGATTTTGTAATGTCATTCAATATCATAGGTGTAGCAATGTTGAAGACCCACAATGTGTTTTCAAATTTCATCAATCAATACCAAAACACAGTACATGATTCGCAATTACAACTATCATAGGTCGACGCATAGACAACAACGACCCCTAAACCAGCTAACAGTTCCATGCCATTCATCAGGCGTTTGGCATAAAATGGAAAAACTGCGATGCCCGAACCTGAGTTGGCGCCAATGGCACATCTCCCCCCCGCGCTTCTTCGACATACTCCCGAAACTCATCTGTGGAAACCCACGCGTCGCCCCGAGCGAGCACAGCATCCAGACGATGCAGCAACATACCCATCCGCTGCATTTCAAACAATATGATGGTGAAAACTAACATTTTATTAAACAACACACCAATAACGAAAGGACTTTGGTATTATTCACACGTACCCGGTGATCGTAAACGGCCACTGGCGGAGCTATGTTTACTGGAACCTGGTGGCTTGATCTTTTGAAAAGAAAAGTGTTGTGAGCTGAATTTGCCATATTTTACAGTAACTTTAATATCGTTTTTTGCATACTTTGCATACATTTTGGTTAGCTAGTACAGAATCTATGTAGTTTATGTTTATTTGCCAAATTATGGAATCTACACCAGTTTCTGTTTAAATTCGCAGAATTCGAGACGTTTTATAGCAATTCTAAGGAAGGTCAGAAAAGCTCGGAAAACCACTACAGAAGTCCAAGGTCAAAGAAGCAGCGGAACCAAGCGAATCAAGCTGAGAGCCCAGGCTACTCGATCTCGAGTAGGCCCTACTCGGTCTAGACGAGCATGTCCGAGCACATGCCTTGTCGACTAGGAGCAATGTCGAGAGCCAGACCAACCCAGCTCCGGAGCCCTACTCGATCTCGACAAGCCCTAGTCGAGATCGACGATGCCTCAGCGCCACACCCGGAGTCGACGAGGAGAGGAGACAAGCCGAGGACGAGGACGACCAGGCAGCACTCGCTGCCAGCGACTCGACTCACTGCAGCGGACCGCTCGCTGCCGCGGAAATCTTCGCTGCCAGCGGGACGCACCAAGACGAGGGAGCTCGCCAACTCGCTCCAGCGGAAGGGGGTTCTCGCACCTGCGGACGGACGGACTCGCTGCAGCAGAAGAAGCCACGTCGAGGACCTGCTAGCCGAGACGACAAGCCGGCCCAGTCGATGACTTTCCTAGTCGACATCGACGAGCCCTAGTCGACATCGACGAGCCCTAGTCGACATCGACGATGAATCCAGAAGCTGTTGACGTGGCTTGACGAATCCTACTCGGAGTTGGAGTCCTTGGAGCCGTGGATAGTCTAGTCTATCCGAATTATCGACATCTATCATGAAGAAGAGAGTTTTATCCACTTGAAACCATTTAGATATATTTAGATTTAATTTCCTTAGTCCTTTTATTTATCCTTAAGCATTTTAGATATAGTTTTAGATATAGATATAGATATTCTATCCTTGATTAGCAAGGATTAGAAGGCTATAAATAAAGCCCATGGGGCTCAGTTTTAGGCATTCAATTCTAGGAGGGAAAGTAAGAAGGAGGAGTAGAGAGACAGAGAGTGAGCGGCCAATTGAAGTTGTGAAGCGAAAGCGGAATTGGCTTCAGGCGGTTGTAAACTTTGGATTATTTCAATGCAAGTAGTTTCCTTTTCATCAATCAATGTCTGAGTTTGCGATGAGGCGTGAGTAGTCCACCTACTTCTAGGGTTGGGGCGAGCCCAACGATAGCCATGCGTGTTTGAGGTAAAGATCCGACCTTTATCATGTTTTGAGCATTTTCCTACTTGTTTATGTGTTTATTACCCGTCTAATGGAGATCCATGCTAACAACTTGGATTATAAACATAAAATTAGTAGAGACAATTAGGGTTTCTTGAAAGAGTTGTCTAATTGTTGGAAAAGGCGAAAGCTTAGTCCTTTGATGCGATTTACATGATAATTTGTTTGGTTCTGCCTTATGCATGCTTGGTTATCGTTGTTGCAAACCCCAATCTTGGAAGCCTTTTAAATTAAGTTTAGTTCAAAATCCCAAAGCCTTTGCTTTTATTTTATTTCGTTTTAATTCTCTGTCTACTCGATCTCGACCAAGCTTGGTCGACCTCGAGTTACTGATCTTCGATCTAGCATCGCTGTAGCTTAACTGTGCAGGTACTCGACGAGACGAAGCAAAGTCGACGAGGACTGTACTCGACATCGACAAGCCTCTGCATGTGCTAGCTGCTGCGCTGTGTTCGACTGTCCGATCTTCTATCGACTACCCTAGTCGAGATCGAGGACCCTGTTGTCGACCTCTGTTCGTGAGATTTCTCCGCTACCTAGGATCCGCTGACACGCTTCCTCGTGGATCGATCCTGACTTCCCACTGCTACATCAGGAGGAGGTCTTGTAATTATTTGCATGGGCAGAATCTGGTTTGATTTATTTTGTTATATTTCATACTCGATTTCCTCCTAACAACAAATTGGCGCCGTTGCCGGGGAAGCTATCATTCGCGCCTTAGGTAGTTAAATCTCACATCTGCTTTGAGTTATTATACAGGTGTATGCGCCGTTCTGGTCTACCACCTGAGTTTGACGCCTTAGACGAACCAGAGCGTTACCTACACATCCACTCTAAACTCAAAAGGATCATGGCGGCCGCTGAAACACAAGAGCAACTGATCGAAAGGCTTACAAGGGAACTAGCCGCTAAAGATGCTGCTATCGCCACTGAGAAAGCAGCAAGGGAGCAAGCAGAAGCTGAGCTTGCCCAATATCCAACTACTGCAGAGGATTATATGCATCCAGCTCTCGTCGTGCCTGAATCGGCGATTCTAATCCCTGATAACTCTTTTGAAATTCGCACTCAATTTTTGATAGAGCTTAAAAATAATGCTTTTTATGGAAAATTTAATGAGTGCCCTCTTGAACATATTACTAACTTTCATGATATGTGTCGTACTCTTGCAGAAGGTACAACTCTGGAATATGTCAAGATGAAACCTTTTCGCTGGTCGCTCGCTGGACCTGCACTGAAATGGCTTGAAGGGCTGAAGCCGAGATCTCTCACCACCTGGGCCCAAGTAGAACAAGAGTTCCTGAACAAATACTTCCCACCCGCCAAAACAGCACTTCTCCGTCAGAAAATCACCGCCTTCAAACAGAAGCAAGGGGAACCGCTGGCAAAGGCATGGGAACGCTACAAAGAACTACTGCGATCTTGCCCTACTCATGGACAGCCACCCTACGTCATCCAGGAGATCTTCTTCAACTCTCTGGATCAAATCACTAAGGATAGGATCAACCATTATACTCGTTATGAGTATCTGACGATGCCACCAAGCGACGCATGGGGTGTGCTAGAAAAGCTCACTAACTACGACAACAAATATGGGGCTCCTACAAACTATGAGGAGAACTCTTACGCCAGGCCAGCACCATCAATGCCACTATATGAGCCAGCAAAAGAGATTGACCCAGATGTCAGGGAGCAGTTCTACAGAGACCAGAATCGCAAGCTCCTCAAGCAAGTCAAATATCTATCTGTCAACCAGCCTTGCATTGAATGCGGATCACAGAGGCACACCACTACTGAGTGCCCACACACCGAGCAAGTCAGGATGGCAGAAACACATGAGCAGGCAGTGACGGAGGTAAAACCTATCGTTGATTCCGCCAAAGAAAACTCAAACCTAAAGCAAGTATAGCGATAAGCAAGAGGTCGGTCCCACAGGGAAAATTATAACTCAAGTATGATTTATGTGTCAATTAAAGTAACCAGTTGGGGGGTTTTTATGTGTGAAAGTTCTGCCTTTTATCACAGCGGAGTAAGCAAGTAAAATAAATGGATTTGGTTTTAGACAATTAGGAGAAGCAATTCTACCTATAATTTTCCACTTTATTGGATTGAAGCGATCCTTGTAACTTCTTCTCGTCCTATTAAGTTCCCTATGAATGTCCTTGTCCCGACCTAATATAGTTACTAGTCCAACCAGTCCTAGCAACCCTAATCAATCGAATAGTCCCTAAAGAAGGATTTAACCCAATTGATAGCTCTAAGTTCAGAGATTAGCCAAGGTATTTGCAGTCCCTAAAGAGGGATTTAACAACACATTCAACTTCCTACTCATTCAATTAGTTCAACCAGCCCTAAAGGAACAAGTTTGCCACTTAGGTTAAGGTTCACAACCAGGAATCTACAAAACCTTAGCGATTGAATTGATCTAACAAGTTGGCCAGACAAGATAGAACAAAACAATAAACAATCAAGCACAAAGAAGTTGAAACATTCAAATATAGGAAACAAGGAACGAGAATTAGAAACTCACAATCAATCTGAATAAAGCTTCAAATTGCAGGCAGAATAGATGAGTTTAGTTCCTCATGGAAGACATTGCTCAAAATCTCTAAATTGTCTGATGAATAGAATAGAATAGAAGTAGTGAAAATAACATAAAACCTTGGCCTTTTTAAAACATCCAAAGTCGGCCACAAAATGATCAAATAGATCTAGGTTTTTTTAATTCTTCCAAACGACGCGCATAAACGCTGACGGCCAATGCTGCGGGCGCAGCATATGTGCTGCGCCCGCCGCACACTGTAGCTTCTCGTTCCCCGCTGCAGCGGGCTATGCTGCGCCCGCCGCAAGCTTGCGGCGCCCGCGGCATACTGTTCTGCCGTAGCTTCTTGCCTTCAATTGCGGGTTTCTCCTCTTGTCTTGCATCTTTCCTTCCTTGTTTCTTCCCATGTTTCTTGTGTTCCTCTTCGAGATATTGCATCTCCCAAATGTGTTCCGATTCAATCTGCGAGATAAACACAAATTTGCGCAGAATCCGAACTCTTCTAAAATAATCACAAGATGCAATTTAGCAACAAAGTATGAAAGAAATGCAACCTAACTAAACTAAAAACGCCTATAATGCCTATCTAAAATATGCATTATCAAACTCCCCCACACTTAACCTTTGCTTGTCCTCAAGCAATGATAAAATGAACATGAATCAATGTATCCCACAGGAAATACCTTCAAGCTTCAACTTTATCAAAAAGCAACATCATAGCAAGTGCAAACATAAACCAACCAAACAAACGTCATAGCATGTATTGCAGTGATCAAAGCTTAGAAGTAGACATCATCCAACCTTGCCAGAAATATGTGTTTCACTCATGTGTTTAGGCTTTAAGGTACAACTCTCAACTCAATCCAAAATGCACTAAGCTCATAGACATTGACCACCATATCACCAATTCTTTACCGAAATGTCATTACTTGCGGGACACAATAAGCAAAATAAAATGCAACACTTTTTTTTTCTTTTTTTTTTCTTTTTCTTGTCTTGGTGCTTTACTTATGCAAAGCGCAAACATGAGTGTCATGAATGGCCCCGGTCTATCAACACCTCAACCTACTAATTCGAAGTCCACTTGAACATCTTTTGACGCAAGTTGCAAACATGGGTGTCATGAATGAACCTGGTTACTCAATGATCAAGCTTTCTTTCCCAATGGATAGTTTTCAACACCTTTTTCCGCGAATCATACCCATTGGTGTCATGCATAGATCCGGTTACTAAGTGCATCAACCATGTCCACCTTATTCACTAATTATGTACAAATTCAAACAAAAGACTCAATATATAACATAAACTCCGCAAGCAATCAAACATGTGCATCGGTCCTTAAAAATAGATATTGCAGTCAATGCCAAGAGGTAGCAACACTAAGAGAGTAATTCACACAATTGAGCAAAAGAATTCAAATAAGGCCAAACATTCTCACAGGGTCATGTTTTTAGGACTTCAATCATACTTTAGCTCAATCATACATGCTCAGTTATATTTGCTAGCTCATGTTCCACAAAAATCAAATAAAGACAGTAATCAAAACATCCAGAACTCCATGGGATTTTTATGAATCATGGTTGAAATTTAAAATAGAGGACAAACTAAGCCAGATGGGTATTTGAATAACACATATGTATGCAATGCATGCTCTATTTTTGGATTTTGGATTTTTTTTTTTAATTTCCGAAAATGCAGAAAAATTAAATAATTAAAAGACAAAAATTAAACTTAATAGAATTAAAATAAACTAATTATTACAGAACTTAACATGTTATGCAAAAATTAAACATGGTCCTAGAATTGACAGAATTGACATAATTTACATATAAATCCCCTCCCCCACACTTAAAATTTTCAGTGTCCTAACTGAAACAGTACAGACAACCAAAATAAACATAAACAAACAGGGTGAAGGAGGTAGAACTAACCACTCACCGAGGCGGCGGCTGGTATGGCGGCGACTGGTACGGCGGGATGTGAGGGTATTGCTGGCGGAAGTAGTAAGTCTGTTCTCTCCGCATCTCCTCCAAATGGTAGCTCGTCTCACTCCGCATCTCTTCCAAATGGTAGCTCGTCTCACTCCGCATCGCTTCCACGTTGTAGTCCGTCTCCCGCACAGTGCGACCGATGTCGTTGAGGGTGAACTCAAAGGCATCCTGGCGTAAGGACATACGGTGGAGCTCAGTGCTCAAATAGTCCCGCAAGGGGTCATCCCCAGCAGAAGAGAAGCGAGGCCCTGAAGAAGGGCCAGCAGCGTGCTGCGCATCCCCCATATGATAGTCCGTCTGTGCCGGGGCAGTCTCCTCAGCATCGTCATCATCATCCTCATCATTATCCTCTGCCTGCGCCTGGTCAGCTGCGATGTATAGGGTATTGTTGGAAGGCCCATAAGGTAAGGGCCTAGGAAGGCGTAGTTGGTTCTCCCCACGCTTTCCCGATTTCCAAAACCAGCCTGCCACATCAGAGCCCTCAAGCACGAAAGCCCTCCTCAGCTGCTCTGTTGTATAGGTGTACCCACCAGACATGGGTGCACCGCACTGTTCAGGCTGTAGAAAATGGTAGGCGATGAGGCTAATCATGCCTCCCAAACCAATCTTCCCTGATTTCTTCCCTTGAATCTTCACGCAGCTCTCTACAAAGATCTCAACCCAGTCCGGCGTACCACGGGACTGGGGAGCAAAGCTCCACAACCAAGCTAGATCACCAGCCGGCACTTTGTTCACGTCGCCTTGGCCGCTGAAAGACATGGCCAAGACTTTGTGAACTAGACGGAGGCAAGGGTGGACGAAATTGTAGTTATACTCTCCCTTGTGGCCGTCAAATCCAGTTCCAGTCGCTTTGAACCATACATCATGGCGTTGCTGCTCTGTTGCCATGAAATACCAATCTGGGGTGGGCGCCCGAGAGATCCCAAAAAGCTGTCTTAGCTCGTCATGTGTGCAAACGTGAGGCTGATCCAACAAAGTGAACATAATCCTCGAGTTATCCACCTGTTGCAATGTAGCTAGAAACTCCCATGCCAGCTCAGGATACGTAGGGGCACTGCGGTCTATAAATCCCCCCAAACCGCCATGGCTAAGCATCCACCTTGTAACATCTAACATGCCCAATGTCTGTAAGGTCGGAACATGGAAAAACTTCGTCTGAACGAATCGTTTTGGATCGAAGCTTTTAAAGAACTTCCTCTGTTCATCAGACGCATTCCTCAAGCGGCGCACCATCTTTATCAGATCTCAGCAGTAGATATCAACAATCCCAACAGATCCAGAATTCAACAACAAACCGTCAACACAACCCAAACCAATCAACAAAAACACTCAAAACAAACACAGCGCAAGTAACTCATGAACCTCAAATCAAAACCCAACACATATATCTTTCCAATAAACAATCATACCCCAAATTTACTTCAACTTACTCAAATTACCACTTTCAAACCAAAGTTCCAACTTCAGAGTTCACACTAAAAAATCAGCCCCATATATACCGGTTATAACGACCCTTAACGAACAACAAAAATATCCCGCACAAATTTCACCCCTTAAGCAATGAATAAGCAACTCAATATCAAATCTCAACCTAATTCTCAAGCATATTAAAATCTGAAATTTGGAGAGAATAGGGGAGAAATCATACCATGTGAGTTGTAAAAGGAGGAGGAAACTTTGAAATTATAGCAATTTAAGGGCTCTTGGTGGTAGATCCGGCGCAGGACTGGCGGTGGGCAGCGGCGGCGGGCGCAGCAAAGGAGTGGCGGGCGCAGCAGCTTTGCGACGCAGATCCGGCGAGAAGGGGGCTGCGCGAGTTCGATTTCCGGGTTGCTGCAGGTGCGAGGAGCGCAGGGGGGGTCGGATCCGGGTTGCTGCAGGTGCGAGGAGCGCAGGTGGGATCGAGGAGCGCAGGGGGGGGTCGGATCCGGGTTGGTGAAGAAGGTGTTGAAAGAGGTGGTTGGATTTGGTGAAGAAGGTGATGAAAGAGGGAGCAACAATGGAGTTTTTTGGAATTCTTTGAATGGGTCGGCTGGGAATGAGAGTAAGGGAGGTAGGGTTTTCACACATAGATTCTCCCGTGAGTGGTTTAATTTTATTTATTTATTATTTATTTATTTATTTATTTATTTTAGAATGTTCACGGCCTCACGGGCCTGAGATGCGGCGGGCGCCGCATGGGTTGCCGCGGCCGCCGCCAGAGAGGGGTGCCGCGGCCGCCGCCAGAGAGGGGTGCTGTTATGCTTCGTTATATATATATATATATATTTTTAAAACTACATATGGTACTAATCCTAAAATAATTAACTAATGAAAAAGAAAGAAGAACTTACCTCGGGTTGCCTCCCGAGCAGCGCCTTTGTTTCAAGTCGTTGGCTCGACGTGATGGCCCTTGAGTGGCCTAGTCGGTTGGTTCAGCAAGCACCAACTTCTCCTCTTCACTATGTGGAATGTTTTCAAAATATGGCTTAACCCTATGACCATTAACCTTAAAGAGCTCATTAGATTTGGGATCATAGAGTTCAATTGCTCCATGAGAGAAAATCCTTGAGATGATGTAGGGTCCTTCCCACCTTGATCTAAGCTTTCCAGGGAAGAGTTTCAGACATGATTTGTATAGAAGGACCTTGTCTCTTATTGTTAGCTCTTTCCGCAGGATGTGTTTGTCATGCCAAGCTTTGGTCTTCTCCTTGTAGATCACTGCATTATCATAAGCATCCAGACGCAATTCCTCCAGCTCTTGCAATTGAAGCTTTCTGAATTCACCCACTTCATCCAACCGCATATTGCAATTCTTTACAGCCCAATACGCCTTATGCTGAAGCTCTAAAGGGAGATGACATGCCTTTCCAAAGACAATTCGATAAGGAGACATACCAATTGGAGTTTTATAGGCTGTCCGATAAGCCCAAAGAGCGTCATTTAGCCGTAGACTCCAATCCTTCCTGTTAGGTGCCACTGTTTTCTCCAAAATGGTCTTTATCTCTCTATTTGATATTTCCGCTTGACCATTGGTCTGAGGATGATAAGCAGTTGACACTCTCTGTGTGACATGGTATTTCTTTAACAAGGCAGTGATCGTCCTGTTGCAGAAATGTGTCCCTCTGACGCTAATTATAGCCTTAGGCACCCCAAATCTTGCGAAAATGATGTCTTTCAGGAACTCTGCAACTACTTTAGAATCATCAGTTCTAGTGGCCTTTGCCTCCACCCACTTGGAAACATAGTCCACCGCAAGCAAAATATATATATTACCAAAAGAACTAGGGAAGGGACCCATAAAATCGATACCCCAAACATTAAAAATTTCACAAAATATGACAGTTGTTTGTGGCATTTCATTCCTAGCAGATATGTTCCCCACCCTTTGACATCTATCGCATGATTTACAAAAGGCATTAGCATCCCTAAATATGTGAGGCCAAAAGAGACCTGCTTCTAAAACTTTCCTAGCAGTCTTTTGAGGACCAAAGTGGCCTCCACATTCATGAGCATGACAAAAAGTAAGGACAGATTGTACCTCATTGTCCGGCAGACACCTCCTGATTACCTCATCAGCACAATGTTTCCAAAGGTAGGGGTCATCCCAAACATAGAAGCGAGAGTCATGTCGAATCTTATCCTTCTGAGCTTTTGTGAATTTCGGTGGAAATTCTCCCGTGACCAAGAAATTCACCATATTGGCAAACCAAGGTCGAGGAGTATGGACACCCATCAACAATTCAGGAATATCAGGACTTACCTCGTCGGATGGGAGAGAAAAGGACTGAACGGGGGCCTGATTGTTTTGCGGCGGGCGCAGCAAGATTGCATGGCCGCGGGCGCCGCAAGGTTGCGGCGGGCGCAGCATCCTCCGTTTTTGTTATTTCCTGCAGCTGCGAAGAGAGGGTGTGAGTGATATAAAATAGTGTATCTTCAGGGAACTCACCGTGAATGGGTCTTTGATCTTCCGGCTTGTCCTCTCCTTGGACAAGTCTGCTGAGGTGGTCCGCTACTAAGTTTTCTGCACCTTTCTTATCTTTGATTTCAATGTCAAATTCACTCAAAAGTAAAATCCAACGAATCAATCTTGGTTTTGCTTCTTTCTTAGTCAATAAATATCGAAGAGCAGCGTGATCAGTGAAGACAATTACCTTAGCTCCTAGGAGATAGGAGCGAAACTTCTCCAGTGCGAAGACCACAGCCAGAAGCTCTTTCTCAGTGGTTGAGTAGTTCCTTTGCGCTCCATTCAGAGTCATGGAGGCGTAGTAGATGACAGGAGAGCTCCTTCCTTCCTTTTGTCCCAAAACAGCCCCCACAGCCTAGTCGCTAGCATCACACATAATCTCAAAAGGTTGAGACCATATGGGTGCTTGAATTATAGGAGCGCTAGTCAGGTGACCTTTAAGCTCATCAAAGGATGCTCTACACCTGTCATCAAACTCAAAAGCCACTTCCTTTTTAAGTAAATCACAAAGAGGTGCAGAAATCTTAGAAAAATCCTTAATAAACCTGCGATAGAACCCTGCATGGCCCAAAAAGGAGCGAATTTCGCGCACATTGGTAGGGTAAGGTAGAGACTGAATGACATCAATCTTAGCCTTATCCATCTCAAGACCCCTGCTAGACACAATATGACCCAGAACAATGCCTTGCTCAACCATAAAATGACACTTTTCAGAATTAAGGACTAAGTTGGTGTCTACACACCGCCTAAGCACAAGTGACAAATGATGCAAGCAAGTGTCAAAGTCATCTCCATGCACAGTGAAGTCATCCATAAATACTTCAATAAAGCGCTCTACATACTCAGAAAATATGCTTACCATACACCGTTGGAAAGTCCCAGGTGCGTTACATAGCCCAAAAGGCATTCTGCGATATGCAAAAGTGCCAAAGGGGCATGTAAATGTCGTTTTTTCTTGATCCTCTGGTGCTATTGGTACCTGAAAATATCCTAAGTAGCCATCTAAAAAGCAATAAAAGGAGCGGCCGGCAAGACGCTCAAGCATTTGATCAATAAAGGGAAGGGGGAAGTGGTCCTTGCGAGTAACTGCATTCAATTTTCGATAATCAATACAGACTCTCCATCCAGTTTGTACCCTGCTAGGGACCAATTCACCATTCTGATTCTCAACAACAGTAATACCTCCCTTCTTAGGGACAACCTGAGTAGGACTCACCCATTTGCTGTCAGATATGGGAAAAATCATACCTGCCTGAAGGAGCTTCAGCACCTCCTTCTTTACTACTTCCATCATTGGCGGGTTGAGTCTCCGCTGAGGTTGTCTAGATGGCTTGGCATCGTCCTCCAATAGTATCCTATGCATGAAGAGGGTAGGACTGATGCCCTTAATGTCCGCTATTGTCCATCCTAACGCCTCCTTGTTTTCCTTTAGAACAGTCACCAATCGCTCCTCCTGTCCGAAGGTCAATTTATTAGAAATAATGACAGGCAGAGTATCATTTTCACCAAGAAAAGCATATTTAAGGTGATTAGGAAGTTGTTTTAATTCAACATCAGGCGCTTGGATTATAGATGGAAGAAGCTTTTCAGTAGGAATGGTCAACTCGATGCGGTCTCCCCTTGGTGGCACATAGGTGGGAGATCGATGGTCTAAAGCTACTATAGCCTCCTGCAAATCAGATGACAATACATAATCTCTAGCAATTTCATCTATAGGGGCCTGTAAAGCAACTTCCATCTCATCAACACACTCCAAATCAAAACAATCTTGTGCCATAGTATCAATAACATCCACAAAGCACAAAGAAGGATCATCAGATGGAAATTTCATGGAATCATAAATATTATATTCAACTCTTTGACCATCAAATTCCATAGTAAGAGATCCTGAATAGACATCTATCTTAGTCCTAGCAGTTTTCAGAAAAGGTCTGCCCAACAGAATAGGGCCTTCATTGTTACCAGGACCCATGTCAATCACAAAGAAATCAGCAGGGAATATCAAGTTGTCAACCATAACTAAGACATCCTCAACAATCCCTTTCGGGTAGATAGTAGATCGATCAGCAAGGTGAATTACTACCCTAGTATCATTCAGAGGTCCCAATCCCAAAGCATGATAAACATTAGAAGGTAAAACATTAATAGATGCTCCTAAATCTAACATAGCTTTGTCAAATTTAGTATCACCTATCACACATGGAATAGCAAACATACCAGGATCACTACACTTTTCAGGCATACGCTTTTGAAAGACATTAGTGACATGTTCGCTTACCTTCACCTTTTGCTTACCTTTTAGCTTCTGGTTCCGCTTGATAGTGCAAAGTTCCTTCAAGAATTTAGCATATCTAGGAATACTTTTGATTAAATTAAGCAAAGGAATGTTTACCTCACACTTGCTGAATGTCTCGAAGATTTCCTTGTCGTTCTCATACCTTCTTGTATCCTTCAAGGCTTCCGGGAAGGGCGGAATGGGCTTTGGAGTTTCCATAGATAAGGAGGAAAAAGGAGGAGAAGAAGAAGGAGGAAGAGGGGAAGAAGGAGGAAGCGGCGGGTGTACTAAAGCAAGTATTGTTGATTCCGCCAACGGCAACGGCGCCAAATTTGACGGAGGTAAAACCTATCGTTGATTCCGCCAAAGAAAACTCAAACCTAAAGCAAGTATAGCGATAAGCAAGAGGTCGATCCCACAGGGAAAATTATAACTCAAGTGTGATTTATGTGTCAATTAAAGTAACCAGTTGGGGGGTTTTTATGTGTGAAAGTTCTGCCTTTTATCCCAGCGGAGTAAGCAAGTAAAATAAATGGATTTGGTTTTAGACAATTAGGAGAAGCAATTTTACCTATAATTTTCCACTTTATTGGATTGAAGCGATCCTTGTAACTTCTTCTCGTCCTATTAAGTTCCCTATGAATGTCCTTGTCCCGACCTAATATAGTTACTAGTCCAACCAGTCCTAGCAACCCTTATCAATCGAACAGTCCCTAAAGAAGGATTTAACCCAATTGATAGCTCTAAGTTCAGAGATTAGCCAAGGTATTTGCAGTCCCTAAAGAGGGATTTAACAACACATTCAACTTCCTACTCATTCAATTAGTTCAACCAGCCCTAAAGGAACAAGTTTGCCCCTTAGGTTAAGGTTCACAACCAGGAATCTACAAAACCTTAGCGATTGAATTGATCTAACAAGTTGGCCAGACAAGATAGAACAAAACAATAAACAATCAAGCACAAAGAAGTTGAAACATTCAAATATAGGAAACAAGGAACGAGAATTAGAAACTCACAATCAATCCGAATAAAGCTTCAAATTGCAGGCAGAATAGATGAGTTTAGTTCCTCATGGAAGACATCGCTCAAAATCTCTAAATTGTCTGATGAATAGAATAGAATAGAAGTAGTGAAAATAACATAAAACTTGGCCTTTTTAAAACATCCAAAGTCGGCCATAAAATGATCAAATAGATCTAGGTTTTTTTAATTCTTCCAAACGACGCGCATAAACGCTGACGGCCAATGCTGCGGGCGCAGCATATGTGCTGCGCCCACCGCACACTGTAGCTTCTCGTTTCCCGCTGCAGCGGGCTATGCTGCACCCGCCGCAAGCTTGCGGCGCCCGCGGCATACTGTTCTGCCGTAGCTTCTTGCCTTCAATTGCGGGTTTCTCCTCTTGTCTTGCATCTTTCCTTCCTTGGTTCTTCCCATGTTTCTTGTGTTCCTCTTCGAGATATTGCATCTCCCAAATGTGTTCCGATTCAATCTGCGAGATAAACACAAATTTGCGCAAAATCCGAACTCTTCTAAAATAATCACAAGATGCAATTTAGCAACAAAGTATGAAAGAAATGCAACCTAAACTAAAAACGCCTATAATGCCTATCTAAAATATGCATTATCAGGCAGCCTACGCTGGGGGTCCAAATCGCTACATGGGAGACCAACGATCCTACCAACCACAGTGGAACCAAGGTCCTCCTAGGAATCCCCCACCCTACAGAGCTCTAGGACATCTAGAAAGGGATCAAAAGAAGGATGATCTGCAGTTGATCCTTGAGGAGATGCGTCGGAATCAGGGCACCATCAACAACCAATTCCAGAATATCACTACAAAGTTTGGGGAATTGGACATCTGGAAAAGGGGAATAGAGACGCAGATGGGTCAAATTGCTGCACAGATCCCACGACAGTCCGGACAACTCCCTGGGCAACCAGAACCAAATCCTAAGGGGAAAACCGGAGACGTCGCAGCTATCAACCTGAGGAGTGGACATCAATTACACGAGCTAGAGGTCGGAAAACAGCAAAGCAAGGCAGAGCAGCAACTCGACGTAGAGCACGGCCAACTCGATCTCGAGGAAGGTGTACTCGACATCGACGAGACTCTACTCGACAAAGACCAGAAGCTGAGCTCGGACTCCGCTGCACAGACCAGCAACTCCAGGTCGACCACTGTACTCGATGTCGACGAGCCCGTTGTCGAGATCGACGAGAAGCGTCTGGCCGACGTCGATGACTCTACAGCACCTCCGACAGCTAATCAGGCTCCGAAACTGAAAAAGCCACTGTCTTTCCCTTCAAAAGCACAGAAAGATCCCACTGCAGGTAGGTTTACCAGATTTGTTAATATGTTGCAAGAACTGAATGTTTCTATTCCTTTTACAGAAGCCCTGCAAGAGATGCCTGGATATGTCAAATTTCTCAAGGAAATCCTAAGCAAAAAGCGATCCATCTCAGAGATCGCAGGCGAATGCAAAGTACTCCACTTCCCTGAAAAGAGACCTGACCCTGGTAAGTTTTCTGTTACTGTGGGTTTTGGTCAATATAAATATGATTCTCTATGCGATTTAGGGGCAAGTGTGAGCATCATGCCTTTATCAATCTGGCGGAAAGTAAAGATAGGATGCATAGAACCTGTGGATGCTAAGCTATACATGGCAAACAATACAATAGTCATCCCTACAGGTATAGTTGAGAACGTCCCTGTCCAGGTTGGTAAATTCTTTGTTCCAGCTGATTTCCTTATCATTGACTGTGCTGAAGATCCTACTAGCCCTATTATTCTTGGTAGACCATTCTTAGCTACTGCAGATGCCAGAATTAGTGTCAAGAATAGATCGCTCACCTTCACCATAGGCGATGAGGTTTTGGATTTCTCTTTTGGCCCTGCAAAAGAGGAAATTTCATGGCTGGAGGTGAAAAGCATCAGCAACCACGGGACCAAGCAAACAACGGAGGAAGGTGCTGACGCTGTACCCGAGGTCGACAAGCGCTACTCGACATCGACAAGAGACCTACTCGATCTCGACAAACCTTTGTCTACCTCGACAACCACTGCAGAGCCGGAAACTTGCCAGGAGCCTAAGTATGGGGTCCCTGTACTCGAAGTCGACAAGCCTTCATCGATGTCGACTAGCCCCAAGCCCAAAGATTCCTGTTTTGGGCCCGAAAAGGCAAGTTCAGGTATGAATCCTACCCCCCTCAGTCTATAAAGAAAATTTTAAATGATTTAAGGGGAGATAAGACGCCGTGGCAAGAGAATCTGCGAAAACTGAGAGCTGGAAGGAAAAGGGAGAAGGCAAAGGGAGATGATGCAAACAACAACCTATCAGCTGAGCTTGCATACTACCATCAGGACCTAGATGATCCAGGAGAAGGGCCAAGCATGAGCGGGCTCCACAATAAGGGTCCTTGAGCGCAAAATGGAGAAGTCGGCCTAGCGACTCTAAAATCTAGAGCATGTATATAAAACTTTATGATTTTTGGACTTTTGAACTTTTTGTTTTGTTTTTGGTTTTTGTTTTAGGATTTTATGTCTTTTAGAATGTTTTATGTGGATAGTCTTGTTTTTGTGTGCTATCTAACACTTTTAGGTCGGCGAAGCATAAAAGGATCGCGAAAAGTGGAATAGGAATTCCCTGAAAAACAGTCAAAATCGACGACGGCCAAGTCGACAGCGACAAGGAGGAGAAGCCCAGAAGTTACTCGACCTCGAGTAGACGTACTCGACATGGACCAGCCAGACGCTCCTCGACTTCAGATTCCACCAGACGTTGAGAGCCTACTCGATATCGGGTACTGTACTCGATATCGACAAGAACATCTACTCGACATGCACTGATCCGCCTTCCTCGATGTTTTATCCTTTGAGTTCCTTCCTTTACTCTTGTTTTTATTTGATTTTTATACAGTGAGGACACTGTAAATTTTAAGTATGGAGTGGGGGAAGGGCTTACTTTATGCATATCTACTTTATTTTGACATTATATGTGCATTATTTCTTCGAATTGCTATATGACTATGTTGGAAGGCATTATTGATTTATGAGCTTATATGCATGTTTTCCAAAAGTTTAAACCCCATTGAAAATTTTGAATAATGTCATGGAAGCTTTAATTGGACTCGACGATGCAAAATTGGATTCATTAGAGATATAGCATGAAATTGCCTAGTAAAGGGAAGTTACAATGAAGTGCATTATTTCTTGAAAACCATAAAAGGAGGTAAAATTTGAAGTTGCTTTTGACATGTTGCGTGATAAGATGATGGAGGACTTTATATTTCCATATAATGCTCATTGTTTGAAATCCAAGCCATACCTATGCTTATGCATCACAAAAGCCATATTATGCCTTATTTCAATTATTGCTCCACATGATCTAAATATTTGCCATTCTTTACCTTATCCGGGGATTATGTTGAGAATGATATTACATTATGGAGATGTTATATGGTTGTTGTGTTATATGGAGTTTGGAAAGAAATTGTTTGAAATATATGGAAAATTTAATGAGTGAAAGAAAATCGAATCACCTCAGGAGATAAAGGTAGATTGACCCTGCTCTCTGAGATAATAGTTTGGAGAGATGGGACACATTGTGAGGAGTCCAAAGCACTAAGTATCCGGGGCCATTCATGACACCCATGTTTGCGACTCGCGAGAAGGCAGTGCTGAGGTCAGAGAGGTAAAAACATTATTATTAATAAAAGCAATATGAAAGGTGATGAATATTATGGAGAAGGAATGTGGAAATTCAACTTGGAAATACTCCATTTACCCGGATCATTAGCACCACATTGCCAGAAATTGCCCACCTTTTAGCCTTTTACCAAATCTACTCCTTATTTGAGCTTAAATTGAAGTCTTCTTGATTATCAATGCTTTGTCACTTATGAATGTTTTTGCATAACCCTCTTTTTTTTGAGTAGATGTTGCTTTGATATAATTGCACATGCATGGATTTGTGACACTAGTACCTTTTCGAGGATGGTAATTGACTGTTGGGTTATATAAGAATGAATCTGATATGTTGAGAGTTTTGATTTCTTCCCTTGAATGACAGATAAAGGTATTGCTTGAGGACAAGCAAGCTTAAGTATGGGGTGTTTGTTGTAAGCTGAATTTGCCATATTTTACAGTAACTTTAATATCATTTTCTACATACTTTGCATACATTTGGGTTAGCTAGTACAGAATCTATGTAGTTTATGTTTATTTGCCAAATTATGGAATCTACACCAGTTTCTGTTTAAATTCGCAGAATTCGAGACGTTTTACAACAATTCTAAGGAAGGTCAGAAAAACTCGGAAAACCACTACAGAAGTCCAAGGTCAAAGAAGCAGCGGAACCAAGCGAATCAAGCTGAGAGCCCAGGCTACTCGATCTCGAGTAGGCCCTACTCGGTCTAGACGAGCATGTCCGAGCACAGGCCTTGTCGACTAGGAGCAATGTCGAGAGCCAGACCAACCCAGCTCCGGAGCCCTACTCGATCTCGACAAGCCCTAGTCGAGATCGACGACGCCTCAGCGCCACACCCGGAGTCGACGAGGAGAGGAGACAAGCCGAGGACGAGGACGACCAAGCAGTACTCGCTG
Source organism: Persicaria tinctoria (assembly GCA_037127255.1). Lineage (NCBI taxonomy): Eukaryota > Viridiplantae > Streptophyta > Magnoliopsida > Caryophyllales > Polygonaceae > Persicaria > Persicaria tinctoria. Next base: position 64,101,899 of record JBANSL010000017.1, on the reverse strand, counting down.
CCAGCGACTCGACTCGCTGCCGCGGAAATCTTCGCTGCCAGCGGGACGCACCAAGACGAGGGAGCTCGCCAACTCGCTCCAGCGGAAGGGGGTTCTCGCACCTGCGGACGGACGGACTCGCTGCAGCGGAAGAAGCCACGTCGAGGACCTGCTAGCCGAGACGACAAGCCGGCCCAGTCGACGACTTTCCTAGTCGACATCGACGAGCCCTAGTCGACATCGACGACGAATCCAGAAGTTGTTGACGTGGCTTGACGAATCCTACTCGGAGTTGGAGTCCTTGGAGCCGTGGATAGTCTAGTCTATCCGAATTATCGACATCTATCATGAAGAAGAGAGTTTTATCCACTTGAAACCATTTAGATATATTTAGATTTAATTTCCTTAGTCCTTTTATTTATCCTTAAGCATTTTAGATATAGTTTTAGATATAGATATAGATATTCTATCCTTGATTAGCAAGGATTAGAAGGCTATAAATAAAGCTCATGGGGATCAGTTTTAGGCATTCAATTCTAGGAGGGAAAGTAAGAAGGAGGAGTAGAGAGAGAGAGAGTGAGCGGCCGATTGAAGTTGTGAAGCGAGAGCGGAATTGGCTTCAGGCGGTTGTAAACTTTGGTTTATTTCAATGCAAGTAGTTTCCTTTTCATCAATCAATGTCTAAGTTTGCGATGAGGCGTGAGTAGTCCACCTACTTCTAGGGTTGGGGCGAGCCCAACGATAGCCATGCGTGTTTGAGGTAAAGATCCGACCTTTATCATGTTTTGAGCATTTTCCTACTTGTTTATGTGTTTATTACCCGTCTAATGGAGATCCATGCTAACAACTTGGATTATAAACATAAAATTAGTAGAGACAATTAGGGTTTCTTGAAAGAGTTGTCTAATTGTTGGAAAAGGCGAAAGCTTAGTCCTTTGATGCGATTTACATGATAATTTGTTTGGTTCTGCCTTATGCATGCTTGGTTATCGTTGTTGCAAACCCCAATGTTGGAAGCCTTTTAAATTAAGTTTAGTTCAAAATCCCAAAACCTTTGCATTTATTTTATTTCGTTTTAATTCTCTGTCTACTCGATCTCGACCAAACCTGGTCGACCTCGAGTTACTAATCTTCGATCTAGCATCGCTATAGCTTAACTGTGCAGGTACTCGACAAGACGAAGCAAAGTCGACGAGGACTGTACTCGACATCGAGTAGCCCCTCATCGACATCGACAAGCCTCTGCCTGTGCTAGCTGCTGCGCTGTGTTCGACTGTCCGATCTTCTGTCGACTACCCTAGTCGAGATCGAGGACCCTGTTGTCGACCTCTGTTCGTGAGATTTCTCCGCTACCTAGGATCCACTGACACGCTTCCTCGTGTATCGATCCTGACTTCCCACTGCTGCATCAGGAGGAGGTCTTGTAATTATTTGGATGGGCAGAATCTGGTTTGATTTATTTTGTTATATTTCATACTCGATTTCCTCCTAACAACAAAAAGGATGGCCGTGCTCACCAAACCACCCTATGTACTCAGCATATACAGTGTGCGGTTCCAGCGCAGCCCTATGTTGGCTGAAGGATATGTATACAGTGGGAACAATCAAATGGTCATCCCAACGGTCGTCCACTGGGTGCCATGTCAGCTTCAGGCCCTTAACTTGAGGTGGTCGCACTTCTTGCATGGGGAGGATTCGCAGCATGGGGATTGCCTGAACATAACCGAACTGTCGCATAACCCTGTCCGGCATGTAGGCTTCCATAACAGAGGAGAATTGGATTAAGCCTCTGTACCGCGAAACTCTGTAAAACCAATCAAAGTCAAGGGGACCGTAGGGCATGAATTTGACGTCCTCTGCCCGCATCGTTTCTAATTGTTCGATGAACTTCAGAGTCCTTTCAGGGGTGATTGATGGTGTAGGACGACTCGCGTACCGCTTTGCCCATCGTGCGTCTCCGTGGTCCGCGGGGTCCTCACAGACGCCGGGCGCGAACATTGGGAAGTGAGCGAATATCCAGTACTGAATAATCCCGACGGAAGTGAGATTTTGAGTTCAGAGGGTTCAATAATAACACACAACATATGTATGGGGTTGGACACATACCTGGAGAAGAGCAGTACAGCCCCCCAAGTTAGCCATCCCCTGTCTCGACGAGATTCCCAGCTGCCTATACAGATACGCCAGGACTCCCGCACCCCATGCATACTCAGATGTGATTCGGTGATCAGTCACGAAATCCAAAGCAATTATGGGTATGGTTGTCGTGGTCCGGTCGTTTAGAACCAAGCAGCCAAGAACCTCCAACATATATCCGCTTGCGAAGACACCTTCCTGTATCTGGGGGTTGTTAATTAGTTGCGCCATGTGGAAATCTAGGCTTCCATGGAAAAATGCATTCCCACTTCGTACAAAGTCGTGGAGGCCAAATCCAAATTTTTCCGTCAGCCACGCCTGCCTTAGCTGGTTTGTCATGTTAGGGACCATGGCGCGTCCGTCGATGGCAAGACCAAACAGCTTGTGCACATCATGCAAGGTAATAGTCATCTCCCCCCATGGGAGATGAAAGCTGTTGGTCTCTGGATGCCAACGGTACAGAAATGCTTGGATGAGACAGTGATCCACTGTGTCCATCCTGATGTCATCTAACACTTGTAACCCGCTGTGGCTCGCAACATACCACCACTGCCACTGCCCCGGTAAACGAGGCCAGTTGCCCACTGACTGCCACCGGTCTGCACGCCTTATGCTCTTCACTGTCATCTTCACCTCCTGCAATACAAATAATAAGAGTATGAGTTGGATTCAATACCGCCGGATACCACAGTTGCACATAATATAACCTTAATTGTAACCAAATCGTTCTTACAGTAACACACACCTCACTTAACCACAGGTACTGACACCTGTGGGTCCTATAGTGTCGAAGTGGCTCCACATACTTGGGGCGGCCGTCGTCGACATCCCGGCTGTTCAACTCGTCATTCATCCCCGCACGACAGTTAGGGTTATGCTCGGGATCTGTACTAGAAATACCCCCAAACGTGTCAGCGACCCCGAAGGGGTTAGACGCGCGTGCCGCTGTACCAGCAGCTGGGTTTGATGAGGATGCCCCCTCATCGCGGATGGGCTGCTCAGTCATGCCCGCCCAGTTCGGCCACAGACCAGATCCACCCACGGTCGAATGAATGGGGGGGGGGGTCTGGTTGATTTGTGGTTCCCACGCAGTGGAATGATGCATGAAACCGGTGTCGACGTCCTCGGCTGACGTATACATGGGGGACTGGGGGATGTATGGGACAGAAGGGGTCTCCGCCAATTGTGAAGTGTCGACCTCGTCGATGGTGTAATCACCCAAGAAATCCTCGTCGTCCCGCCCGAGAAACGACGTGCTTGCCACTGCGGGCTCCTGGATCGGTCTCTCTATTGATGGTTGTCTAACCGCCGATGTGCTGGCTCTCGCCGGCTCTATCGGCCTATCACCTCTCCTCAGAGAGGCCGTTGGCCTAACCCGTTCCCGCTGGGATACGACCCTCCTCATCATCTGCATTATAAAATTCCATATCCATTAGGTACACATAAATTCCATATCTATATTCCATCTGCATCTATTTCCATTTATATTCCATAAATCTACATTATCTAATTTCATTTTTGCCCATGAATCATATTTAGTGACATGTTAACATAAATTCATGTACTTTCATAATTTAATTACAAATTCCCTATCTGTTTTTCATGAAATAAAAATTCTATATCTCAATTTCATGCATTATTATATCTATATCTAATTTCATGCATTACTAATTCCCTAGCTATTTTTCATGAAATAAAAATTCTATATCTCTTTTTCATGCATAATTATATCTATATCTAATTTCATGCATTACTAATTCCATATCTATTTTTCATGAAATAAAAATCAATACAATTATATATCTCATTTTCATAAACTAATTCTATATCTCAGTTTCATGCATTACTAATTCCATATCTAATTTTATCAATATTCCATACCTAATAATAACATAAACTTAACATGTACTAAACATACAATCAATACTTACCTCCATCGCAGCTTGCGCTCTAGGATCGTTCGGCGCGGGTTGTGAAATCGCACGCTCATCGGGAGGTGGAGTCGCTGGTGAAGGGGATCTCGAACCTCGAAAAAATCGATCTATCAGGTTCGAGTACTTCGGCATTTCTCCTAAGACGGTATTTCGGGCTTGTGGAGCTCTCTAGATAAAACCGCCGGGTAAGAGAGTAAGAGGTGGGAGCTTGGAGTGGAATGTGTGGTGCACCAAGTGAGGGAGAGATCCTTCCTTTTATACTACATCGGCACCCCCTTTGCCGGACTCGGAACCCGACACCGACACCACCCTGCAGACATGAGGCAAGCGTCAGGAATCTCCAGCTTTTCTGACGATGTGATTGATGTGAACGTGCCGAACCCGGAATCCGGCACCGGCCTGCAGATTGGTTCAGCTTTGGTTCAGCTTTTCAGTCGATTTGACTGATTGGACGAAAGCTGCAGATTCCCTCGAACCACGTCTGCCGGTTTGGGAGTCCGGCATCGGCATCTGGGTCTGCCGGTTCAGCAAGCCGGCACCGGCACCGTGCGCCTGACGATATGAATGCCGTGCAATTAGCAGGACCGTATCTTTAATGGTCACTTCTAATTGGCATTCACTGTGGAGTCAAGGCACACCCTTTTAAGGAAAACCAAGCTATAAAGAACAAAAGCTTTTTAACAAGTAATTTTAAAAGAGGATTTTTGACAATAAATGACCATATTAAGTTTATAAAGTTCTTACCAATAAATCAAAGGAAATTAAAACACTTTTTAACAAATAATTTTAGGGAGTCATATATCAAAGAAACTTTTAATGAAAATGTTTTGACATAAATTAGCTAGAAAAATATTTACATTATTATATATACAAAACCATCCAAAATTAGTTTTTTTTTTCTTAGAAAACACTACACACATTTCTATTTTTAATGATGAGTTGATGACTTTATAATATAATTGCTTTTTTTATATATATATATATTTAATTACTTAATCAATTAGGTAATGTGACTTGTATGAAAATAACAAAGCCAACTTAAGTAAATGGTAGGAAAGAGAAGTTGGGGAAGAGGGGAGCCAGGTGCATTTATTTCCATATGCCATGTTTTGCATACTTAAAATTTGTTCTTTCATTTAATGAAAGAAGGATAAAAAAAAAAAAAAGAAGTGGTTTTTAGGAAAACGGTTAATTAAAAAAACATCCTTAAATCAGTAATTTTTAGGTAAACTGGTTAATTAAAAAAGCATCCTTGACAAAATATTTCATCACTAACCCACTATTTTCTTTGTTACACCTTAAACAAAGTTCAAGTGGTAAATTGGGCCTAAATATACAAAGGCACAGGTGGTTAAATCAGTAATCCTGTCATTTTAGGTAATTGCTTTGTTCATTACCATAAAATTTGAAGTCCACAGACACGTCGGGCTTCCTTCCGCTCAATGTTGTGACCGTTTGTTTGCTTAGGGTTTTTTCTGGGTTTGCTTTGTTTGATTTTTTTTTTTTATGTATTATGTGATTGTATTTCTTTCAGATCTTCGTGATCGTATCCTTCCGCTCGATATTGTGACCTTGATGCTTTGTTTGATTTTTTGTCCCGACGGCCTTTCATTGCTTGGAATTTGCCTTGCTCATGAAACTCACTGATTAATGTACGGGGCGACTCCGTGGTCATGAAGGCCGTCCAAATCACACTTTTTACAATTGGTAAAAATTAAACGTGGGTGTTCAAGTTTTCAATAGTTTTAGTGGATCTATCTTATAGCTTGTTGTTTGACTTTCTTAGTTCGAGTGTTTTGTAAACTAGCACTCGATTCCTAAAGAACTAGCTAGTCGATAACTTAAAAACATCCATGTCATAAATAAAAGAAATATTTTGACGTAGTAGCTTGTGTTGAACTTTCTCGTTTGGTTTAATGTGTGAATTGAAATTCCCAGGAAGTTACTTCATGGGAATTGAATTCCCGGGAAGTCAAATTGATGGGAATTGTGAAAATGTGTTTGGTTAATTTTTTTATTTTAGAGAATTAAAAGGGGGAATTGAAATTTCCAAATGCAAAAGGATGGAAGTTGAACTTACCTAGGGGAGACTAGGTAAGTGAACTTTCTCCAAATTGGAGAATTTAACTTCCTGAGAAGTTGAATTCCTGGGTTTTCATTTTTTAAAAATATAAACCAAACGCAGATATTTCTCCAACTTCATGGGAATTTCTACTTCCTGGGTTTTTGACATATCAACCAAACACACTAAAATCTTCACACATCATCATGAACATATATTAATTTATATATCTTTTATTTGTTTAATTATTTATATAACATGTATTATTAATTTATCCTTACTGTCTATTTTTTGCATTGAATTTCCAGTTCCCTACCTTTGTGACTTCATGTCCCCTTTGTCATCTATCTACCAACCATGTGGCTTTTATAAATAAAAAATGGAGTATTACTCTATCTAATGTTTGTCATTTTACACCATAGATTTTGTTTTATAATATATATTATATATTTATTCTTCGAGATATAATTAATTAAAGCTAAACTTTCTAATTTTGTTATTTGTCTTCATTATCTTTGGTTTCCAAAAATCTCTCTTAATGAACAGACCAAAAAATATAACAATTTATCATGACTAATGGACATATTTTCAAATTGAATCGAAAAATCGTTTTATTAATAAATAAAATAATATAAAACACATTCTATTCAATCATATACATATATGAAGTGTCATTTTATTATGTCAAGGGAGATATATTTGAACTGCAGCTTATTAGTATATTTTGTCATTTTCAAGGAGAAATAATAATTAATCAAATGAATGTATTTCATTAGTTATTCCATATCTTCGTCTTATGCTTTCTATTTTTTAATTAATCACTTGTAATGAGTTGGCAATGTACTAAAGGAATAAATAGTATACAAGTATATATCTTTCTAGCCACTTCTTTGTACAAAGCAAATGATTTGCAAAGTGAAACATAAAATTGGATAAATTGCATAAAACCATCCTTTAAATATACTCATTTGTCATAAGTCACTCCTTAAATTGATATTTTCAGGAAACCACCCTTTAAATAACTTTTGTCACCAATAACCCACCCTTGAAATTATTTCGTTCAAATATTTATTAAACTTGTTAAATTACAATTTTACCCCCCTTCGCTTGTTTAATTATATAATAATGAAAATTTAACAATTAAAAAAGAAAAAATAAATAGGTAAGAATTAAATTAATCGAGGATACAATTGACGTCATTTTTTTTCTCTCACGTTGAAAGTGTGTAGAAGCTAATGGAGAATAAAAAAGTGATCTAGAAGAGGAAAGCAAACTCAACTGGAGGGAGCACAATTTTGTAGAAGACGACACCATTTTATTGATTATTTTAAAAGAGAAAATAACATCAGTAATTTCTTCCCAATTTCATACTTACTTAGTTACATTTTTTTAATTGTTAAAATTCTATTAGAATATTATATAAAAAGAGTGATAAATTGTAATTTAACCTATATTTGAACGAAATTAATTCGGAGTTGGTTGATTGATGAAGTCGAAGAAATTCATTTAAATGAAAGTTTTATGAAAATATCAATTTAAGGGATGGTTTATGACAAATGGATGTACTTAAAGGGTAGTTTTATGCAATTTGGCTTAAGATTAACTAAGGATATCTCATGGCTGTCATCAACTAACTACGATGGAAGTCAAAAAATCTCAGGTCTTCGATCAATAATGTACATTTGAAAACCAATTACAGGCGCAATTACATACGGGTTTTTTCCTTAATTGAAGGCAATAAACATAACAATATATAAGCATATATGACCGATTGCCAACTGAATCAATGTGAACATGTGATGTTAACTTCTTCATTACAAAGAGTGTCAATGGAGCTATGTGCCATAATTAAGGAATAAAACAGCTCATTTTTATGGGTTAATTAACTTCATCCAAACTATTTTTGCAATGTCTTTTTTTCATGATCAATCTCTAGTTTTGTTTGATTTATGCTTTATTTTGTATGATAAGTTCTTAGTTTTTTTTAATAATTAAATAAAACAAATAAATTAGGCATGATTACAATCTACATTTTTTATCAGAAAAGCTAAATACACCAATAATTTTTATTGAATACAGTCAATACACCCCTGATGAGTTCACAACAAGTTGCGGACCTGCTAATGGTGCTTGAATTATTTATTTTTTGAACATGGGTGGGACCTACTAAGAGGTTCACAACTTATCGTGGACCTATTAGCGGTGTATCCAGTAAAAATTACCGGTATATTTAACAATCTCCTTTTTAATTGAATCTAACATGTAGTTTTGAGTGTTTCAGTTAAGTCAATCTATCTATTATGCTGTTAATTCTATGAAAATGTGATGAATACATGTGGAAAAAAGTGAATTTTTTAAGGTCTAGAAGAGTTAGATATGATAATCTCAATCTGCTACAAGCAACTGCAAATACCTCAAAAGTGTATCGCTAATGTAAAAGTTATCGATCTTCTTCAATTTCAGTTTATTTATTTATTTATATTCCTTTCAATCGCTTCTTTGATTCTTTTATACATTGTGTCAGAATGGCCATCCCACATTGGAAATATTGAGACTTCTTGAATAATAGTATATAACGTTTAGTAGATTACTTCTTTCATTTGATAATTGGTTTTGAAATAAAATCTCGTTAGATTTATGTATTATCCGTGTATCCCGTATGTGTAAAATAAAGGAATTAATTATTAGAGAAAGAGAAAGAACAAAAATAGGTAAAAAGGGATGTTAATGGTTACTTCTTTGCACTGCATGTTGCTCTTACTTCAGTTCAGTTGAAAGCTCATCTTTGTTTTTTACCTTTCCACTCCAACTAAATTTATTGAACCCCATAAATAGGTAAGCAATAAAAACCTAAAGAACTGCCATTCCCCCCACAAAAAAACAACAATCCCCACCTTCAATGTCTCTAACCCCATGCAATTGATACATATTTGACTACCAAAACCCTTTTACATGTTAAAAAAAAAATTACTATAGATGACATATGAGAATATAGACATGATAAGTTGTTTATAAGCCTAAATAAGTTATATCCATCAGTATATTGTCTGAAACGGATCGGATCTGAACACAATCCTAACTTGCATGACTTGATATATATAAACAAATTCAAAGGAGAAGATGAGAAAAAATAGACCTGAATTGACCCCAATGGTTTATTGTATTACACCCAAGACTTCCTTATGATTTATCGAAGAATTTACAACAATTTTTATTACCCTGAATTAAAATGTGTGTATGAATAATAAACGACAGTTAAAAGTAAACAGAGTGGTACATGACAAGACAATGTTTTAGATGTTATACCCATTATATTAACTATTACTCCCCCCGTTCGGCAAAACTTGTCATTTTAACTCTCCACACAACTTTTAATAAAGCTAATAATTATACTCTTTTTTACTAATATACCCTCATTTATTACTCTACTTTTTACTTTATCAAAAACTACAACTCACAACACATCAATCAAATCAATGACATTTTAGTAAAGTAGAAGCAAAAATACCTAAAATGACAAGTTTTTCCGAATAAAAACAAAACTCTAAAACGACAAGTTTTGCCGAACGGAGGGAGTACTATATATATAAAAGTAAGATTATAGACTCCAGACATCACATTAAATATCATATAAACTACATTCAATTACACTAAACATCATATAAGTTCTTTTTGGCCATTTCTCACTCTTTGATACTTCTTTTTGGGCAAACACCTTACAAGAGTGCACTGGGCCCCACAGGCCCACATTGTAGCTGCAACATAGAGGCCTCCTCCATTTGTGTATTTATTCCCACCTCACAACTTCAAACACATTTGCAAAACAACTTGGAGAAAGGGGGAAACAAAAAGGTAATGCAAGTGAAGCTAAAACAATGCAAATCAGTTGATGGCTCTTAATCTTCTGCAATTGCAAGAGTTGTGTTTTAAAGGAAATCCTTTTTTTTTTTTTTTTTTGAAATTTGCAGGGAAAAAAGAAAATGGAAGTTGTCGGATTCTTCTTCGTTGCCCTTCTCGCAATGGCGACTTTTGTTCAAGGACAATGGACTAAGGCTCACGCCACCTTCTACGGTGGAGGTGACGCGTCTGGAACAATGGGTACGTAATTATGTAAATCGTCTTTAGAATTCGCAAAAACAATGCACGTCATAAGTTATAATCAGTATCGCGATTTTTGTGTCAATAGTAAATAAAGTTACATGTAACACAGTTTTTGCAATAAGGTGACATTACATTAAGTTTTAAGGATGTGATATGGGCAAAAGAAATAGTTCGCTCTGTGCTCACTGCGTGTGTGATATATACATATCCTTTGTAGGAGGGGCGTGTGGATATGGGAACCTATATAGCCAAGGCTACGGAACGAACACAGCCGCCCTGAGCACTGCCCTATTCAACAATGGGCTCGCTTGTGGCTCGTGCTACGAGATCGTGTGCGTGGACGATCCACAATGGTGCCTAAAAGGCGTCATTGTCGTCACCGCCACCAACTTCTGCCCGCCGGGAGGCTGCTGCAGCCCTCCTCTCCTCCACTTTGATCTTTCACAGCCTGTGTTCCAACAGATTGCACAATATAGGGCTGGGATTGTTCCTGTTGCTTACAGAAGGTAATTTAAATTTTTAATTTTTAATTTTTAATTTTAAAAAAAAAAGAAAACTCTCTATATATAGTAAGTTTACATCATTTTACAGTTTTACCCATTTGATCAAACTCACTTTATTAGTCACTATTTTTGAACATCCCAGCTGGTCAATTTTTGGATTTCATACCACTTGAGTCAAATCACTTATCTGTGCAAAATAGTCTGTAATTGTATATATATAACATGTACTGTAATTGATATTTGAGCTCACCCAAACTCATTTCAATTCATTAAATAAGAACTAGTACGTTGTTCAACTAATTAATGTTACAAAATGTACTATTTTCCTTGTTTCAAAATTGATTTATGACATTAAATTTGGATAAGAGGATTGACTTTTCTTTTGATAAAAAAAAGGGGTTATATTATATTATATGTGATCATAAATTAAAATTTGAGTTGTGCATATATAATACATGCTCATTTTCAATTTAAACATTTTTAAAGTCATCAAAGCAATATCTATAAATATGCGCTAGATTATATATACACATAATATAATTTATTTTACTTCATTCTCTTTTCTTCTAATTACAAAATGTAAGCTTTTTTTTGGGTTTTTTTTTTTGTTTTAGTTCGATTTGATCTAACTCAGCCGCTCTACATTTACGAATAGATAGTCCTAATAGTCTATTTAAGGGTTTAAATAATCTTTTTTTTTTCATCACACGTGATTTATGTCATTGTACTTGAATGATTAAGTTTCCCAAATTTTCTTCGTTAACAAGTAATTTCCTATAATTTATCCTAATCAAATAAATAATATTTGGTAAATTATATTCATGCAGGGTGGCCTGCAGAAAGAGGGGAGGGATAAGGTTCACAATCAACGGCCACTCATACTTCAACCTAGTCCTCATCACCAACGTCGCCGGCGCCGGCGACGTCAACGCCGTGGCCGTGAGGGGCTCCAAGTCGATGATGTGGCAGGCGATGTCGCGGAACTGGGGCCAAAATTGGCAAAGCAACTCCTTGCTGGACGGCCAGAGCCTGTCCTTCAGGGTCACCACCAGCGACGGCCGCAGCGTCGTCTCCTACAACGCCGCCCCCGCCGGCTGGTCCTTCGGCCAGACCTACACCGGCGCCCAGTTCTAATTAAGACCGTTTTGCCCCTCCGTTACCCGCCCTAATTACCACATTTGCCACTAAAGATATATATTGTACGTGTTATATATATTCATACATATATGATATATGGTGTGATTACACTAATTAAATCACATTTAACAATCCTTATTTTTCATCTTTTTCTATTTTTATCACACTTTATCTTGGAAATTATAGAAAATGGCCCGAAATTGTATAATTGTAACATGTAGCACCCTTTGTATTTTCCTATCACGAAAAATACAGAAAAAATCGGTGGTAAATGTTAATAGATATACAAATATCGAGCGATTTTTGTAAATTTTTAAGATAACGAGTGGTTAAATAGTAACACTATTAATATTAGTTAGGGTTAAGCAAAGAGGAGATGGGTTTTTTTTTTTTTATAAGCTCCCCATTTTCTTTCCCTTTATCAAGATAATTTTGATTTTGGTGGGTTGGGTGTGTACTTATTATGACATAAGCTAGTAGAAATATGAGGTCTATATGTATTTTTTTCCTCCTGTTTGGTGCAATGTATGAGCGTGGAATAATTAAGTTTTGGAAATTAAAGTTCAAGTTATTTATATATATAAGTTTCATATTTTATCTTTCCTTATTATTGTTCATTTTCTTTCTTAGGATCAATATTAGTTATTTTTACAGTCATAACACATCCTTCCACCGGTTGCATACTGATTGAGTATAATCCTATGTAGAGTTGGCAAAATCTGACCCGACCCGAGAATTCAATATCCGACTCACTCTAATCCAAACTCGAAAATCTAGCATCATATGGATAACCCGATTTGAACCCGAGTCTGACCTATTTTGATCCGATAATCGGATGAACCCGAGCTCAATCCGACCCATACCCAACCTGTCCTTGACCCGACCCGAACAAACCCGACTCATCCTTATAATTACTTTAATTGTCTTATTTTTAAACATGCATTCAAATATTGTAAATTATATATAGACTTAATATAACTAAATAAATGATGTTTATATATAATAGTCATTAATTAAGATAAACAAAAAATAATCAATCATTTTATAATAAAACTAAATGTGACCTGACTTGACCGAAATCCATTTGACCTGAACTTATAATGTAAAACCTGGTTTGAGGTATATCGAACAGGTCAATCATTCAATAGTCTAGACTCGGATCTAGATTGAACCGAATCCTATCGAACATAAACGAAAAAGGACACGATGATTTGTTTACGAGGTTCGGGAAAAGTTCCCTACGTCCCCGGCTCAAGAGAGCGTTCCACTGTGCTCTAAAGGCAAATCAAAAGCATACAAAACAGTCCTAGAAGGCAGTCTAAGCCAAGTACGAAATACAACCAATCAAGAAGAAAAACAGATGCGAATGCTCAATAAAGAATCAACAAAGGAAAGGATGGAATGACTCCCTGTATCGGCGTCTCTATGAACTCGTCGGGCTAAAGCTGAGTCGCCGTTCACTGCTGAAGTCGACCTTTGGTTCGCTTGTTTGGTTGTGGATCTTCGTCTCACTTTGGCGTCGGATCAAAGCCAAGATCCTTCGATCTCATGTGCTGTTGATGTCCTTCGCTTCCTCTTTGTTCAGACCTTTGTATACGCCTTCACCAACTTCCTGGACAAGAAGCTACACTCTTCTTCCTGGAACTGCACTCAAGAAGGTCCCGGAGATCGCTCACCCTCGAGCTCTCTCGCTCTCGCTAGATCTCCCTCACCTTTCGAGTACTTAGGCGCTTCAGGTATCGGCGCCGTTGTCTTCTTCTCTCTGATTTTCTCTCACCGGAGTGCCCATCACCTTTTCATCACCGGAGACGCCATGGGAGAAGATCCCAAGCTCTCTCGGCGGCGCTTCGGGCCCTCTCAACAAACCCTAACCCGCTCTCTCTCTCTCTCTTTGCCGCTTATAATTTCTATAATGCTACAGTGTCCAGGAGCCAGAGGAGAGGCCTTTTATATGGCACAACTGAAGTAACCAAAACGCAGTGCAGAGGCACATCTGTCGGAGAAGCTGTGTGGCTAGAGGAGCGATCGATGGGCCGGGCATGAGTTGGGCCATCCTAAACTGATGGGCTGCAATCTCCAATATACTGAGCCTACATACATATAATATATGTGATGTATATAACAGTAAACTAGAGTTATAATATCTTAACAATTGCCCTCTTAAGTCTAGTTTACGAAAGAAATCAGCAAAGAGAAAGAAAACCTAATTGCACAGTGAAACGATATCCGTCATTGCTGTACCTGCACTTTCTCCACACACGGTTAGCAATACCAAGTATTAAGCATAACAAAAGGAGATAGAAATTAAGAATTTCAGCAGGTCTTTTTCATAGTAAGATCTAGCACATAAAGCATAAATTCAGCATATAACAGATGCATAAAAATTTATAGCAAGCTAGATGTGTAACCATGAAAGCATGTCTCATATAGACTACAAGACGCAAAAGTCTCTAAGGGAATGAGTCCCTCTAGTCAATGAGACGCATGAGAGGCAATCTCACATAATGCCCTCTCGAGGCCAACACCACAAGCAACTCAGAAAACAGCAAGCATTTATACAACTAATGAATAACACTTAGCAAGTATGAGCAAACTGATTCGATGCAAGTGAAGGCCAAAGCACATACTCTTAACAGACCTAGACATGTAGGCAAATCAAAGACTTTAACAAAGGTAATACATGAATCCATAAAAGTGAACAACACTCAAGAAGATGTACCCAAAGTCAATGAATAGAGTAGTGCACAACCAGGTAGATAGCATGATAGCTTGAGTAACACACTGTCAGACCACCACACAAACGCAAGGGAAAGTCTACATGATTCCCATAAGAAGAAAATAAGATAAGAAGGAAAAATAAGGCAAAAAGAAGCCAACAGATTTCTGAAATTGATTATTCACCCAAATTATAAAGCAAGAACTTGCAAGTATTTTATGATCTAAAGGAGCTCAAGCATGTGAAATAGCATACATATGACATGTAAGACAACACATGCAAAATCATGGCAAGACAAACATATATCTAGCATGAGATAGAGCACAACTCAGTGAGCTTGTGAAAGCATGAGAGTTTTCCTTTTAGATTTAGGAGTGAAATACTTACCATTGCCCCCTTAATTTGGTGAGTGCATCAATTTTTACTGCTGATGGTAATGGCAACTGATTTGCAGCTGGTTCATGCTCACCCTGAGCCTATGAACTCATATATGCTGCTGTCATTTATTTCCCTCACTTCAATTTTCTTCTATTCTTGGTGGTGTAGTCCACTGGTTGGTTTTTCTCCTATACCCTTTTATCCTCTAACTTCTTGAAGAATATTGCAGATGGGGAGGCTTCACCGAGCCATCATGGACCCCTTAGCTGCTTGGCTGACAAGTGACAAGGTCACTCTTTCTTCAAGCACAACTTTCTTGCAAAACAGAAAGACAACTTGCTTAGTCATCGTATCTAAGAAAGGTTCCAAGAGGATGTCAAAAAAGAAGTAGAAAAGGAGATACAAGTACTTATGCAACATATATAATTCACATATGGAAGTAATATGCCACAGAACAGTACTAAAACACACTGACAACAAATCCTAAAAGCATGATTTTCACAATGAAGTGCGGATTATGTAAAGCATTTAATCACGGAGAGAAACATGCTGAACAACACACAAAAATCATCTAAAATAGGATTTGCACATGACCATAAACTTGCAGATTATATGCTTTGAAATTTAAAGGAAAAACAGCATGGTTAGTCCTCAAAATAAGCATTTAAAATCCTAGTTTATGTCCAGTCAGATCATATCATATAGATCTTCAAACAAGTAATTCAAGCATAAGTGGATATTCAAGTACACAAGGTGACAACAGAATTTATCATGCTCAAGGAATTACTTAAACTTAAACACATAACACCTGATGAGATCTTTAAACACGAAAAACTATCTTAGTGTAAGGCCAATCAAAGATCACATCGATCTCATAGATCACTTAAGAAACAGAGATCACATAAACTCATGATAGTGCTAGACATTTTAGAAATGTAAACGAAAACTGAAAATAGAGAAAGGAACAAGAGGAATCCATGATTCTCCCTTAATCAGATGCTTGATGGAGCGAGCATCTCCAAGGATAACCATAGTCATGGTTTCCTAGTCAGCCAACTTCGATGAAGCTCTCATCTCGAAGAACACCCACAGTGTCAGTCGTGGTTCCTAATCTGATATAATTTCCTTCTCTTTCTGGCTAACCCCCAAGGTTTCACCATCAGTTTCCTTAGCACTGTGTGTTGTTTTTCTCCTTGCACAGAAGGTAACACACTGAGTTAATTCTCACTTTCTTACAACAGGCCAATAAGATAGAAGTTTTCTGTCTACTCAATCAGGCAAGTAACATGTAGCAGAGAGTTCCCACAACATATAGAAAGAACAGATCAAGTTAATCCTAATTTGAACAAAAGTAGGAAACATGAAGATCTGCATTCACAAGGGCATAACATGTACAAATTTCAGAACTTCCACCAATAAAGCATCATGTGCATGAACTTCAAACAGTTTACATAAGACATAAATGCTAGAGAAAAGGAAGTGTAACCAAAATCTTATCATGTAAGCACAAGCAAGTGGGACACGCATATATGACAAAACACATAATCAGAACTGAGGATCACATGTTAAGAGGCATGGAACATGTTTACACATAGAGTAAAAACTCATGAAACTGTCCTAGACATACATGACATAAAAGTGCAGATTCAAGACACTACCATAGAGAGTTACTCAGGCATTTAATATAGCAAGAAAAATTACTACCAACATGAGTAATTAAGAACTATATGTATATGCCATGAAACCAGGTAGATGTGCATCAAGAATCTATCACAAAGTCATATGTATCCAACACCCACAGTGATAACATGGGGCAGCAGAGAGAACAAAGGGAAAGAAGCATGAATGTTGTAGACCACATCAAGTTATGCACAAGACAAAGAAAAAACTCAAGAAACTTATGAAAGTTACTCATTTTCTATGCTCACAAAACACTTGGATAGACAACATGTAAAGCTTCATTTTAATCCCAAACAAAACAACCAACAAACAGTTTTGACAAGAATTTGAATATGTCAACTATATCTCTATCATACAAGATAAAGAAGGACATTCAAATATGCACAGGAACCCAATATGCCAAGCAAATATACATTCAATTAACTACTAAAAAACATGCAAGAAACTTAGGACAACATATTACTGTGATCAGGAGTAACAAATATCCACTTTATCATGCAAGAAAACAAGTAGTTCAATAAGAATGTAAAGCTGACAGTAAGTAGGGTGTGCAACACAAAACAAAGTTGTAAATAATGAAGGTAGGGGATGTAAGAGAACATGAGAGAAGATAAATCTCAGCAGAAACTCAAGTCAAGGCTCATAAAAGAGCTTTAAGAACAGGTTATAAAGAAATGCAAGTAATCCTTATGCACAAGGTTGTAGGAAACAATTTCATAACATGTTCAAGACTTGAATAGAGGGAAGAAGGAGCACATAGAATCTCACATTAAGAACCCCAAACATCAGATATCATATACAAGAGAAATCTGACAAGCACACACACTTTCTAAAGATGATGAATATGCAGAACATAGATGCTTTAAATATAGATAACAATTATGTCAGGAGGCACAAAATTCATCAAATCAAGCATGTGATGCAAAAGGAGTTCAAACAAGCACATATCAGTCCAACAAAACTGACCAAGATCTCAACCTATATGCATCTGTACAGTCAAGAATTCATATAGAAATCAAGGCAAAAGATAGAACATATGTATGGTTGAAGGAAAATACCAAATAACCAGCCAAGATCAGAAAATATCATATTCAAGAGTTACAATCACCAGTGAACACAAAACTGAAATTCAAGAAGGCATAAGGAATCATATCCTGAGGCAACTAAACAGAGTAGTAACCATCTTTCTTGAAACATAGTCATGCAGGAACACTTAGAATATGCAGCGGAAGCAGTAACTCATACAAACACATGAACGTACAACAGTAGATTTCAAGCATAATCGATTAAGAAAACATGCCAGAAATCAAGAACGAGCCAAGGCTCTGATACCAATCCGTAAAACCTGGTTTGAGGTATATCGAACAGGTCAATCATTCAATAGTCTAGACTCGGATCTAGATTGAACTGAATCCTATAGAACATAAACGAAAAAGGACACGATGATTTGTTTACGAGGTTCGGAAAAAGTTCCCTACGTCCTAGAAGGCAGTCTAAGCCAAGTACGAAATACAACCAATCAAGAAGAAAAACAGATGCGAATGCTCAATAAAGAATCGACAAAGGAAAGGATGGAATGACTCCCTGTATCAGCGTCTCTATGAACTCGTCGGGCTAAAGCTGAGTCGACGTTCACTGCTGAAGTCGACCTTTGGTTCGCTTGTTTGGTTGTGGATCTTCGTCTCACTTTGGCGTCGGATCAAAGCCAAGATCCTTCAATCTCATGCATTGTTGATGTCCTTCGCTTCCTCTTCGTTCAGACCTTTGTATACGCCTTCACCAACTTCCTGGACAAGAAGCTACACTCCCTCTTCTTCCCGGAACTGCACTTAAGAAGGTCCTGGAGATCGCTCGCCCTCGAGCTCTCTCGCTCTCGCTGGATCTCCCCCACCTTTCGAGTACTCAGGCGCTTCAGGTATCGGCGCCGTTGTCTTCTTCTCTCTGCTTTTCTCTCACCGGAGTGCCCATCGCCTTTTCATCACCGGAGATGCCATGGGAGAAGATCCCAAGCTCTCTCGGCGGCGCTTCGGGCCCTCGCAGCAAACCCTAACCCTCTCTCTCTCTCTCTCTCTCTCTCTCTCTCTCTCTTTGCCGCTTCTAATTTCTCTGATGCTACAGTGTCCAAGAGCCATAGGAAAGGCTTTTTATATGGCACAACTGAAGTAACCAAAACGCAGTGCAGAGGCACATCTGTCGGAGAAGTTGTGTGGCTAGAGGAGCGATCGATGGGCCGGGCATGAGTTGGGCCATCCTAAACTGATGGGCTACAATCTCGAATATATTGAGCCTACATACATATAATATATATATATGATGTATATAACAGTAAACTAGAGTTATAATATCTTAACATATCCGATCCGAAAATTTACCCGACCGAACATACAATATAACCGACATATGTCTTGACCCGATATATGACCGAACCTCCATGATGTTGTGTACACCACCAGATAAATGATTTAACCACCCTCTAGAATGTTGTGGTACACATGGCAATCATACTTACATCCAAGTTGCACTATATAGCTATCAAATCCTTATACCACTTCCTCGGTGAATTGGTTCAGCCCATATAAAGACTTCTTCAGTCTGCAAACATGATCTTCTTTACCAAGAAACCTGAAAGCTAGCCATCTGGTTGAGTCATGTATATCTCCTCCTCCATCTCTTCGTGTAGTAAAGCTTTCTTCACATCTAGTTGTTCAAGCTCCAAATTCTGATGTGCAACTATTGCTAGTAGCACCCTCGTAGAAGTATGTCTGACCATTGGTGAGAAAATCTCATTGTAGTCTACCTCACCCTGAATGAATCTCTTTGCAACTATTCGTGCTTTGTACTTAATACCCTCAACAACTGACATTCCTTCCTTTTTTTCTTGAAGACCCATTTACATGTAGTCACCTTCCTATGAGCAAGCAATCTGACAAGCTCCCAAGTCTTATTCTTATGAAGAGACTACCAAGAAAGTAACACTTAGCCTATACAAATAGCTTAAAAGAATCTCCTCAGAATAATATATTAGAACTACCAAGAAAGTAAGATACTGTAACGACTTATATAAATTATACTAGGAGTTATTATACTACATTGTATTATAGGAACATAGGAACGGTATATGTGTAATATCCATATCCAAATGGTTAAAAGGATGCCAAAGACTATAAATACTTTATAAAAAAAACTAAAAAGGATATATTTTCTCAAATTTGCACACAAAATACGAGTACATGACACTACAGGAAATCTGTGTAAATTCCGACGCTTTATTCTCGACGTTATTGATATGCGTCGAAAATTACCGACGTTTGAAAGTGTTGAAAAAAAATCCTAACCCTTCTCGACATGTTTATGTGTCGAGAATGGCAATAGTTTATTTAAAATATTAAAAACCCTAGCACTACCGTCTCTCTCAAATGCTAGATTCATCTCTCTCTCTCTCTTTCTCTCTCTCTCTCTCTCTCTCTCTCTCTCTCCGATAGACGCCGACCGCCCTCTATTTCTCCTCAATCGCTAGATCCATCTCTCTCCTCTCCCTCTCTTCCTCCTCAAATGCTCGAAAAGGAGTTCAACTGGCGGTGAAGAAACAAGATATTTGGTTCTAGAAGGTTTCGTTGTTGAAGAAATGCGATTATGCCTTCGTTTTTGTCGTTGAGGAAGAGCGATACAAAGGCTAGGTGTTCCGGTGAAGAAAAGGAGATCGGAAAAAATTACAGGTGACAGGAAGGCTTCGACTTCAGGCTTTGATTCGAGGTTCATCTTCTGGCGGTTGTCTTCCAATGAGTAGGTTTTCTATGTGTTCTAGTTCATAGATCTTCCGATTCGAATTCGATTCTAGATTAATTTTCTAATAGCGAGGGTTTCCAGTTTGATGTTGATGCGAGATTCTTCGATTGACTAACTTATTTGGTTCTCAGATTATAGAGTCTTTTTCGTGTTCGTAAGTATCGATTCAAGATTAATCTTCTAGCGGAAAGAGTTTCCAATTTCACGCTAATTTGAGTTTTCTATCGATTAGGTTTTCTAGTTTGCGGATTCAATACTCGTGTCCCAGATCATCGATTCGAGAGTCTTCAAAGGGCAAGGTTTCCAGTTCGCCTCTATGGTGGTTGTTCATTTGTAGAGACCTGGCTTTTTGGCTATTAGAGGTAACTAGTTCTCTGTTCCCATCTCTTTTTGTCTCCATTTTGCCTCCTATGAGTTTTTTTGGTACCTGATGTTTTGAAAATCGATTTCCTAGTCTATTATTTGAAGTGGATAAATTCAGTGTAGTTTGAGAAGATATTGTATAGGTGAATGACAAAAACATTCTACTGGTTTTTGTTCTAGATTCCTGGTCTACTGCCAGATCCATATTGTATCTGTGTGAAAGAAAGGCATCACAGGGTAACCTACCTATTCAACATGAACATTGTCAATTTTTTGCTTTAGTTTTATGGTTGCTTGGAGGAGGATTGATTAAATGGTGTGCCTAATTTGCATCAGTGCAAAGCTATATGGAGGCAACTGATGTTGCAGCAGTAGCTACGGCTGTTCGGAGGGCGGTGGCAGTGCATCGTACACCGGCCATGAGAGACATGATTATGAACTGCATGTATCAGGACCTTACCTAGAAGGCAAGTACTCCCATACAACTATCCCATTCATTACTTTTGACTTGTTCTACTGATGAGTAGGTAGATTTTTTGCCTGATTTATTTAAATTTTAGCGTCGGTAAGATTTTTTTATGGTTTTGAACAACTTATCAAGTTTACATAAATATATGAAGAAGGAACAAGGCATTATAGAATACTGTGTTAATTGGAGTCGTTTTAGGAAATAATATCAATTAAAGCCATATATGAGAATACATAGATGCTGAATGGAGACATTTGAATGCGAAAATCTATCAAAAGAATAACGGGGACACGCCTTCAAATTTCAGAAAATGAAGGAGTGAGACTGGGTGATGAGGAATGGGCCTTGGAACTTGGGTGGTACAAGACAGAAGTCTATATCTATGAATGCCCTTGAGCTTATTTCTGGATCACAGGGCTTCAGTTTGGATAACCTGTTTGATCAACGTGTATTGTCTCTTTCTCTTTCCCTGACATCTGATTCTTCACTATATCTTCCATCCATTCCACAACTACAGTGTTCAGAATATCATTCTTTTTGCTAGACACATTAGCACCAAACCTTTCAGATGTTTTGCAGCATGAGGGATTGAAATGAAGAGAGAGAGAGAGAGAGAGAGAGAGAGAGAGATGTTGATATAGTGTTCAGAATATCATTCTTTTGCTTATTTCCATTCTTTTGGTTGTTCTGTAACCATACAGTGTTCTGTAATCATTTGAGTAATGCTTTATTGGATTTGTGGTAATGTTTTTTTTTTGTTAATTAAAGGATTTGAATTAATGTGTGATAATAAGGGATGAAAGAAGAAAAATACGCTTTTTTAAAAAAAAATAGCATGCCAATTTCGACGTATTAGGGCGTCGGAAATGGCATTTTATTTTTTTGAAAAATAGCATGCCAATTTCGACACCCAAAGGCGTCGGAAATGGCATGTTATTTTCGACGCTCTAGGATGTCGAGATTGGTTTCGACAGAATTTGTGTCGAAAACAGCACTTGTCATTTGTGACACAAGAATTTTCGACGCTTTTTAAAAGCGTCGAAATTGAAATTTGCGACACTGTTTTCCTGTAGTGTGATATATATGCAGATTAATTTAATTTTGGCTTTGAGCATTTCAGATTTAAATTAAGCACCTAATTACTCATTACACTCAACCTTTACAGGGAAAAAGAACAATTCACTACCCTTTAGTTGGATATGGTTAAATACTTAAATTTGATACATTTTCATTGGCCAGCATTTGGAGTCCTTTCATTTATGATGTGCAATATATAAGTATATTTATCTAAATTTTATAGGGTCTAAAAGTTTTTTTTCTCAATGACCTTAGCAATCTAATTTAAAATTTAGTTAATACATTTTAATTAAGAATATATTTTTTTCTAAAATGAGAATCTTATTTTATGCACCAGGGATATGATAGAAAAATCATATTAATAATATATAGATCGACAAATATAACACGTTATATATAAATATCCATTTTAGATTCCATGAAGTTCAACTTTACGGAATCCTTATCGATGCTTATAGTACCTCTAAATTGACAAAAATGAAATCAAAGGGAAAGGTGAAAAAGAAGATAAGGTGCAAATTTTGGATGGGTCTCAATCATATTTTTGACATCTCTACTAACTGTGATTCTGTGACACATCAACCAACACTTAATATCACACATGAGCAATGTTCATTTGATGTCTGCCTAGATAGTTACAAATCTTGGCCTAGCTATATTTACAAAATATATATCAAACTCTTAATTGATATGTGGGCATATATATGATTTGATAATGCAACTTGGCTATTTAATTTGGACCATCAAAACAACCTTCACAAATCCACATCAATTCTACAAGGAAAACCTAAAAATTGGGAACCATAAAAAAAAAAGTGTGGAAATAAGTTGATTGCATTAAATCATCCAGCTTTCTCTTGTATTCAAGTAAGCTTTTACTCCTACATGTTATGTCATTCATAACTTCAAATGTAAATGGGCTCCTCCTCCTCCTAAGTGTAACTTATGAGGTAGTAGCTTTGTCTCCTACAACTCATCCATGGAGTCCCTTTTACAATTTTCATGAATCCTTAATTAAAATCGTCGGTGTTATCGCTTAACTTTGTCCTTCAATCGTACATTTCTTTTCTAGGGTTTTATACCGAATCCAAAATTGTCGAGTGATCATACTCGAAACCTCTATGTAAGAAAGGAGTATTCTTAACGCTTGTTTAGTTGTGGTTGTAAGAGCACCTCTAATAGATTCTCCATTTTGAGAATTTTAGAGTTTTAGAAGAATTTTAAGACTATTTTTTTGTCTAATAGATTATATTCACAAAAATGGGGAAGCAATAGGAAAATTTTTCTAAATTTGCAACATCTTTCAAAATTAAATGATTATCTAAATCTTTAAAATGGAGAAGCATTAAATTGAAGCAAAAATAATGTTAAAATATTTTTTTAGTTTCCATTTTAAATAAACTTTAGAGAAATTGTTAGTGTCACTAACATTTGTTTGCGTTACAAAACTAGACAAGTAAATGGTGTGATGGTGTCGGTGGATAAAAGGAAAGGGGAGGGGAAAAAAACAATCATGTTAATGTGTTTGTAGTCTTGGATGTAAATGCCATAACATAGGAGGGGGTACCCTAAAAATTAAAGGGGTGATGTAACATGTCCCTCTATATGTTTTTTCCTATTAAAAAAATACTAGTTATTTATACATCATTTACGAGTGTGCATGACGGTCTCGTAGACTATATAGGCATTGGTGGACCCAAGGGCGGAGCCGCGGAGTTGGGGGTGCTCGAGCACCCTCGGCCGGAAAAAAATACAAAAAAAAATATTTTTTTTTACAAATATTTAATATATTTAAGGTAATATAAGATTTTTAAGTGATATTTGAAATAGAAGTGTTATCTAACTTAAATGGTAAAGGGGAATTAAATGGTTTTGGATTCGAATCTCAATCTACTCACTTTTTATTTGTTTTATTATATTATTTCACATAATTATTTAGGGATTTCTTTCTATATTTTTAGTTTCTCTAAACTATTTTAATTAAAAAATGTCATATTTAAATTTAATGTTTTCCTTCAATATTGTTTTAAAAGTAATTCTTCTTGATTTTTTTTCCTATATTTTTTTTGTTTCTCTCAACTATTTAAATAAAAATATCATAAATAAATCCCAATTTTAGTTTTTTTTTTTTAAAAAATATTTTTGTAAAAATCTTCTTAATAGGTATAAAAAAAAATTACGAATTTTTTTAGCACCCCCTGGATTTCATTCTGGTTCCACCACTGGACCGTGAAACAAGGGGTCGACAAAGCAACTTCTTTAGTTTTCTTGGTGGATGGTACGTCGATTATAGATCACTCTGACTCTGAGCTCAGAGCTCTCGTTCATAAGGAAGCTATTGGATGGAGCATCAGACCTCCGCCCAAAATATTTCCTCCGTAACAAAAAAAAAATGGTGAACCGTGAATTGAATAATTTGTATGACAATGAAAAGGAATTTAATTACAAAATTAAACTAGAAAATGAAATTGAGGTGAACATAGTTTTATTTCTTTATTTATAGATTATAGATTTCTTTATAAAATTACTCATACGTGACTCTTAGGGTGTGTTTGGATTCCATTGCATTTTAATTATATTGCAATTATTTCACCTCGTTTTATGTGCGCGTTTGGTTCTAAAAATAAAAATCTCGTAAAAATATACTACCTCCGTTGCAAAATATAAGAGCGTTGACTATTTAACACGTTTTTTAATGAGCTAAAAACTCAATGAAATATTAATTTTTTATTAAATTTTTTTACATAGTATTATACATATTAACAATACGTATAATACTATGGAAAAAAAATTAATAAAAATTTAATATTTCATGGAGTTTTTAGCTCATTAAAAAACGTGTCAAATCCTAAAAGCCTTTATATTTTGCAACGGAGGTAGTAGGTAAAACCGTAATTTAACCAAATAATCACATAAATCGAGATAAAATAATTGTATTGTAATTAATACATTGTGGAATCCAAAAGTCGTAATTTAAACACCTTAAAAATTTTGTTAACTAAACACTGCATTATCATTTTGCATTATGTTTATAATGTGTTTGGAATCCAAACACACCTATTCGTTTAGAGATGATGACATTTTTGCTTTTAGTCACAAATTGATTTGGGCTGGACTAGGCCCGGATATTATGTTGGGCCTGGCCCTATTTTCAAATTGATTTGTGCATTTAGATTTGGGATTCTATTTGTTGTAGCGCCAAATCTACTTCATCAATGCTCTTGGTTTATAAACCACTCCATCCATTAAATAAAATATGTTTATGAACTATGGAGTATGGAGTGATACTTGCTAAGAAAAAAATATGTCATTTTTATCTATTTTGGTGTTTACTTTAAATAATTATCCTTGTTAATTACAATTTTTGAGAAAATAAAGTACTATAGTAGAGTACTAAATGAGAGTATCATGAGTGTTTGTTTGCCTCATTAAAATTTGTACAAGTTGAACGAATATAATATATCTTAACCATTCTACAATTACACTGAGTATGACTTGTGTATTTTCAAATTTCACTCAACTATCCTTTATCTTAACAATGGTGGAAAAAAAAAACCCAATACTCGAGACAATGTTCTTTGATAAGATGATAATGTATTGACGTTATGGGATTATAAGATTTGTTTCATCGAAACTCATCATTAATTATAACATTCTTATCATGACTTTATAAACAAAAGCACTTGAATAGTGTTTGATTAATATTCTAAACAAAATATCATTTATAAATTGTAAACAAAATACCTAATAAATTGTATCAATCAAAATGTAAATATTGTAAGGATGTGATGAAAGGTTTTTCTTGCTTTTTCCATTGATTGAATAAGGTATTTGTACACATGGTTTTTTTGCTCTCCAAGATAGAGACATACAAAGATAGAGATTACAAGGATATGATAAGATATTATGAAGATTTGATAACTTCTATCTAAGGATACAAACTTATCCTAATAGCCCCCCCCCCCCCCCCCCCCCCCGGCTCATGGAGGATTCTGCACATGGAGCTTGGAACGGAGCATTATAAATCGAGTCGTGGCAACTGCTTTGGTGAAGATGCATGTCTGCAATTTGATCTTGGGAGCGAAAATGACGGACAACAAGTGACCCGTCTTCAACTTGTTTGTGAACAAAATAATAATCGATTTTGATATGTTTGGATCGCTGATGAAATTTTCAGACATATAGGTAGCACTGAGATTATCACAAAGCAAGATGGGAGGCTGAACAATGGGAGCTTGAAGCTCAAGAAGCAACCGTTGAAGCCAGATTAATTCTGTCACGGTGAAGGCAATGGCGCGATACTCAGCCTCATAACTAGACTTCGCAAACACGTTTTGCTTCTTAGAAGCCCAGCTAACCAGGTTGCCACCATAATATACCGCAAAGCCATGTTGTGATCGATAGTCATCACCATCGGAAGCCCAACCAACATCAAAGAATGCAAGAAGATGGTGATCTAGAGAAGGGTGAATAGTCAAACCTGATAAGAGAGAGCCTTTCAGATAGCGGAGAATCCTTTTGACAGCCAACTAGTGTGTCTCTGTGGGTGACTGCATGAACTGACAAACTCTATTGACAGCGCATGAGATCTCCGACCAACTGATAGTGACATACTATAATGTCCCAACAATACTACTGTCAAGATGTAGATCGTGAAACGGATAACCATCTCTGATTAAACGAGAGGTCGGCTCTGCATGAGATAAATAGGGTGTGCATCCTGCATTTTGTTGCACAGAAGAAGCTCCCTGATATACTTCTGTTGAGATAGTAATATAGTGTTATGAGTGTGCATCATCTCTATGCCGAGAAAATAGTGAAGATAACGGAGGGAGAAAGCATGATTGAACAAGAGCACAAATTTGTCAATCTCAGCTAAGGCAGAGCTTGTAATAATTAGATCATCAACATAAACCAGAATATAGAGAACATATTGTGCCTGTCAGACTTGCAAGCACAAAAACCATGTTGTAGTAGGAAGTGGCAGAGCTTAGTGAACCAGACCCGCATAGCTTGCTTTAAACCATACAACGCCTTGTGCAAGAGACATACAACATTAGGACGAGATGAGTCAATAAAGCCTGGGGGCTGAGCCATGAAGACATGTTTTGAAAAGTCACCATTCAAGAAAGCATTGTTAATATCGATCTGACGGAGGCACCAAGCATTTATGAGAGCAAGGGGGAGAACAATCTTGATGGTAGTAGGCTTAACCACAGGACTGAAAGTGTCGAAGTAGTCAACACCCTCTTCTTGATGGAAACCTTTGGCCATAAGGCGAGCCTTGTAGAGTTCAATAAAACTGTATGCCCTACGCTTGCTCCTGTACACCCACTTACAACCAATAATATTAGCTTGAGCAGGAAAAGGTACAAGTGTCCAAGTCCCATTACGCAAAAGAGCATCATATTCAACCTGCATATAGCATGTTGCCGGTTGGGTGATTTTGAGGCCTGAAGAAAGGTCTTAGGTTCATCATATGGATCAATAAAAAGAGGCAAGGGGTGCTTTGTGGTGGTTAGGGCTTTGGGTTTAAGATCATTTATCCTAGCTCGTGTAGTCATAGTATGACAAGAATCAGTAGCATGACGAAAGTAAGAGGGGGTAATAGGTTGTTGGAGAGAATAAGAAGAGGACATACCTGTGTTTGGCAAGGACAGAGCCGAGGGAACATCCTCAGAGGGCGCTGAAACCGAGCGAGGGTGAGTGTCCGAAGAGCCGTGGGCAGTGGTAGGGGTTGAGGGTTTAGGGAAATCTAGGGAGGGGAGTGGTGTCGACATGGGGGAAGGCGTGGCGGAGGGTGATGATGGGTGTGGTGCCGCATGATCATGGGTAATGATCGAGGGCAACGATGTCCAAGGAGAATCTGGTGGCTGCAATAGGGAGAGAGTGGGTAAGGATGGGGATATGGTGTCAGTCATGGTGCCAGGCGGAGCCTTGACATGGTGTGGATATGGAAACATGGTTTCATCAAATATGACCTGACGATCAACATAGATTCGATGGGTAGGAAGATGAAGACATATGTAACCTTTGTGCCTTGAATTGTACCCAAGGAAGATGCAAGGCAAGGACCAAAACTCTAATTTGTTGGAATTGTATGGACGCATAAATGGATAACATAAGCAACCAAAGGACTTGAGAAATTTGTAATTAGGGATCTTACCATATAATACCTCAAATGGAGACTTATAATGCAACACATGGGTGATGGTGGGATTATATGCAAGTAGACAGAAGTGTGGAAGGCATGTTCCCAAAACATGGGTGGTAATTTAACATGGAAGAGGATGGCAAGACCATTTTCGACGATGGTCCAATGGTGGCGTTCGGCAGCGCCATTTTGGGATTGAGTGTAAGGACATGAGACACGATGAATGATGCCTTGAGACTCAAGGAAAGTTGACACATTTCCGTACTCACCCCCCCCCCCCTCCCCAATCGGACTGGAATTGTTTGATTTTAGGCGAGAATTGAGTCTCAATCATCTTTTGAAATTGCTAAAAGTAATGGAGAACCTAGGATTTTTGTGTGAGAAAATAGATCCAGACAAACTTTGTGCAATCAACAATAACAACCCAGTATATCCCGTGATAAAGCAGGGTGTAGGGGGTCATGATGTACACACTCTTTCCTCGAACAAGTCGAGAGTGTGTTTCTGATAGACCCAAAACAATACAATAAGCCACATAAATCACATGGAGACAAGATAGATAGTAGAAAATGAGGCAATAAGAAGAAGGTAGGAAGGCTGAAAATAAGCATAAACAATAGGACTCAGCGCCCAAACTCGAACTACGAATCATCAGAAACCCGAATGCGCCTCCTCAAGTGGTCTTTATCCAATGTCATATCTTCCGAAAGGTTCAGCAAATTAAGGTCCTGATGGACAACCTCCATCCATCTCTTATTCGATCTACCTCTCCCCTTACAAATAGCACCAAGCTCCAAACTCTCGCACCTGAGCACAAGGGTTGATATAGGTCTCCTACGAATGTGCCCAAACCATCGTAATTTGGACTCACGCAGTTTGTCACGAATACTCGCAACTCCAACCTTGTTCCTAATGTCTTCATTTCTGATTCTGTCAAGTCTTGTGTGTTCACTCATCCATCGTAGCATTCTCATCCTAGCCACTGACAACTTCTGTAATTGAGCTTTAGTGATAGGCCAGCACTCTAAGCCATACAATAAGGTCGGTCTAACAACCACCTTGTAGAATTTTCCTTTCAATTTTTCCAAAACTTTCTTGTCGCATAACAATATAACACCCCTGAAGCCCTTTTTCATCTCAACCACCCTGCCTGGATTCAATGCTCGATATCATTATCGACACCTCCATCGCTTTGAACGTATGAGCGAAGGTACTTGAAATACCCTTTCCTTGGGACATGATCCTCCCCCAAAACAAATGATGCATCTGGGTCCCTTCCCTCCCCAAAACGAAACTAAACATACTCGGTCTTTGTCCTACTCATTGTAAAACCCTTAGACTCCAACACCTCTCTCCAGTTTTCAAGCCTACGAGCCAAACCCGATCTTGAGTTGTCCACTAGACCAATATCGTCAACAAACAGCATGCACCACGGGACCTCTTCTTGGAGAGGATCAGAGAGTGTGTCCAAAACTAGAGTTAATAGAAGCGGACTAAGTAATGAACCCTGGTGAAGCCCCACTCGAACATCAAAATACTCTGAATCACCACTCGGCGTTCTAATACTTGTCAGTGAACCCTCGTACATACCCCTAACAACTCTGATATATGACTCTGACACTCCCTTCTCTACCAAGCATCTCCAAATTAGCTCTCTTGAAACCTTGTCGTATGCTTTTTCTATATCAATAAAGGCCATATGTAGGTTCTTATTTCTGTCTTTATGCAACTCGATCAATCACCTTAACAAGTGGATATCTTCCACTAGTGATCTGCCAGGAATGAAGCCAAATTGCTTCTCCGAAACTTTGTGCAATCATCGACAAAAATTAAGAAATAGGAATTTCCATTAAAAAGAAGTAACAGGGACATGGCCCCAAACATCCTAATAAATTAACTCAAAGGGAAATTGACTTGACTCATGTGGACTATTGAGAGAGGGTCGATGACTCTTCCTAAGTTGACAGGACTCCCAAACACCTTTAATGTTGTTTTTGGAAACTGGTAAATGAAGTCTAGAAACAAGACACCTAAAAACTGACTCATGAGGATGACCAAAGCGCTCATGCCATATCTGAAGAGTGGTCTTTTTACCAAGGTACACATGAGGTAGGTGGATGCTGGGTTTGGATGGTTGAAGCCTTGAAGGTGGTAGAACCCGTTTTCAACGATTCCTTTAAGGAGTGTCCGTCCCTGGTTGTCCTTGACAAAACAACAAGTAGGAAAAAATATCATGTAAGCATCATTATCTCGAGTCAATTGGAAAACACTAATGAGATCTTTCTTGATATCAAGAACAAATAGAATATTGTGTAATTGAACCGAGTGAGGATATGCAGGCAAAGATGAAGTGCCCAAATGCGTAATAGGAAGAGACATACCATTGCCTACTTGCAAACCTTTAGTGCCGGTGTAATTAGAGTGAACAGATAAGTTATCGAAGTCAAAGGCAACATGGTTTGTTGCTTCAGAGTCAAAGTGCTAGTTTGGGTCAACCAAAGTTGACGGAGGATGGATCAATTGATATGCATGATGTTGTTGCTGAGTCGAGGTGGGCTGCTGGAAGGGCTGTTGCGAGAATCCTCGGCCACGCCCTTCACCTCGGCCGGACCTAGTGCGGCCACCTCGTCGACCGGTGTTGGTGTTGGTGGGTGGGAACTCACTGGTGTTAAGCCAATTCTAGCTGTTGATAGCCTCGTGCCCTAGCCTGGCACAAATCTGACAAGTGGGCCTAGGGCAAGAAGAGTAGGATGGAGCGGAATCCGAGCGAGGAGATGGTTGTGATGATTTGTTCCCACGGCTGGCGACATTGGCCACGAGAGATGCATCATTGGCGGGAACAAGAGAGGCAGTGATACGTTTCTCTTCTCGTAGAAGAAGACCAAGGAGTTGATCTGATGAAATCAGCTTCGTCTGCATGTTGTAGGCAGTGAGAAAAGCCGAATAAGAAGCATCCAACCCATTGAGGACACACTCAATGAAGTCCGAGTCGGGCACGATGTAGGAACACTCCGCCAAGGCATCAGAGAATCCACGTTTCTTTTCAACATAATTAAGAATACTTAGAGTACCTTTCTTGAGATTCTACATCTGTTTCTTCAGGTGCATCAGACGCGCCCTAGTTTGAGCAAAGAACATCCTTTCAAGGATGCCCCATGCATCATGGGTCGTTTGGGCACGAGCGACGTGAGCCGGGAGGGATGGCGTGAGGGTGGTGCGAACCCAGAGTAGGATTAGCCAATCCTTTTTCTTCCATTTGGCAAAGGTCGGATTGGATGGGGGTGGATCCGCGAAGCCTGACAACGCCGCCATCTTCGCGTCAGGTTGAGAGCTAACGGTCAGGAAGTCCTCAATGCCGAAAGCTTCAATTGCATATTTGATGGTGTGCCTCCAAAGGGTGTAATTTGTTCGATCAAGGCGAACGCTGAGATTTTGGAATTGCAGAGCAGGCATGGGGCATGACCATGCAGCCGCAAAGAGAAGATTGTCGGCGTTCTTGTGGCAAGACTGATCGCTGGAGACATCGGCAGTGTTGTTGGTGGAACTGTCGGTCGACATCGGCGAGAGGGGAAAACGAAAGGTGAATGAAGATCGTGAGGATCAAGAGTAAGTTGTTACCATGTAAATATTGTAAGGATGCGATTAAAGGGTTTTCTTGATTTTTTCCATGGATTGAATAAGGTATTTGTATACATGGCTTCCTTGCTCTCAAAAAATAGAGATTACAAGGATATGATAAGATATTATGAAAATTTCATAACTTCTATCTAAGGATACAATCTTATCCTAATACAAAAAACACTTGAATATAAATTTTAAATAAAATATCTTATAAATTGTATCAATCGATTAAATTTATAAAAAAACTTTAGATTTTATGCGAAAAATGATGTTTGGTTAGCATCATTTATAATGTATTTTATTTTAAAATGACATTATTTTAAATGCACATTAAAGTATATTAATCAAATACTATTAAAGTATTTTTATATTTGTAAGTGCATTCTAAATTAACTAGAATCCAAACCCACCTACATATATCGAAAAAAAATAAATTGCACCAAATTAAATAGTTTTACCAAACAAAACATCAAAATAGACCAAAAATGAGTCATTTTGCAAAACTAGACCACCGGTTCAAGATTTTGCAAAACTAAACCACCGGTTCAAGATTTTGCAAAACTAGACAAGTTGTAACAAGTTACAAGGGGATGGGAAGGGCTAGAGGTCGTCACCGGGAAGAGGACGAAGAGCCTGAATCGCCTCATCTCCAATGCCAACGACGAGCTCCAGATCTTCCGGCAGTATCTCCTATGGATGTGCATCGACCAGTCCACGTGGCCCTCTGCCGCCTTCGCCCTCGCCATCCCCTCCTTCTCCCACTTCGTCCTGGCCTGCCCCGACTGTGACGCTAAGCAACCATAACCTTCTCCTCCTGGCGGTGAGTTTCTCTCTCTTCTCGTCGTTATCCCGAACTCGATCAGCCTCCCTCACACACTGACCTCAAATCCCTCTTTTATCTATCGGGAATTTGGAGTTGCTGATTTTCCTTAACGAGTTAGGGCAAGCGCAATTCTTGTGAGCAATTGAGCGATTCGGCCTCTGTCGTGTAGAATGAAGGCTCATACCCTTCTGTTGATCCTTTCCTGATTGAAGCTCTTCAGAACCCCCGTCATCGTCTTACTGGTGAGCTTCCTCTGTATTCTCTTTGTCTTTTTATTCTTTGTACTTGAGATGTGGTGGCAATTAGTGATTGTTGTGCCTTGATTCAGGATTACATTTGTTTTTTACATTTTCTTTGTTGATTGGATTTTATTTTCTTGTGGAATTCTGCTGGATTCTAGTTTGAAGAAAGGGTAGTAAATAGACCAAAAAATGGGCCATTTTTGTGCGCTTTGTTCACGAATTCTCTCTGTTTGTCCTGCTTTCCTCTTCTTTTTTTACAGGAATTTAATGAATTCATCTTTGGTGTTGTTTTAGTTGTGAGGCTGAGCTGGGTAAATTGCTCATGATCGTTGTTTTGCTGCAAATGATTTGTTTCAAACTTGCCTCAGTAGATGCCTCAATTTGAAGATTTGGATTGATTTTTGGGGCTTTTGGATTTCCGATTTCCGATTTGAGATTGTAGATTGTTCGGTGTTAATTATGGCGGATTACAATGTTTCTACCAGGTGGTGAATCTGACGGGACATGTTCAGTTTCATGCTTATTGTTGTTGCTTTATGGAATTACTGTCACTATTTAATAATCTAATTCCAGTAGAAAATATAGTTTCTTATTGGTATATTTTTTTATTCAATTGTCCTGCTATCTCCAATTTTACTGATATACACATTATTGGTATGTTTTGTTCTTCAATTGCTCTTCAATTGTCTTATGTAGGATAATAATTGGTAGAAGATATACACACTATTGGTAAAATATTTTCTAATTATTGGTAGGATTTAAATACGAGAAAGCTAAATACACCGCTAATTTTTATTGGATACACGGCTAAACTTCGCAACCCCCTGCGGCCAAGCTTCGCTACCTCTTGCGGACCTCACCGGGCATCGGGTCAAACACGCCCTAAAAGGCCATCGACACAACGTCCGCAAGACGTTACAGAGAGAGGTCCACGTTAGGATGCGGAGTCCCTAACCTATATGTAAAAAAAAAAAACTCAAAAAGGTTCGCAACTTGGTGCGGACCTTTTATTTTTTTATTATTTTTTTTGGTTTATGTATGTTTTTTTTTAATTTATTCTCTCATTTGTCAAAAAGTTTTTTTTTGTGTTTATTTATTTATTTTGTATTTAAAAAAAATCTCCTTTTCAAAAAGTATTGCCATCTTACTTTAATGGGATGTGGTTTCCTTGTTTGCTCGTTGAGAATCAACAGTGAATCTCCAACTCTATACAACATAATTAGCACATCAAATGACTGCAACATCGATGTACAACAGGATATGATACCAGGTCATACTAAACCACAACACTTTTCACTCTATCACTGCGGAAGATGTAGTAATAGAGTGAATTGAAGAACTAAAGTAAGAGTAACAAAAGATATAAGACTAGTGAATAGGCTGTAAAGCAAGCACTCAAGAATAAACCCATTCTTTCATATAATTACATAAATGAAATTTAGTTTTTGGAATGTCAGGGGGTTAAAACAACGGAATGTCTGAACACAAATTGAATCAACCTATAAAAGCGACCACATCAAATATATTAATGTTAGCAGAAACAAAGATGCAACAACGTACCTCCTTTAGATAAGTATTGGAGAAAACCTGGATTCGATAACATGCAATTGAAATTTTGAGCCCCTCTGATGGTCTTTCAGGAGGCCTCTGCCTGTTAGGGAAACAAAACCAATTTCATAACGAAACTTTAGAAGTTGTGAATTCTGACAAGAGAACACTACAAGCAAAATATAAAAATAGTGCCCTTAATCTGATAGTCACAGTTCTGTTTGTCTATGCCCCAACTCATGAAAGCGACAAGAACTGCTTCTGGTCCTCTCTTTCAGCAACCATTACATCAATAAATGAACCATTGATATTAATCGGGGACTTAAATGAAACCCTCGAACCCAACGACAAGCTAGGGGGACTACCACCAAGACAGAAGAGATTTTCTAGAATCTCAGAGCTCATCACTTAAATGAAACCCTCGAACCCAACGACAAGCTAGGGGGACTACCACCAAGACAGAAGAGATTTTCTAGAATCTCAGAGCTCATCACAACGTATACTCTAATAGATGCCCCAACAATTGGAAATAAATTTACATGGAGAAAGCGTTCCTATGGAAAGAACCATACCTTCATTATTCTTGAAAAATTAGACAGAGCTTTGATAAGCTATAGCCTTCTACAACAATTTCCTAACTTATATACAAAGAACCATGCCTTCATTAGTTCTGACCATACTCGAATCACTTTGGATGTAATGGACAACCAGAAGCCAAAACTACAACCCTTCAAATTTGAAATGGCTTGGACCACTAGGTCGGATTTCGAAACACTTGTTCGAAGCGCTTGGAGAATTGATGTGCATGGATAACATTTATACAAACTAACCAAGAAATTACAAGAAGTAAAAAAAGAAAAGTAAATCATGAAGTAAAGTCACATTTGACAATATTTTTCGCCAAGTAACTCAAGTTGAAGCTGAACTACAAGATCTACAAGTCAAATTATATAGCAACTATGACTCAAATATTGATAAAAAAAAAGACTAGCTATAAAACATGCGTCTCTGCTAACCTACCAACAAAAATACCGGGGCCAAAGAGCGAAAAACAACCACGTTAAATCAATAGATGCTAACACTAAATATTTCCACAGGATAGCAACTAGACGACGAAACAAAAATATTATAAAATCAATAACAACGGTAGCAGGAGTGACCCAAACAAGCGAAAAGGAAATTTGCGATATCATTTAACAAGACTTTGTTGGCCGATATTCACTAAATCAAAGACAACAAACGCCAAGCACCCTTCTCAACAATATATTCAGGGAGGTTACCGATGATGATAAAAACTGGTTAACAAGACAAATCTCTAATTCAGAAATTAAAAGTGTTGTATTCAGCCTAGAAAATGAGAAATCCTCTGGACCGGATGGTTTCCCAGCTGGATTCTTTAAAAAATACTGGCACATGGTTGAACCATCTATCATTAAAGCAGTCAAGAGCTTCTTCCTTAGTGGTAGAATCTTAAAACAAGTTAACCACGCATTTATTTCACTAATTCCGAAATGCGACAAACCGACGACCACATCACAATATAGACCAATCAGTCTATGTTCAACCACGTACAAATTCATCGCCAAAATATTGGTTGCTAGGCTAAAAAGGATAATTCCTAAAATTATAAACCCGCTACAAAGCGCTTTTACATCAGAACGTTCCATCCAGGACAACATCCTTATAGCAAATGAAATCTTCCATTCATTCTCAAAAAAGAAAGGTAATTCCGGATGAATGGCAGTAAAATTAGACATGGAAAAGGCATTTGATAGGGTGGATTGGGACTTTCTCCTAACAATAATGGAACGTTTTGGTTTCAGCCCTTGCTTCTTAGGTTGGATCAAGGAGTGTATCACAACAGTCTCGTTCTCGGTTCTAGTCAATAATGAACTCATGGAACTGTTTAAGCCACAATGTGGGCTTCGACAAGAGGACCCATTATCACCCTACCTTTTTCTTATTTTATCTTAGATACGTGCAAGAGGATTGCACAAGGAATCTGCCAAACCACATAGTCATATAGGAGTTAAGCTTATACGTGGAGGAACCAAAATTTCTTTTTTAGCCTTTGCCGATGACATTGTCATCTTTGCATCTGCAACAAAAACTGCATGTGACCAAATTAACATAATTTTACAAGAATTCTCCTCTCTTTTAGGACAAAAAGTTAATACACACAAATCACACTTCCAAACCTCCATCAACACCAAATCATTTCAAAAAAAAAACACTATTCGTAATGAGCTGGAAATATCGCATACAACAAATTTAGGTAATTACTTGGGATGTCCTATTATCTGCGGTCGAACCACTATAGCTGATTTTCAAGAACTAATAACTAATACAAAAGCCCAACTACATAGATAGAAAGCCAACTGCCTATCACAGGCAGGAATGTGCACTTTAATTAAGACTACACTATCAGCTAAACCACTGCACATTATGCAGCGTTTCTTGCTGCCCAAAACAGTACACCTAGCTAGCTCTAGATAAGATTAACAAGGATTTTCTATGGAACAAAGGTCCTAGACACAAACCGTTAATAAGCTGGTTCAAGGTTTGTAAGACTAAAGACAATGGTGGTCTTGGACTTCGAAAATCTGAAGACATGAACACAGCTTTGCAGTTAAAATTACTCTGGAAGATCCTATCAGAACCTCTTAATCCATGGGTGTCCATAATTACGGAAAAAATATCTAAAAGGCCAAAATATATTACAATACAAACGAAAATCGGGAACCTATTGGCAATGGGCCCAACTAACCAAACTTATCCCACTTTTCAAAGATGGAATACGATGGTCAATTGGTAATGGGAAAGTATTAACTTCTGGAATGACCACTTGACCGGTAACTCTCCGCTTATAAACTTAGCTATAAATAAAGAGCACATTGACACCACGATTCCAGTAAACATATTCATAAATGAAAATAAAACATGGGATCTCGATAAGCTTCACATCGTAACACGAAATAACCTGCCTTTGGAAGTGATTGACTCTATAGCACTGACCCCCATACCCAAGAACATACATATGGATAGAATTTACTGAAAATGAGGCAGGAATGGATGGTTCTCAACTAAAGTTGTCATGGATATGATTAACAATATGAAACATCACCACAAGACAGAAATGAAATAGATTTGGAATTTAGATATTCCACCAAAGATTAAAATACTACTATGGAAAATCACAAAAAATGAGGTGCCCACAACAGTTAGACTTGCCTCTCGTGGCTTGGGTATTCCAACCTCATGCTCACAATGTGATTCGAATTATGAGGATCTTACTCACCTATTATGGTTTTGTCTTATGGCACGAGTAGTCATTATGATGACGGATCCATCAATGTTTGTTAAAATAAATAATTGCTTCTTGCAGGGGAAGGATATAAACACAACCATATGGGAAATTAAAGAAGAATTAGGAATTAATCGATTTACTAAGCTAACCTTTATCTGGTGGAGTCTCTGGTACTTCCGAAATAAGACTTTATTTGACAACACAAAAACCAATGCCAGAAGCATATTATCTTTCATTAAAGACCAAACACTATTATGGAAGTCAACTAGTATGGCTGATGACTGTACAAACAACACAAAACAATACAAAAAACCTCAAATCACAACATCTCGGAAACAAAGGAAAAAAGCTAAAGGAAAACCTCTGAAAGTTGGTGCCCATAACATAAACTTTGACGGAGCTCTCTCTGCGACTTCTGAAGGCTCCTATGGATTTGTTATCAGTGATAGTACTGGGAGTCCTCTCTTCTTTGGTTGTGGGCCTTGTCTCATCTCCTCTGTTGCTAGGGCTGGAAATTACCCGCGGGTAACCGCTCCACCCACTTCTGGAATTGGTAAATAAAGAGCGTCCATTCCGGGGTTCGAACCGCATTAATTTTGCGGGCGAAAACCCGCAAAAAAACGGGTGACGGGTGGAGCGGGTGCGGGTGAAGCAGATGATGGATGGATTATGGGTGAAGATTTTTCACCCATCACCCGCCCCAATAGTCCACCCATTCACCCGCACCATTCACCCGCACCGCATACCCGCATAAAACCCTAAAAATATATCTATATATGGGTGTGATTTTACTATTTTACCCTTCCAATTGAAAATGTAAGTTATTTTTCTCTAATTGTAGTTGTCTATCTTATTTTTTTTACATGTTTAATAGAGAACATATAATTTTACTTGCTCGTGTGCATGCTAGGATATTGTGGTGGATCGGCTTAATTATTGAAAAGGGAAAACATGCGATTCTGCTACAATCTACTCTTCTAGTTCCGTTCTCATATATTTTAGTTTCATTTTATAATTTTAGGTAACACGTTATTGTGATGTATGAGTGTATAACACATATTTTAATTCCACGAACTTATATTTGTAGTATTTATAAATTAAAATTTAAGTTTTTATTCATCTTTCAAAGTTACTCAAAAAATAATCACTACACCCATTGGGTACCCGCATCACCCGCGCGAGTCGGATGAGGGTGAAGAAGTTTGCGGGTGATGGGTGGAGCGGGTGAGATTATTTACCCGCAAGGGGGTGATGGAGTGGTTTCATCCACCCATAACCCACCCCATTTCCACCCCTATCTGTTGCTGGCTCAGAGGGTATGGGGCTCTGGAAGGGTTTTACTATAGCTAGGGAACTTAATATAACCAATCTGCAAATTAAAAGAGATAATCTCACCATCATAAATAGCCTTAAAGGCCTTGGGAAGCCCTCTAGAGGCTCTGAAATGATTGTCTCAAACAGTCTAGTCTATTTGAGCTTCTTTCACTCTCGCGAGATTCGGCATGTCTTTCGAGAAGCAAACCGTGTTGCGGACCGCCTGTCGCACCTGGCCCTTGCTTTCCATAGTGAGACTCCTGACGGCTCTATGCTTAGCAATTTCGTCCGTCTGGATGCACTTGGCTATTAAGGCATTGCCTTAAGCCAAATTTTTTCCTGTTCAAAAAATTAAAAAAAATCTCCAATCAACTCCGCAACTCCGCAAGTAGTTGCGGAGTGAAGGTTGTTTGGCACAGTGTCCAAAGTATTGCTCAATTTTTATTTTTTTTACATATAGGTTAGGGACTCGATTCGCATCCTAACATGGACATCTCTCCGCAACATCTTGCTGACGTTTTGTCGATGACCTTTTAGAGCATGTTTGGCCCGATGCCTAGTGAGGTCTGCAAGGGGTAGTGGAACTCAGTCCGCATGGGGTTGCGAAGTTTAGCGGTGTGTCCAGTAAAAATTAGCGGTGTATTTAACAACCTCCTTTAAATACCTTATTGGTAAGATGATAATCTAATCAACAATTATAGCCCTACTGGTATGATGGTAATGGTAGGATCACAGGACGATAATGATAATGTATATTGACACTCATGGTAAGATAAAAATACCCTATTGGTAGGATAAAAATTCATGTACCGCACGATAGTATTTTCTTGAGTCGCGTACATAGTCTGTTTGTTACTGCATTAGTCTGTTCAATTGGGCGTGAGTTGTTTATGACCCTGTATTTTTCCCTATGTTTTACATTTATATTCTATCTCTATTGTTTTTTTTTCAAGTTGAAATTTACATAAAAAGGAACTCTTGAGTTGTTGTGTTATCATAACTTATTCAAGATTTAGTCTAATATATGAATGCTTGCTATTGTGATGCACATGTCTTGCTGCAGAGGTTTCAAATAACTCACAATCTCACACTTGATGGAGTGCTTGATATCTTAAATTCAAAGAACATGGTAGAATGAGATTGCTCATTCAACGTGTTTCTTAATCTATACGATGATAAATAACTATTAGCTCAATTGGTAGAGCATTGTGTATGCACACAAAGATGTGAGTTCGACTCTCACATCTTTGTGTGCATACATCTCTGGTAGGAAATATATACACTAGTGGTAGGAAAAATTTGTGAACATGGTAGGACAAATTTATAAATGTTTATAAACTTATACGATTATGAATCTGGTAGGAAATATGTATACCAGTGGTAGGATAGTTTCACAGTAATGGTAGGATTAATATACGATATTGGTAGGATGATAATGTAATCACCGAAATTCCTAAGTGTAGAACTAAGTTAGAAAGTACAAAGAAACTTGACGCTAATGGTAGGATAGACGCACAAAAATTGTAGGGTAGATGGAAACTAATGGTATGATAAAACAATGATATTTGTAGGATCATAATGTAGGATAGATGAAAACTAATGATAGGATAAAACAATGATATTTGTAGGATCAGAATGTAGGATAGATGAAAACTAATGGTAGAAGAAGACAACAATATTGGTAGGATCAAAATGGTAGGATAGATCGAAACTAATGGTAGGAGAACTCAACGATATTGGTATAATCAGAATGGAAACCCATTAATTCTTGTATAACTTGACATTAATGGTAGGATAGATGCACACTAATAGTACGATATATTTATACTATTGAAAATATGTAAATGCATAATTGGATTTACCAAAATACAATATACCGGAGAGTTATGAACACACACACTTCGTATTAGCCAATGTGAGAGTCGAACTCACATCTCTGTGTGCAAACACAACGCTCTACCAATTAAGAGCTAATATGCTATTTTCAATGGGTACTCCTTATCATCATCTAGGGATCAAGAAGTGATAACTAACAAGGCAAGAAGCAAAATGCAGTTGTCAACCAAAGTTCAACAGTTTAACTGCCATTGTTATCAAAATGTTGATATTAACCCTGATATGTACAACCAGTTGAGCAACAACAATGACATTCGCATTCCATCCTGTTTGACATCTGATTTTTATCGCTCATGAAAGGCAATTGCAGTAACCAGCTACTGCATATATAGATCTACTCTTAATCACAGCTTCAACCATTATAATCACAATCTACCATTTCTACTCCCACTACCAACATTGAAACCTATGCGTCGTCTCATAGAACCAGTACCAACATCGGGTGAGGCCCGATTATCGGCTGACAACTCATGCCTACAAACAAGGCAGGAGTTGCGAAGAGAGAGCCATGATAGTATACAATCGGAATGATAGATGTGCTTACAAGGCATATCCCGGGCCTCTGCGCCCAATTCGAAGGGCTCCTTGCACACGGAGCAGTGGGACTCAATGCTTACATCCCCTTCAGTGATCTCTACCGTCGTCATCGATTCAATCGCCGCCTTGGAAGCAGGGGGCTGCTTAGAGCGCCCGAGGCCGTTAATCTCAATCTGAGCCAACTGATCCAGCAACCGGTCAAAACCATATCCCAACAGAAACTCTGATACGCTAGCAGGCAAAGGTCTCAAGCCGGCACCACCGACGGTGAATGCATTGGTTTGGGAGAGATCCCAATTCCAAAATCCCTAACCTCCTAATTCCAAAGATTAGGGCTTTGAACGAAGCCAAGACGGCGAGGGGTCGGGATGATCTGATTGCGGCAATGGCGACAGAAGGAGGGCGGCGGAGGGAGGAGAGAGAGAAGGAAGGGGATTGACCGGAGAAGGGAGAACATGAGGGAACAAGGTTTCGGGAGGTAATGGTGGAAGACACTGTGTCAATTGGAGACCTGCTACTTCCCCAATCGGTAAACCCAATAAATTTGCAAAAGTAGACATTGATACTTTTGCCAATTTTCCAAGTGATGGTCTAGTTTTGCAAAGCTTTTTTTTTTTTGTCTAGTTTTGCAAATCACCCCCAAACATTTGAGTATTATAATTTTTGGGCGATAATATTTACACTCATAAAATTTATTATATACCCTACACTCTGCCCCTCTTAAGTCATAGATGTGTGACTCAACGCCTTTTGAGTCACACGTTTATGACTCAAGGTCTATTTTAAAAAATATTTAAAAAAAAAAGAGATATATGGTGTATATATAGTAAAATTTTTGGTATAAATAACATGGGTGATTTAGGTAGTTAGTCTATTTAGAATCTTTAATAAGCTAATTAGGCTATAAACTTTTTTAATTAGATTAGGTAATCCACCCCCTTAAAACACCACACGCGCCTCATTTGACCATTGACCGGTCAACGTTGACCACTCATGTGGAATTTTTTTTTTTTTATGCCATTTTTTTCGATTTGATGCAACTTTTCTAATAAAATGGTTTGATGACACTTTTTGAATGCCACTTTTTTCAAACCTTGATGACATTTTTTTTACTGTCATGTCACGTTGACCATTGATGCCGTTTTTTTTTACTGTGGACTATTGATGACACTTTTTTGTGTCAATTTTTTTTACCGTGTTTCCATATTTTTTCAAAGTGGTATTTTGATGACATTTTTTTAATGTAATTAGATGTCACTTTTTTTAATCAAATCGTTTGATGCCACTTTTTAATTTAATCAATTGGATATCGATATATTTTCATTGATTATACTTTTATTCACTGATGACACGTTTGTGATTACACTTCATTGGTGCAATCATTTTTGATGACATTTTAATACAATTACATGAGTATAAAATGTTATTAAACTTCATTGATGACATCTTTTAATGATGGCTTTTATTCATTGATGACAATTGTGATTACACCTCATTGATCTCAATCCTTTGTGATGACATTGTTTGTTGATGACATTTTTATTGATAACATTTTTATACAATTGATAACTTATAAGTATAAAATGTGATTACACTTCATTGATGACACATTAGTAGTGCTATTTAAGAATCTAATAATATTATTAACCTCATATGATGTTGATATTTCCTCACTTTAGCACAAGAGCCAAACTACATCAACAACATCATTTAAGTAAAAAAAAACAGGTCATAAGAAATGAAGAACACTACAAAAAATGACAATACACATGAGAGAATGAAAATTATCCCCTACACGTGGGGTTCATCATCTTCATCATCCTTAGTAATTTGTTGCACATAATCCATTATTTTTTCCTTAAGCTCCCTCTGTTGCTTCTTCCACAATCCTTATACACTTCAGTCCTACCAAAGAGCCCTTGGTTTCTCCTCACGTATTATTGTTGCCATAACAACTATATAATCACTTTTTCCAAATTTGTCTATTGATTTTCGGTCTCACTTCTTGCACCTGAAGCCCTTACATTCATACCCCCATTCTCACCCTCCTGGACAGCTCAAATCTGCAATACAATAATAGCAGCAACAGCTTGAATAGTTTGCGATTTTGGAG
Organism: Persicaria tinctoria; assembly: GCA_037127255.1. Taxonomy (NCBI): domain Eukaryota; kingdom Viridiplantae; phylum Streptophyta; class Magnoliopsida; order Caryophyllales; family Polygonaceae; genus Persicaria; species Persicaria tinctoria. The sequence goes on along the minus strand of JBANSL010000017.1, from coordinate 64,058,023 downwards.
CCCAAACCTGCTGCAAAAACACCTTCAGCATTGGCATCAATGGCCTTTGATTCCGTCTACTTTTCAGCCAACTTTCGAGCATGGCCTTTTGTAGGTCGAAGTCACAAAATGCAAAACTGGAGGCAGTAGCGATATTTTTAATGGCACATATGAAAGTCCATTGTAAATACCTTGGTTGGTCATGTAGACTGCGACATTGAATTCCACAGCTAGCTTTAGCAAATGGGAGAGCATTTAAGCCATTTTTTGCTGCAAGGAAAATAATTCAGATCAAAAGAGGTATATCAGATTTTAACCTTAGTATATTGGACAAAATTTTACTGGTGTCTTTACTCATCTACCTTTCTAATTGCTATCAACTTCCAAAAGCCACAAAATCCCCAATTGTTGAAGCAATTTGATCACATAATCCAGACGAATATAAAGACACAAAGTAAAGGCAGAAGAAGCGAAAACACTCTCAAAACCAAAGTATCCAAAAGCAAAACCAAAGTAGTTTCTACTTTCTACATATTCAACACTTGGGTTCTATATTGATATGCATTCCAAACTCTTATAAAGCAGTCATTTGTATACATTAAGGTCATTTAGAATGAATCTTTTTGCTTTAAATCAACAACAAAGTACACAACAACAATTCGCAAAAAATAATATAGACAAAATACACTCAAAACGGATAGATTCAAGTATACACAAGAGAAAGTGTCAGCAATTTCAAATCTGATAAGGAACCACAGCCCGGGCATAAGATGAAGAAAACACCCATCAGTTTTGATTCCGAAAACTCTCCTCTTAACGAGGATAGAAGATGAAGAAAACACTCAACATTTTTTATTTTAGTTGGACATCAAGCAAGGAATCACAGCCCAGGGGAACATAACTTGTATAAAATCAGTTGATCAACATGAAATCTGCTAAGCAATATTTTCCTTTTTTCAAGAAAATGTTACCTATAAAGACAATCCTAATATTTGGAAGCTGAAGAGGATCTTCAATTGATATTCTATACTCACCACTGCTGAGAAAGTGACAATGTTGAGCTTCATTTCCATGGCTTCAAATTGAATGAATGCGCCCTTGTTGCCCATCTACAGGAGAGAACAAATTCATCAGGACACGTCTAGTGCTAAAAGCGTCATAGAAAAAAAAACCCAGCAGATTTACAAGGCTCGTGAAATTACCTGATCACGGTAATTCGAAGCTGAAAATACAGTGATAAGCTTGCCATCGTGTTCGATTCCATATGCAATCAGAAGACCTATCTGGATGCCACATGAATTTCACCCCATAGTTCAATCCCAAACTATCATATGCGATTAATTTAGGACTGAAGAAGCACCTTTTGTCATCTATTAAACCTATTTGATGCCATTAAACAGGAGGAACGCAACCGAAAGAGATCATATAAGCCTGAGAAACTCACCTTCAAACCTTTGATTTGGACAAAGACTGATCCCTCCTAAAAGCATCCTCTATTAAGTTCATCTGATTGATCAGATCATTCACTGAAGGCCTTGGCTCAAGCAAGCTACAAGCACCAAACAATCATATATAATAACTCAATTTCCAGTAAACAAAAAGAACTAAGAAATATACCAATATAACCTGAAAATCTTTGATAACTGATTCCACAGTAACTTGTCAGATATTTCAGAGATTAGAGAAATTCTAAAGCTGTTGTCTTTTAGATTAGAGAAACACTGCACCAAGGAAGAAGATCTAGAATTTATCAATTCAAAGCTCTTAGCTCACCCAATTCATCGAATTCAAAGCTCTTACCTCATCTAGGCATTTCATCGAACACCTAGGATGCAACTCTTACCTCACCTAATTCAAAGCCACCCAACACCTTCAAATTTCTCAATCTTGCATCTAGTGGAAGGAGATCTCAAATCTCCATTATTTTCTTTGATTCCACTCTAACAATTACATCGAATGGAGTAGGAATTACCTTTGAATACTCGAGTTGGGGCTGATAGTCCCCCTTCGAAATTCTCCTCCTCCAACTCGTGGCGGCGGATGAAGCACCTCCGACTCGTGGCCGGAATGGAGAGAGCGAGGACGAGCAAGCCGCCATGGGAGCGTGATGAGAAGGAATAGGGCGAGACGAGCAAGGTAGGAATAGAGAGATGGATATCAGACGAAAAGGATAGGAAGCGACCGTGAAAGCTTCGAGAAGGAGAAAGAGCTAATTGGAGGAATAAAGGTTGAATCCCAGTTATAAGCTCTAAAAAAACTTTTTAATTAGTTAATTACCTAATTAAAACCTTCTAGACGTCTAAAAACGCAAATTTTCTCAAATAACATTGGTTTAATTTTTACAATTTTTACAAAGGCGCGAAGATAAACGGTAGGGAGTTGAAAAGATAAACCCCGTACGGATAATCCACAAAGTCCCTTCAATGCTTCCCAAATGACCTCCCAATTCGCCGCCGCAGCAGCGGCCGCCGTCGCCGTTTCTGCCGCCTCAACCGCCACCAGCAATCCCTTCCCCTTCCTTCCTCAACACCGAAGACCCTTCCCTTCCGTTCCCCTCTCCCCTGTCCATAAACTCTCCCAAAACCCTCACGTCCTCCCCACCTTATCCTCTCACCGCCGGGGCCTCCCGCTTTGCTCCACCTCCGTCGATGAATTTGCCGCCGTTACAACATCCGACGCCGGCCTCCAGTTCCGCCACAAGCTCCTCTACCTCGAGAGCCTCAACGTCGACCCTCTTAAAGCCGTCGAGAGAAACCCTAATTTCCGATCATCGTCACTCGCGGAACTGAAATCGGTTGAGGATTGCCTCTCCTCCATGGGGATTCTGCGCTCCGACTTCGGCCGAATCTTCGACATGTATCCTCAGCTCCTGACCTGCGATCCGCACCGCGATATCTACCCGGTCTTTGAGTTTCTCCTCAATGAGGTTCAGGTCCCCTTTCCCGATGTCCGGAAATCAATCAATCGGTGCCCTAGATTGTTGATTTGTAGCGTGGAGGGTCAATTGAGGCCCACACTATTCTTCCTGCGGAGGTTAGGGTTTATAGGGAGGCATGGAATCACATGTCAGACGACGTTGTTGCTGGTTTCCAGCGTGGAGAACACATTACTGCCAAAGATTGAGTTTTTACAGGACTTAGGGTTCTCACATTCGGAGGTTGCTAACATGGTATTGAGATCGCCGTGTCTGTTGACTTTTAGTATAGAGAACAATTACAGGCCGAAGGTGGAGTACTTTCTCAAGGAGATGAAGGGGGATTTGACTCAAATCAGGAGGTTTCCCCAGTACTTTTCCTTCAGTTTGGACGGGAAGATAAAACCAAGACATAGGCTTCTTGTGGAACATGGCCTTTCGATGCCTTTGTGGGAAATGTTGAAGGTCAGTGATGGAGAATTCAATGAACGCTTGCTTGAGATGCGATTGCAGTTTTTGGAGCAGAGTTCGTATCAGTAAGTTAACTGCTCAATCTTTGATTGCCTTTTGCCTGATGTACATCAGTTGCTGGTAGTGAATCCCAAACTGTGATTTTAATTATGTTTCAAATGCTAGTTGGTGTTGATATGTTGGGAAATGTATATCTTTTACTGAATACAAGGTTATTGAATGTTAGTGAATAGGTATGCTATGTTATATATACTTGATGTGATCCGTCATGATAGCTATTGCTTCATATAACTGATAAACTTCAGAAGTTATTGGAATTAAGAGCATACAAATCCAAATCACATGTAGATAAGCAAGCACAGGGAGTAAGGAACCTCCTTATGCACTTACTTGACACTCCAGCAGAGAAAACACCTCTACCTGGCCCAAGGCATACTCCTAATTAAAGAATAGTAGTCAGATCCTAAAATAACAATCTCCTCTCTTATTTATATACTATATACTAGGTGCCATTCTGAAGTCACCCGCGAGTAATGACACTTGAATTCTCCGAACTCCTCCAAGGAAATGGAATTCAAATAGCTTAATGTGGCTCCACTTTAGATATCTTTCGAATATAAACTATCATGGGTTTTTTAGCTAGAATTCCTCCTCTTTTGAGCTGTCTTAGCCATTTCCCTTGATGGGCATTGCTGCCATTACATACTGTTGCACTCTTTCCTAGCAAATGTCTTCTATAAGGGTCTGGTTGCTTAGTTCTACGTTGAGATTTTGTTAATTATTCAACTTGAGCATAAAGACATCCCATTGATATCAGGATATTTTACCATTTCTGCACCGCAAAACATCTATATTGTTCTGATCTTGTACTGGTAAAAAATGGTTGATGAAAAATGTTGTTAGTTCTGTCTTTTGCTGTCATTCTAATTCTGCATTGTAGCAAAGATAAGTGGTTTTGACAAGTCGGTTATTTTAGATATTTTGAGCTATTAGTAAACATGTACAAATAGCCATTCATATTGCCTGACCGCATTTATTTCTTCATCTTCTTTTCATCTTAAGGTAGCAACGACAGATGTTAACTGGCTGTCGGAAGCTCCTTAATGCTATTGGGGAACTGTGGTAACTACTTGGTTCAGTCTTTTATTGACCAATAAATTGATTAATTATCCCCATTTTATCCTTCCCAAGATAAGATATCAGTTTTGTACATTATCACAATGCATGGTTTAAGAGTTCTAGTTTCGTGATCCATTTGGATATACTAATTTTTCTTGAATCACTTTTTTTTTGTCGTCAAAGTATGCTTAGTAATCTATTTGAATTGAACCCATACTTGCTGGGGCCATGAAGGAACAACAAATTCTTTATTATCATCATTTTCTTTTAAAATCAAAATTTACATTAGTTCTGTCACTGGAAATTATTTGTTTTCTTCTTGCAATTGGTGAAGGACTGCATCCACGCTTTCACTAATCTATTCTCTATAGAAAGGAACCACCGAAGCAGTTCTTCTCTAATCTCAATCTTAAAGTAGTATCTGGAACTAAGAAGATTAAATATCCAGGCTAGGTTAGATTGATATAGGTTATAAACAATCAAGTAGGTTGTGAGAAAGGGGATGAAGATGTCACTTGTTGTGAGGAAGGGGATGGTAATGTCACATCAAGGTATGTAAGACATCAACTCTATTACAGATAAGAGAATAAGCTTCTTAGTCGGGTATGCTTTTTGAATATTGAAATTTGAAGGTAAGTTATTAGCTTTGTTTTGGCTCAAGATCCTTGCTTCACCAAGGACTAACAGAATTTGGGCCTGGGAATTCCTCTGGAACCCCTTGAGTTCCCTATGTTGTGCGCGTTTGTGTTATCGGAATGTATATTTGTGTTAATTATCGATTTTATCTCTTATCAGTCTATCCTTGATATCCAAGTATCCAACACAAACAACACCTTTCTATGTTGTGCTATGCCATCTTTACTAGTTACTAATTACTATTCTTTACGCAATAAGCTTTCACTATATTCCATTCACCACAAGCAATAGCCAGTACTGAAAAACATCTCAGCTTCATTTCATGGGATGCCTTTGCAAAGCAGCTCATCCTTAAGCCAACCAAGCTGAGTATCCCAGTTCCCTTTTTTTCACATAATGAACCCTTATGAATAGCAAGGTCATAGATCATTTAAGTGTGGCACATATGGAGTTTATATGGGGTCCTTACTAGATCATGGCTGGATACACGTTTATACAATGTCTTTTGTGCATGGTGTCGGTAGAAGTGCTGTGGATCATAAGTTTCTGTTAGAAGTTAGGACTGTAATTTGGAGAAAAATGGACTTCAGTGGAAGACAAAGGAGGGCATTTCAAAATTTTGAGCACCATGGAGGGGTTGGGACTTGGGACTGGGAGGATGATATTTTTCCAAAGCCCTATGCCTACACTGCCACAAGGCCAGGGACCGTTGGGCCTGCCTTGTTTCAATGGAGCAGCACATTGGTCATGGGTGGCTTGATTGCACGTGGTCTTGGTACAATCCTCTGTCCTTGACTGCATTTTTTCAAGGGCAGAGAAGTTTAGGGGTAAGGGGGGAAAAAGCATAGTTAACACTTATAGGCTATTCCTTCCTCAATCAGTGAAAGTAAAATCTCCCACTAAATCAAGACTTGTCCTTTTTACCATATCTACAGGCCCCATGTCTGGGGTTCCCTGTGCATGTTAAGTAGTAACCTATCCATCTCATGATTACTCAGCTGAAAAAAGACCATTGGAGCCTTGGAGGTACCTAGGCGCACCTTTGAGGTCGCGAATCCAAGTCCGGAGAATGCGATTGGGAATTTACCGACGAGTCTGTCACCTGCAAGCACATGTGGTGGTAGGACAACTACTTGATCAGCCAGGGACCCGAGAAAGTGTTACTAGATACAAGTAGATAGTGATACCCAATTGCCCATGTTATTCAATTAGTATTGAGTTCTTACATGTATCTTTGGTAGTCCCTGATAAAAGTTTGATGATTCCACTACTAGCTTTGAGTTTTTGGCTTTTAGCTTGTAACTTTGTCACAAGTCAGTACCCATTAACATTATTTGGCAACTTTTCTGATACATATTAGTTGCTCAAATGCTGATTAAAAAAAAGGGGAAAAAAAAAGAGCTTCTGCTGAATGCCCATGATTCAGTCTTCAGCCAGCTGTACTGGGCCTATCAGACTATTCTGATTTTTGAACGTCTTCTAAATCATAAGGGCATGTAGCAAAACACACACCAAGCTTGATTTTCCTGTTGTGTTGTGGCATAGATGCAAAATAGGCTCCTGTTTCTCTTTATTTTCCTCTTAATAATCCTGCAAGCATCTCCTGTTCTCTGCATCAGTTACTCAATTCAGATCACAGATTGTGTAGATAAGTTTGTTGTTTCCCCTTTTTTTTTGGGTTCTGAACTATTCCTTCTTTTTATTTTTTTTGTGTTACCTAAATATGGGGATTTTAACTTGTTATGTACCACACCTTGTTTTGGGCAAATTTGCTGTACTATCGCTGAGTGCACTGCTCTATTAAGCAAGATGTTGTGTCCTACTCCTGTATGTTTGTTTGCCTTCATCTACCTATCCACTAGCTGTCTGTTAACAACACTGTCTCTTATATGGCCTGTTTGATGATACCTTGTGAAATCAGACTGTTTTAAGTTTGAGCTCTGGTGTACTGTTTATCAATGTCACTTCAGCTTTACACTAGCTGAATCATATAATCACTTCAACTTGCTTTGTTCTATTTACTGTCTCATTTGGAGAGGAGTTTTTGTTCTATACCAGTCATTCAAACGCCCATGCTTTCATCCTCTTGAGACTTGCAAACATGTCTTAAACTCTGGATCTTGACACCCCTTTTTTCCTTATTGTGTGATTCTGAACTGTTACCCCACAAAAAGGGTAACATGAGGAGAAATTATTTTTCTTTCCAGTGTTTGTTTGGTATGTAGCGAGTGGCCTTATGCTATCTGTGGGTAGTGTACTTGTTTGGGTAAATTAGAGCCCTTTGCTTGAACTTGTGGATCAAATAAGGGCATTTAGTGCATCTCCTTGTTCCTTTATCTACTACTCTATGAAAAAGACTTGCAGGCCTATCACCTGTGAAAGTTACACCCTGCTATTCCAATATTTGGCCAAGCCTCTCACTTATGTGATTAACCACAACTAATGCAATTCACTCCTCCCTTACATAGCTTAGTTTTGATGTTGTATGAGTCGCGTGGCGCGACTTGTATTTTCTGCTCTAGTGAGACAACCCGTGATTGAGCTTCTCTGTGATGTCCGATGGACTAGGATGAGGACGAGGGAGTTCATTTTTAGAGAAAATGATAACATAAATTGACAATGATACATTCTGTAGATGTGTTAGTGTTCAGTGTTTAGCATTCAGCAATCACAAGATGCTGAGCCAGCTGATGACACAGTCCCCCCCTCCCCTGTTTGCTGGTGCTTTTTTGGCTTTTAAATCCTTGGAAACTTTTGGATGTATTTTGTTAATATGATGATATTCAAGTTATATTTTTATCTTTTTATGGTGGGGAAAAGTTCAGGGTTTAGGGCACAGTAAGAACTGCTTCAAACTTTAGGGTGTTGAGCTTTTTGAGTGCTAAATGAAGTCACTGAAAGAGTTAAAACAGTACTAGGGACAGTCCTTGCTCTTCTTTTTTCTGAGTTTTACATGGTTAAAAATGCTTCAATGAATTACAAGCAAAAAAAAATCTTGTAGAGACAGGGGATGGACAGTGAGAAAAAGAGAGGAGATATGAAAGATCTAATGGCTTTAGCCTTGGCTATTATTTGTGGATGAAAATCATGAACCCTATCCCTAACCGTCCCCACCATCTGGTGCCCCGGTTAGTGGAGATGTAAATCGCTGGATATGTTTAAACGAAAACATGAATTGTCTATCAATGTCCAAAAAATGGTCGATTCAAGCATTTGGTAGAAACCAAACCCCGCCCTTTAACTATACATATTTTACTAGTTCAGATCTTCTCATTAGTAGGACACATACTCACATGGGTTAGTTAAGGACTTCATGGCCACATAAATCTTGTGTCCAAGACAAAGTTAACTGACACTCATTCTCATCATATACTCTCTCCCTCACCAATTTGTTAAAGGCCAAGGAAACCAATTCACTTGCTGTCTTTAAAGTCACCACCATACATGTTCCCTTTTTAACCCTCCAATCTCACTCCCCATACCCACCCTTTACTGGTCCATACCCTTGTTTGGAATTCAATGCCATATTGCCAGGCAGGTGTCTTTAGGGTACCCTAAAGAGTAAACAAGTTGCCACTTGTTCAGCATATCCCTCCAATGACCCTCTATAGAATCTCATGGAGCTTGAGTGGCTGGCCCACTATATATATTGTGGGCCATCATATTATTCTTTCTCATTTTTGACCCTTTCTGTTATATGATTTTTTTTCTCCTTTCATTGAATTGTTGTGACTTGTGACCCATGAAACCATGTTTCTTCATAATTCACATGTACATGTTCACTTATGACCTATTCAAAGATCTCATATCTTTCATCAACTACCTTTTTGACATCTATTGTTGATAACAAGAACTTACCATTCCTATGGTGTGATCTTGTCTTTCTTCGTTACGAGTGTCACATATTATGCGTAGATAATTTTGCTTTGCTTCTTTTTTTTTTTTAAAAATCTAAAGGCCGGCGACAATGTGGGTGTGTAAAAAGACTTTTCCTGCGATGCGCGGGGAGGTTTGTCATTTTGCGAAGCCTTGGATGTCATCATCATGTGCCGCTCACGTGCGTGATGACCCAACCACAGTTTTTAGACAGAGCAAATGAATAAGCAGAAAACAACACAAATGAGCAAAAAAACAGTGGAGAAAACAACAAGAAATCACAGCTTTGATCTGGGCTAAAGCTTTGAAGGATGCAGTAGTTTGTGATGAGAGCAATATATTCTCAAACCACATCTTCCACCAGGGGCAAAACTGTCATTTTGGATGTCTAAACTTCACATTCTCCTTGCTTTTTACCTCTCTCTCCTTTCCATTTTGACCCTACATTTCCCATTTTACCCCTCTCCTTTTGGTTGCATGAGGGGGCACAAGACAGTGTCCTCAAGTAAGTAGTCCCTATCATCTCTTTGCACAAGATTGTCCTCACCTTTTAACTAAACCATTTACATCATATATCCTTTTTGGAGGTCATCTACATATATGTTTATATGGTTTCCCATTGTTTTTTTAAAAAAAATTAATTAATTTGATTGTTTGTTCTTTTCAGTGTTGTAAATAGTTTCATGAACAGTTCTTTAAATCATAAAAAGTTAGAAAAAACTTTGGTGAGATGACAAAACAAAGGCTTGAAGTTGTAACATTTATGTTTCATTTATTCCTGACGTTGATCAGCTGGTTGAAATCAATACGGAAGCATGCATTTTTCGTGTTGGATTGGAAAACAACTCTATTAACCATTCTGGAATGGCTCACCGAAAAGGACTTGTTGGTAGTACCTATAGGTCATCGGTTCGAATCCCGAATGACCGCTCTTTATTTACCAATTCAAGAAAAACAACTCTATTTGTAAAGTTGGTCTTGATTTCATTTGGTTTAAATTTTAGAAAGATAAAATAAAAGAAAATGAATATAGTCTATTTATAGTTTAAGATAAATTGTTAAAAAAATTAATGGTTTAAATTTTAGAAAGGTAAAGGAAAATAAAATTAATGTAGTTCATTTATAGTTTAAGAGTACATTGTTAAAAAATTTAATCATTACCCTTTCATCTTAACTTTTCATACAAAATTGGTTTTGTTTTTCCTTATTTTAATCACTCGTTTGAACAAGGGGTAATCATATCCTTTATACTCCTATAATCATTACTCCTCATATCTTATTTTTCATACAAAAAATAGCATTCTTATCTTATCTAGACATATTTTCCTATAAAATAATTATTTCAATTCCGTTTATCTTGCATACTTATACCAAACGAGCCCTTAATAAGAATTGATAACGGATTGATGAAAATCAAAACAAAAAGTTACAATGTAAAATGCTTAACTCTCACAAAGACTAACTCCAATAGTAAAATGCAAAGGCTTAAATATGTACATTTTGGTACAAATTGTACTCTAATGGTTGAGTAAGTGTTCAAAATGCATATATTTGACGTTTTACTCCATTGGTTAAATATGCAAAAATATGTACATTTGGTATTTAAGGCAAACTCCAAATGCTAAGTGTGCAACTGTGCATATTTATATAGATGTGCAAAAATGCACATCACTTTTGGAATTTTACTCAACTGATTAAATTTGCATTTTATACGCTCTTATTTAACTAATTATGTTTAAAATAAAAGGAAAAATAAAAACTTAAAAGTAGTCAATAGAAACACTATACTTTATTGAAAAGTGATAAAAGTTTTTGCATGGAAGGTGTTGTGCTTATATTTGAGCACTTTGTATGCAAATATGCACATTTTGAATAGTCAAAAAGTAAAAACTAGAGCCAGTGGCAGATCCATAAATTTTTTAAGGGAGCCGAAAAAAATTCTCGATTTTTTTTTGTTTAAATCTAATGGAGAAAAACTTAAATTTATATTTAAAAATAAAATGAGATTATTAAAAATAGTTATCTTTAGTAGAAAAAAATTAAAATAAAATTAATAAAAAAAATGAGTTTTTTTATATGTATATATAGAAACAAATGTTGTTTAAATATAATGGAGAAAAACTTAAACTTATATTTAATTAGGGATTTTTTGTAGACAAAAACTAAGAGAAAATTTTCAAGAACATTTTTTACAACGTATGCATGAAAAATAAATTTTTTGTTTAAATATATTAGAAAAAATCTTAAATTTGTGATTTAAATAGTTCTTTTAGTAGAAAAAATTAAAAATAAAATTATTCAAAAATGAGAATTTTTTTATATGTATATATAGAAACAAATGTTTTTGTTTAAATCTATTGGAGAAAAACTTAAATCTATATCTATATAATACTTTAAATCAGAAGACTTATACTAACGTGTCAGCTTCTCCTTGATTTTAGCTGATTCAACCAATCTTTTTTCCTATTTTTTTTCCTCTCTCCTACCTTTCCTTCCCTTCTACTAATCAATTTTTTTTTCTTTTTATTTTTTACAATTGAATTTCATCTCTAAAATAACCTTGAAATAACAATTGGGTTTATTTTAAAATTTTAAATTAATATTAATCTACAATGGAGTTCATCTTGATTGAGTTTACTATATCTTTCTTTTATGAGTTTATTTGTATAATTTTAATTCAAAATATTAAACTATTATTTTATTTAATTGCATAATATTAGTATTATTTTATTTTATTTTTAAAAAATCGCTCCATGGCGCGGGAACTATACTAGTTTATATTTAATTAGGGATTTTTTGTAGAAAAAAACTAAGAGAAATAAAATTATAAAAGAATCATGCTAATGGTGTTTGAACTCATGATCTTAAGGTAATAAAAACCTCTCCTTTCCAACTACGCTAAGCTGTTTTTGTATTTTATTATTTATTTTGCGCTTTTTTATCTCTAAAATTAGTAAAAAAAAATTGCCAAAAAAAAACCCTATAAAATATTTTTCCTATGTTTTTCTTTCGTACTAAGGGTTGAAGCCCTCCGAACTCCCTAGATCCGCCAATGATTAGAGCACAATTTATATCAAAATGTTCGGATTTAAATATTTACACCATATCATTGAAGTTAGTCTAATAGAGTTATTTTGCAACTTCATCGAATGCAAACCTAAATTTTGTCTTAGTTATGCTTCTATCTAGCATCTTTCTTTTCTATCTAGTCAGCTTGATCCCGCACAATGAATAAATGCTCCTTTGGGTGTCAACAAGTAAGATTCCTCAACATCGATCAAATGTTGAAAATTAAAAGCATAACTCAGGGGTTGAAAGAATATGGAAATACCATATCAGGTATGCCAACGACATTAGAAATTGGTGTCAATGACGATTGGGATGAAATTTTTTTCGAAATATTCACGATTTAAAAAATAATTACAAAAATACGCATCGATTGAAATAATTTGTCAAAATGTTCAAAATTGTAGGGGGAACGAAAAACCGCGGTTTTCTTTGAAAACTTTAAAGAAATTAAAAAAAAAAATAATCCTCATTTCAGGGGAGAGAGGAGTAGCGGAGGAGTATGTGCGGCGGTGGTGCAAAGGAAGTCAGACAGAGGAGGGCAATGGCGATGGTAGCGAATAGGAGAGAGGATATCCAGGCGAAGGGAGAGCGGTGGAGGAGTGGTGGACCAGAGCGGTTATCGGTGGATTGACGGAGGAGATCCAGGCGGCGATTCTCGGTGGAGAGATTGGTGGAGTGGTGACATCTTCGACACCGATTCGTTGCAAGGCCACCGCCCTCCTCCTCTCTATCTTCCTTCGCAGCGCTGCCATCGCCACCACCCACCGGCCCGGACTTTCCTTCGCTACCACCGGCATCGCCACCGCCCTCCTCCTCTCTATCTTTCTCTGCTGCCATCGCCACCGCCCACCCGAACCGCACCTTCCTTCGCTGCCACTAGACCTCCCTCCTGTTGGAGGGTGCTAGAGTCACTGATATAGCTCGGCTCAAAGGCTCACAAGCTTAGTGAACAAGAGCAACAACAGAAGGCATTCAGAAGAAGGAGTGAAGTGATGTAAAATCTAGCCTAGGAACCTATGCTTGTATTTTGCCTATAAATACTCCCATTTCATTTTCTTTTATAACTGAACAAACAACAATTTTTCGTTCGCTTCATTACAGCAATGCAGAAAGGGAGAAAACCCTCTCGGGCTCCCATTGAATCAATCGTCTTCTTCATTTTTTGTTTCACTGTCAATTCAATTTCAACCTTGAATTTCTTCAAGGTTTTCATGGTATCAGAGCACTGAGTCTCGATCAATGCATTTTTTTCCAGTTTTCCGCATTTTGAATCATGAATCCAGAGTTTGTGAGAGTTCTTGGAGATGACCGGCGACCGGGAATCATCGATCCTGGTGATCCTTTGTACTTACACGCCTCGGATAATCCAGATGCGATTCTGGTGTCCAAGGTATTCAACGACAAGAGTGGATTCAGTTCATGGAAACGAGCGATGCAGATCGCAATTTCGGCTAAGAACAAGATAGGTTTCATCAACGAATCATGCGTTCGTCTAGAAGATGATGAAGAAAGGGCACAAGCTTGGTATAGATGCAATGATATGGTGATTTCTTGGATTGTGAATGCGCTCAATAAGAACATTGGAGAAAGCTTATTATATTTCAGCACAGCAAAAGGCATTTGGGATGATCTTCGAGACAGATTTGATCAACCAAATGGAGCTCGTGTCTATCAGATCAAGCAATCTATTGCTTTGATTAATCAAGGTACAGAACAATTCTCTGAGTATTTTACAAGGATCAAGAAGTTGTGGGATGAATTGGCGAGTATGAGGAAGCTTGCAGTGTGCAATTGTGGCGCGCAAAGGGAGAATCACAAGCAAGAACAAGAAGAGAAGTTGATGCAGATGTTAATGGGGTTAAACGAGTCTTATACGAAAGTGAGAGGACAGATCTTGCTTATGAATCCTCTTCCATCCATTAGTCAGGCATATTCAATGCTTGATCATGAAGAAACTCAAAGGGAGGTAAAGGCTCTCACACAGTTCTCCAATGAGCCAGCTTCCTTGAATGTTTCTACCCAGCGTCAGAATGGGTCGTATGACAGGCCTAAGCAAGGACAATCTAATGGTCCTCCAAGGCAATTCACTCCTTCTCAGTCGACTGTAGTCTGTGATCATTGCAAGAAGCAAGGACACCCGAAGGAAAGGTGTTTCAGGATAATTGGATTTCTCCCGAATTTCAAGAATAATAGGGGACAACGAGTTGCAGGAAATGCAGAATTTGATATTAGTAACAGTTCTAATGTTTTTGGTTCTCATGTTGTTTCTAATGATCAAATTCAGCAGATCATGAGTGTTTTGAATGGTCTCAAAACCCATAATTCATCTTCAAATCAAGAAGTAGATGGAGTCACATTAAACTTTGTTGGTATCTCTTCTATCATTTCACACTGTTTAAATTCAGAAAATGATAGTGTTCATATTGACAATAACAGATGGATAATTGACTCATGTGCCAGTGAGCACATGACTTTTGATAAGTCTTTGTTATCCAATATTAGACCTTTTTCAAGGCATTGTTTAGTATCTTTGCCCAATGATCATAAAGTAGAGGTTCGGGTATGTGGATACATTTTGTTCAGTTCTGCAATTCATCTCAGAAATGTGTTGTTGTTGCCTTCATTTCACTGTAATTTGCTATTAGTTCAATGATTGTTGATTTTCACTCGTTGACATTGCATTGTGCAGGCCCCTTCTCTGAAGAGGCCACTGGTAATTGGTGAAGCTCACAATGGATTGTACGTGATGTCTCAGGGTGCACAAAGACCTTTACAGTTACTGGAGAATATATTCTTGCAATTCAGTGGCTTCTGTTGATCACAATATTTGGCACTCAAGGTTGGGGCATCTTCCATCATATAAGTTGTTTCAAATTTCTGCATCTTGAGGTTTCAATGAAGATTCTAGTAGTGCTTCTCTAGAATCATGTGTAGTTTTTCATAAGGCTAGACGGCAAAGGCTTCCTTTTCCTCGATCTGTCAGACAGTCAGATACTTTGTTTGAGTTTGTTCATGTTGATGTTTGGGATCCTTATGTCACTCCAACTCATGGTGGTCAAAGGTATTTCATCACTATTGTTGATGATTATAGTAGAGCTACATGGACTCATTTGATGAAGTCTAAATCATCAGCTTTTGAATTGATCAAATCATTTGCGGCTTTAGTTGAGAGACAATTCTATGTGCTTGTTAAGAAAATCAGAACTGACAATGCCTATGAACTTGGTACCAGTAATGAGGGCAGGGCTTATTTTTCTCAGAAAGGAATTATTCATCAAACTTCTTGTGCACATTCTCCTCAACAGAATGGTGTAGTTGAGAGAAAACACAAGCATTTGTTAGAGACTTGTCGAGCACTGTTGTTTCATTCTCATTTGCCCATAGATTTTTAGGGTGATTGTCTTCTTACAACCACGTATCTCATTAATAGATTTCCTTCAAAGTTATTGGATGGGAAATCTCCTTTTGAGCTCTTGTTCAACAAAGCTCCAGTTTATGATCATTTGAGAGTTTTTGGTTGTCTTTGTTACAAGACAATTGTTGGAAGTGCTAAGGATAAACTGAAGTCTAGAAGTGTTCCTTGTGTTTTTCTAGGTTATCCTTTTGGTAAGAAGGGTTAAAAGGTTTATGAGTTGGAAAGTAAGCTCTTTTCTGTGTCTCGTGATGTTGTTTTTTATGAACACATCATACCTTTTGATAGTTTAGATATTTCAGTGCCAAGTTCAGTTTTTCCTATGCCAGTTCCTGATGTGCCTATTGATCATCCAGTGTTTGATCTCCCTCCAGTTGTCACTCAACCTCCTGCTAGATCATCAGTTTCAGTTCCTTCTGTTTCTTCTATTGGTGATGTGCCTGTTGGTGATGGTTTTAAGAGGTCTTCAAGGCAGTCTCATCCTCCTGCTAGGCTCCAGGATTATGTGTGTTCTTATGCTTCTACAGATCATGGGAGTTGTTCTTTGTTGGCAGATCTTACTCCCTCTCACACTTCAGGGATTTCTGCTTTTTCTCACTCTAGCCATCAACTGGCACTCTTTGTAGAAAAGCATCAGGAGCCTTCTTCTTATTTTGAAGCACTACAACATAGTGAATGGAGAGATGCAATGGATTTAGAGTTTGCAGCTCTTGAAGCTAATCACACTTGGGATGTGGTGGCTTTGCCTGCTGGCAAGAAGCCTATTTCTAGCAAATTGGTTTTCAAAATAAAATACAAAGTTGATGGTGGTATTGAGCGCTTCATGGCTCATTTAGTCATCAAAGGAAATACTCAGAAGGCAGGGATTGACTATACAGAGACATTCTCACCGGTAGTTAAAATGACTACAATTCGGAGTTTGATTGCAGTAGCTGCTAAGAAGGGTTGGACGATGAGTCAACTAGATGTCAATAATGCTTTTCTACATGGAGATTTATTTGAGGATGTTTACATGAAGATTCCTCTTGGTTATTCTCCACCTTCTTTGGATCAAGGTGTTGTTGTTTGCAAGCTTAACAAGTCATTATATGGCTTGAAACAAGCTTCGAGACAATGGTATTCTAAATTGTCTCAGTTTCTCCATTACAAAGGATATCATTCCTCTAAGAATGATTATTCCCTATTCATCAAGCATTTTGATAACAAGATTCGCTTAGTGGTTGTATATGTAGATGATGTTCTATTGACAGGAGATGCCACTGATGAGATTGTTCTTCTTAAACAGCAGTTACGTACTCAATTCAAAATTAAGGATCTGGGGCTGCTTAGCTATTTTTTGAGCATGGATGTTCTTTATGGTGATTCTTCAATTGTTTTGTCTCAGAGGAAGTTTGCTATTGATCTTCTTAAAGAAGCTAATATTGCTGCTTCTCGTTCAGTGCAAGCTTCTTTGGAGCTCAACCTCAAGTTACTTCCTGATCAGGGTCCTTTGTTTGACGACCCTCTTTGGTATAGACGTATGATGGGTAAGCTGAACTTTCTCACCAACACAAGGCCTGATTTGGCTTTTGTTGTGCAGTTCCTTAGTCAATTCATGAAGAGTCCTAGAGTTCCTCACTATGAAGCTCTCCTACGCACTCTCAAGTACCTGTCAAACTGTCCTGCTTATGGTTTAGTTTTCTCCAAGCATCCTGATTATTCTTTCCAAGCGTACTGTGACTCAGATTGGGGGGCTTGCCCGTCTACAAGAAGGTCTGTCAGTGGATACTTTATTTTCCTTGGAGGAAGTCCCATTAGTTGGAAGTCTAAGAAACAACACACCGTTGCTTTATCCCCATCAGAGGCTGAATACAGATCAATGTGTCGTGTTGTTGCTGAGCTCACCTAGTTATCACGAATTCTTCATGAAATGACTGTCCCTTCAGTTACTCCTATTCCCTTGAAATGTGACAACCAGGCAGCAATATACATTGCCCGAAATCATGTATACCATGAGCGCATCAAGCATATTGAGCTTGACTGTCACTTTGTGAGAGAGAAGCTCAATGATGGGTTGATCAGTTTGCAGTTCACTTCTTCTTCTACACAGCCTGCTGATGTGTTCACAAAACCTCTCACTGGGATTCTTCATCAACAAACTCTCTCCAAGTTGGGTCTGTCTTGCCATCCTCCAACTTGCGCGCGGGGGGGGGGGGTGTTGAAGGGTGCTAGAGTCACTGATAGCTCGGCTCAAAGGCTCACAAGCTTAGTGAACAAGAGCAACAGCAGAAGGCATTCAGAAGAATGAGTGAAGTGATGTAAAATCTAGCCTAGGAACCTATTCTTGTATTTTGCCTATAAATACTCCCATTTCGTTTTCTGTTACAACTGAACAAACAACAATTTTTCGTTCACTTCATTACAACAATAAAGAAAGGGAGAAAACCCTCTCGGACTCCCATTGAATCAATCGTCTTCTTCATTTTTTGTTTGTCATTTCAATTTCAACCTTGAATTTCTTCAAGGTTTTCATCTCCCTCCCTCTTCTTTGTTGCCAATCCTGCCATCACCACCACCCACCGGCCCAACGCCTCTCTCCCTGCAGATCTGCAATGGGGATTGGGGATTCATTTTTTTTTAAAGGTCAAACTGCGGTTTGAAACTGCAGTTTTCTATTTCCTCTGACAATTTTGATAAATTATTTCAATCGATGCCTATTTTTTTAATTATTGTGTTAATCGTGAATATTTGGAAAAAAAAATCCATTGGAATTGGTAGGCAAGGCAATCCATATTCCCTAAGTCACAGACGTATTTTTTACGATTTACCCTCCCTAACGATCGAGGGTCCATACGGTTAGGGATTTCGCCCACTCTCTTTTTTCCTTTGCACAACACAAAGGGGAAGGGATATCATTTTATTTTCCCAATCAATCAATATAGAGAATGGGATAGCATAAAAGATTGTTTGGTTATGGATTTAATAAAAGTTGTTTCCATATCTCATTGCTGATTGACACCAACTTGATAAAGAGTTAAAAATGGATAAATAAAGGAAACATAACAAGGAAGAAAATATACCGGTAATGCTTGAATCCAAATGGGGAAAGATTTTGAACTTTACTGAATCCAGCAACTTTGGCTCCAGGGTTTGTCAAGGGTGAAAAACAGGTAAATGGAAAAAAGGGTAAAATTATTAAGTACTTGAAACTCCATATCCAACTCACCAAAGAGCATTAAAAACAAGTCTGTTTGCAGGTTCCCAATGTGAACTTCTGTGGTCAGAACCCTCACCCAGAAGATGACATCATTACCAGCCATAGCCCATCTTAAATAACACCATAGCAAATATGGAGTACATTACACATACATGACCATATACTAAAACCATGTTTATGTGATGGTATAGCAAAGTTCAGTTTGAAGCCCAAACAGTGATCTTTTATGGGGAAATGTGTATACATTACCCTTGAGGTTGAATTGGGAATTGGAGTGAAGCTTAAAACAAATGGTGGGTAAATGCCAAAATGGTAAAAATCTCTTAGTTAATACTCCCTCCGTTTCCTTTTAAGTGACTTTTTCAAATCATGCACGTAGTTTTAGAACGATAAAAACTATATTAAATATTAATATTTTAATAATATTTTTTAATAATATGATACTTATCACCAATAAGTATGAGATTATCGAAAAAAATATTTTAAAAAATTATTATTTCATATAGTTTTTCACACCTTAAAAAACGTACATGAATAGTAAAACGACAATTAAAAGGAAACGGAGGGAGTATCTAGTTATTAAAATGATCGGGTATGAACGATGAAAATATGGAATTTTCTAAACAAATTGTATCCATGGATTGAGAGTGAGCGTTAGGCTTTATTTGAACCTTTTTTTTTAATCGCGAATATCCCTTATATTCAAATATCTTAGCTTTCTTTAATAAAACCAAAAAAGTGATTAGGCTTTACTACAATGTGTTAGCAGTCCATTCTATAACATATTTCGGATCTGAAAATATCTTATCTTTTGGAAGGGAAATCTAGAAGGGTTTTTTCTAAACAAAATGCCAAAATGGTAGAAATCCCTTAGTTCATATCTGGTCATTAAAATGATCGGGTATGAACGATGAAAATGTGGAATCTTCTAAACAAAATCAAGTTCTTAGCTTCTCGAGTTGTATCCGTGGATTGAGAGTATGCGTTAAGACTCTATTTGAACCCTTCTCTTTAGTAGAAGGGAAATCTTGTAGGGGTTTTTCTTATGAAGAAAAACTTTTCTCATTCAATTGTTTCAACCAATTGTTTGAGTTCTCTCTAGTTATCTTTATTTCCCATTAAAAAGACAGCTTTGAAAGCTGTTGACCCAAGAACTGTTCAGCTGTTATGTTCATCTCTCTCCATACAGCAAAAGATGGGACATTCCTGTTGCAACTCACTAGACCCACCTCCTTCCACCTGTGACCCCTCCCAATTAAATGTAACTTGTAGCCATTGGTTTGGCAGTGAGTTACAAGTTACAACTTACAACTGCAAACACACACACCCTTCAATTTTTTTTATTTTTATTTTTCTTTTGAGATTTTATGATGAACTAACCAATATCTTTTTGTACCCATTTATTGTTATTGGGTGTGGTGGGTGGTGATGGATTTGGAAGAGTAGAAAGAGGACCTAAACAGTGTAAAAAAATTAAAAATTAAAAAAAAAAAAAGAGTGCAGCTCAGACATTCCTTAAGAAGGAAATATACCCATCCTTTTTACTGGTTTGTATTAGGTATGGGGATTAGAATACACTGCATATATTTCTGTCTACAGTTTCACTGATTGGACTCATCAAGAGCAATGTGGAGGGAGACATGTTACCCTTGAATTCAAAACCTATATCACACTTTCTTCATTCAATTTTGATCAACTATAGCTACTACTTCTAACAGTTTGCATGCAGCAATTTTAGCTGGTTGTTGAAATTTTGATTGATTTATTTTTTATAAATAAATTATTGAAATTGTTGTTTGATAAGATCATTTATTCAGTTAAACAGCTACTACAAGTACAACAACATAAGATCTTAGTTGTAGTTGTAGGCAACTTTCCTATACACCTATCTATCAGCATACATTAAGGATTCCTTTTTTTTTTTTTTAAATGAAATGCAAGTTGCTAATGTACTGAAAATCCAGCTGGATACAAATAGACAGTTGATCCAAATTGGCTCTTGCCAAAGCTTGTAACTTCTTGACAGTATGTATATATATACATACAATGAAAGAGACAAATTGCAAAAGAGAGGCACAGAAAGGGGAAAAAGGGTTTGGAAGAATGTGACTAGAAGTTAGGGATCTAACTGACACCAATGGTTAATAATGTTATATTACTTATATGTATACCGCTATCATGACACGACGAACAGACTCTTAATAAACTTATCTTATCATTCTTTCTTGAAAAAAGAAGGCATCGTATTAGAGTAACACGCCAAAAAAATCTAGACCAACATCCAAGATCATCCATGAGAGAGAAAATATCCACATAAGAGGCAACATGGAGGAAGTAGCAAGTAGCAACCACTCAAAAGAAGAAATAATCAAAGATTTGACACAATGATACAAGTTTTGAAGGATTTAGATTCTTGAATTGGAGTTGGTTGCTGGGTCTATATCAGGTGGCCAGTTTGATTTTAAAAATAAATAAAGGACTGATTGAGATGGAGGGCAGATAATTAACTAATGTTGACAGAGAGGGGTTTCTTGGTAAGTTGTGTGAAGTTAGGAGGGGAAAGCTCTCAATTTGATAAGAAAGAGAAAGGAGTTGAGAGAGTGTAGTGTAGCTTATAGGTGGTGGGTGGGGCCCTCCAGCTCTTAAGTCATCAACCCCAAACCCCTATCAAAACCACCCCATCACATTCTTGTCAATGTAGAAACAGACAGCCTATGAACCCCTCACAACCCTATCTTTACCCCCCTCACTTTCACACGTGTGACTGTGTGTGAGTGATGTGTGATCGGTTTATGAGTAAAATAATGACTTAAAAAAAAAAAATTAGATCAATAATGTTGTAAGGAGATATTTCCATGGATCTCCTGCGTTGCCTTAATTAACAGATTGAAGATTTGTCTTCATCGTTTATCTATATAAGTATCATTTCCACCTTATTACTAATAAAATTGGCAACAAGCAAAGCAAAGAAGAAAACAAAGCACTAATAAGTTATTAGTGCTTTGTTTTCTTCTTTGCTTTGCTTGTTGCCAATTTTTCCGGTCTTTCAATCTATCAGAGTACAACCTGATCTTTCGACTTGTAGGAGCGTACAACCTTTTGACTTGTGTTATTATAAGTTTATCCGATCTTTCAATTTTACAATGACCGATACCCTGATTTGCTTATTATTATGGGGAAAAAAATTGTCTTGCACATAAGATTGTGGTTCATATCTATCTTGGTGGTAGCAAAGTGATTATACCTGATCTTTTATTGGTAAGATTTGGGCTCCTCACTCCCTAACCACACTCTTAATCAAGTCACTTCAATGAAGAGAATAATTAGGTACTATAATTCAGATCTTCTCTTTTGTTTGTTGAAAAACTATTAATTAATTAATGGTGTCATGGGTCAGTGATAGGGGTACTTATTGTTGGTTAGCAACAAACTTACAAAACCCCATTATTTGAAATTTATAGTACTCCCTCCGTTCCATAATACATGTCCTTTTAGTTTTTGGCACGCTTTTTAACGAGCGAAAAACTCTATGAAATATTATTTTTTTAATTATTATTTTTAGATAATTTGATACTTATTACTAATAAGTATTAAATTATATAAAAAAATTAATTAAAAAAATAATATTTTATAGAGTTTTTCGCTCATTAAAAAGCGTGTCCAAAACTAAAAGGACATGTATTATGGAACGGAGGGAGTATCAAATAATTAGGAGACAAATATTATACTGAATTTGTTAGGGTAATAGTTGAGGTTCCAAAGTATACAACATGTATAATCCATCTTGTATTTATACCATATTGACACATTATAAAGAGATTTCCTAGCGCATTTATAACGTATTGATACATTATAAATGCGCTAGACTTACTAACACCGTTCAGAGTGCGCAAACAACTTATCGCTAACGCGTTTTACGAGGAGACCGGGCAAGTAAGATGACTATGTAACAGTTTGCTTGCTGAGCAAACCTCCCCACCTCCAAAATCTGTCAGGCCAGGCCCTCAAATAACCAAGAGGTCATGGCCACTGCTGGCTCTACTTCTATTTATTCACCTGCAGTAACCAACTCCTTCTGATGAAATGTGCACCTATTACTTCTATTTGTACTACCACCACCACCACCACCACCACCACCACCTCTTCACATTCATTTCCATCTCCCTCCATTAACTCCATCTCCAATCTTCAATCAATGGCCATGGCCTCTTTCCCTGACCTCAACGCCCTCTCCATAAACCCAAGCTTTCTTGCACAAGGGAGCTGCTCTCAAGGCAAAGATGACACCTTTCATGGGTGGGACTTCACTTTCATGGGGAAAGGCAGCACCTTTAGTGCCCAGAGCTTGGAAGATGAGGGTGAGGAGGATGATGATGAGGTGGATGATGGTGACAATGATGATGATCATAGGAGGAGATCATCTGTGGATCTCAATGCCACTTACAAAGAGGATCAAGAAAGCAACAGACTGGTCTCTTCCATTGGTAGAGACAATGGTGCCCAAGCTAAGATGTGTGCTAGAGGCCATTGGAGGCCTGCTGAAGATGCCAAGCTCAAAGAGCTTGTTGCCATCTATGGCCCTCAGAACTGGAACCTCATTGCTGAGAAATTGGAAGGCAGATCAGGTAATTAATTGATTAAATCCATGTAACTAAAAGAACCCTTTTTTTTCCTTTTCTTGAGACACTTTAGTAAAGAAAATGACAGTTTTACAACAATAGGCCTAAAAAGACACAATCTTTACTTTTCTTGAGGGATGATACCAAATTAAGGGCCTCTTAATTTTTTGATCCTTCTTATTTCATGTACAATAAATGATGATTAACTTGTGGGGTTTGATGGGGAAATTGGGGATTAAGGTAAGAGCTGCAGATTGAGATGGTTCAACCAACTGGATCCAAGGATAAACAGGAAGGCATTCACAGAGGAGGAGGAGGAGAGGCTAATGCAGGCACATAGAGTGTATGGAAACAAGTGGGCAATGATAGCAAGGCTGTTCCCTGGTAGGACTGACAATGCAGTGAAGAACCATTGGCATGTGATCATGGCTAGGAAGTACAGAGAGCAGTCCAGTGCTTATAGGAGGAGGAAGATGATGAGCTCTCAACCACCATCTCATCCTCATCCCCTTGTTGTTTATAGCAGATTAGATCAGCAAGAAGCACAGAATCAGCAGTTTTATGGGCTTCCCAATGGCCCAACTGGCATCATCAACAGCAACACTCTAGGTCTTCAGTTTATGGGGAGTGCTCCACTTGGGCAAGCCTGTAATGGTGGCTTTGGCCTTCATCAACAACAACAACAGCAGCCCCCTTTTGATCCTTTTCATGGTATTAAATCTTACTTTCTTTTCTGTTTTTTTAGCAAGATTATCTCAATGCAATGCAAGTATCTCGCAAATCAGCCTATTTGTTCAAGTTTAAGATCACATGGTCGTTCAATCTACTCTACAAGTACATATCAGATATCAGAGTTGATATTCGGTATCTAGTTTTTGATATGATCTGATATGGAGATATCACTTGATATAAGATTTCAGACTTTTTTAGCCTATTTGATATATTAATTTGAAAGAAGTTATTGCGTGCTATCGATATCGATATCTGATATCAATACGGGCCCTTAAAGACTTTATCCTACCATATATGGGCAAGCTTGTAATGGTGGTTTTGCCTTTCAACAACAACAACCTCCTTTTGATCTTTTTTATAATGGTATTGAATCTTCTATTTTTAGTAGCAAGGTAATTTCAATGCAATGCAAGGATCTCGCAAATCAGCTGATTTGTTCAAGTATAAGATTACACAAGGTTTATTTAAGCTACCCTCTTTTTATAACAGTAAAGCAATAACTAACTCTTGAAACTAATTAAAGACTTAATCCTAAAAGAAAATAGGAAAATTGCAGCTTGGGTTTGCATCATTAATTAAGCACAATATTGCTGCAGCAATCTCATCTTTTGCACCACTTGACACTGACTAAAACATAGCTTTCAAAAGGGTAATAACTAGAGATCCTCTGTGATGTTTTTGTGTTGTTTTGTTCCTACAAACTTGTGGATGATTTTCTGGTTGACTGTATATATGCTGCAGGTTTCAATGGGCATAACATGATGGGGATGTTGAGCCAAAACAACAACAATGCAACAACAACAATAACAACAACAAACACTCAATCTCCATTACTGGTATCAATGCAACAGTCATCATCATCATCATCACCTTACTACTATCACAACAAAGGAGGGTTTGCAGCTCCACAGCACCTGCAAGCCATCACCTCATCATCATCTTCTTCTTCTTCATCACCTCCATTCATAGACTTCCTTGGAGTTGGTGCCACATAGAGAGAGATAGAGAGTGGGTGAAAGGGGGGCTTAATGTAGGGTGTTGGCTAAGTTAACTTAGATACCATTAATGGTAACAAAGGAAGTAGTAGAAGTAAAAGTAGGGATCAGGTTTATGTGTATCAGTTAGATCTCAGTTTCAGTTGACAGTTGTCATATATCAGTGGTGGTCTTTACTCATCACCTTGAAGTGAACGTCTGGCTGGAATTGGATCAACCTCCACCTCTCTCAGATGTCACATTAGTCATAAATTTTTAACCACCCTTTCAAATTTTTATTTTAATTTTAATTTTAATTTTTTGATTGGTTGTTTAGCCTAGCTTGGTTTACTTTTCAGGATTGTTCCAACAGTGCCTTTTTACCTAAACAACAAAGGACCAGTGGACCCAATTTTGGCCATCTTATTGTTACTGTTCATAATAGAAAGGTACTTTATTACCCAGTAATTTTCTGAAAATTGCCCTTAAATTAGGAGTTTTTCATCAACCAACTCTTAAGTTAGAAAATTAAATAAAACAAGCCGTAATTTTGTTTTTCATTTCATGCTTAAAAATGGTAAATGATCGTTTTATTTTAGTCAAATCAAGGCCTATATTATAATTTACTGTTTATAATAAGGCGATGTATCATGTATAACACTCCTTTTTTCAGTGATTTTTCATCCTTTTTTTTAGTGATTTTTTTTTCTACAACACTCTCCTTTAATTAAAACATGATGTTTTACTGTTTATGTGCGTTTTTTAAGGTGTTTATATTTCCTATAGTTTTTACCATTTAAAAAAAGCGTGAATGAATAGTAAATAACAAGTTTTAATTGACAGATGAAGAATTATTTTTCATAAAATAAATATGTTGGGTAAGAATTTTTTTTAGATATCAATTTAATATATAAGATAATTGAGTTAATCAATAAATATAAGACATTGATTTATATATTATAGTAAAAATGATATATCGTGGATATATCGAGATATACTAGATTTTTTGGCTTTGTTAATTTTTAACTATAAATATTATATTTGTATTTCAAAATGTAAAAATACAAATGCAAAATTACCAAATAAACTTGACAAAATAAAAACAACTTCATTTATAAAGGTTAAAGTTACCTTACCCAAAATGGTGGCAATGCTAAATATCCTCAATACATCGATGTTGACCCGATATATGACGTTGATTGATATTCCCCCCTCCCCCCCCCCCCCCCCCAATTACTGTTATCGTAGCGGATTCTAAATATCCCCGACATATCGGTCGATACGGCTATATATCCGATATTGAGAAGACTATTTACAACTAGAAAAAAAATTGTTACTAGCTCCAAGTCCAACTCAATGGGGATTAGTCGCTCCACTTTCATTCTTTGAAAAAAAAAATGGCCCAAAAATAATCAAAAACTATCCCACTGGGTTTTTGCAGCCCAGGAAAGCTCTGTTCACATTTTAAAGCCTTTAATTGTATTTTGGCATTCGCGTGCCTTCACATATTGGGCCGATGATCCCATTAGGCCCGGTATGACATCTTTAGAAAAAGAAGATTTTTTTTTTTAAAAAAAAAAAACTATTTTTAGGAAAAATTAATTTTAATGCAAAAAAATCAGGCAAATGTCTAAGATTGCATTCGATAATAATTTACAAGATAAAAAAAAAAATTGTAAAGAAGTTTGGAGTCATTAATTATTTTCCCTTTTAAAATTGGATTCCCCATGCAAACCTTGCCGCCGAATTGATTTATATTTTTCAAAAAAGGATTTATTTCCAATCTATTATTGATTATATATGCATAGTGAAAGTGATTGAAGAGGAAGAATTAAGCAAAATTGGATTTTTTATATTTAATTAATTATTGCAAAAAAAATATGGACAGCAACGAAGAGGGGCCAAATAACATATTGATATCACGTGAACTTGGTCCCACTTTGTAACTTACAACTCGCAATCTTGAGTCTTGACCAAGAAAAAGTTAATTTCATGTACAAATACAAAACATTCGTGGTCCTTGTATTAATGGCTATATTTTCTCTGGATAAAAACAATTTTAAAATAAGTCAATTTTTTTTTTCTCGTACTTGATAAATTCAAAAAGTGTGTTCAATTAAATTAATTTCTCTAACACCATTTGTAGTGAATTTTTTTTTCCACTACATGTCACATTTATGAAGATTCTTATAAATATTCTTTTTTTTGTTACTAAGAAATTGATACACTTTTTATGTATGAGGTGTCATATTAAAAAAAAAAAAATATGTAGTACTTGAGATAATTGTAGTGAAATCAGTTGATAAGTCATTTGGAGAGCAATATGTTTCATAATTATGACGTATTTTTAAGGGACTGAGATTTATTTTTTAATACAGAAGCTCAAATCATTGTGTAAGAGTTTTAGCTTTTCTTATAAATGATCCATTCTCATGGTTGGTAATTGATATAGAATGTCTTTTAATTAGACATCTAAACTTACCTTTTAACAACTATTAGTGTAAATAAACATATTTTTTTTTTGGTAAAGAGTAAATAAACATACTTTTTTTTTAGAATGGAGATATCAATTTTTTTTAAAAATAATTTCATACTTATTAGTAATAACTATTTTAAAAGGGATATGTTTCATAATTATGTCATACTTATTACTAATAAGTATGACATTATTTTAAAAAATTAATTAAAAAAATTTGATATTTTATATATTTTTTATTATCATAAATAAGTGTGGGTAAATAGTGAGTGGCACGCTTTCATATGGAGAGGGTATTTGAAAAAATATAATGAAAATTTTAAGTAAACTCTATTTTATGAATTATCAAAAAATATATTCCAAGCATTAAAAAAAGGGAAGAGGATCATATCTTTATTGGAAAGGAGAACATATAATGTGGGAATGAGATTAAAGGAACTTCACAACCTATAAAAAAAAAAGGAAAAAAAAAAGGAGAAAGGAGAACTTCTTTTCAAGCTTAGTCCTTTCTTGTTTTCTTTATTTTATTTTAGTTTAATGTCGCTATTTAGGATTGGATTTTTTTTGGTTCATTTGGTAAAGAAAGATGCTTTTGGCCCTTTTTTTCCTTTTCCCACCAACAATTCAAGCTTATCTACAATTACATGGGGCCCACATGTGCCTTCTTCACATCTTGTTTCATCCAATGGGGAATTTTCATTTTATTGCTCCAATAAGTAAGTATGAACACTAAGTGCAAAATGAGGGAATATAAGGTTTACAAGTTTAAGTAATAACTTTTCAGTTTTCATGTGTGTGAATTTATTTCTAGTACTAGTACTAGTTTATAAGGTCAAAATCAGTTTTCCATGTAATGCTTAAAGGAGTGATTGCAATGCAATGGTTAGATATATAGTAAAACGTCAAGTTTTAATTAACGGAGAGAGTATTATTTATGAAATTATTTAATATATATATAATAAGTATTTTAGATATACAGATCTCATTATGTGAATTTGAATAATTCTTTTTATATATGGAGCCCTTTTTGAGTTACCAATTGAGTCATCGTCAATTATTTTTCGGTCTTTTAATCATATACCGATAATTAAAATTTGAAAATATATTCAAAATGTGATCTATTATTGAAAAAATATATATTAGCAGAACCTATTTTTTTAAGAAACAATCTTAGACTTACATCTGGTGTTATATACTCCCTCCGTTCAACAATATAAGTCATTTTACACGTTTTTTAATAACCTAAAAATTATAGTAAACTATTAATTTTTTATCAAGTGTTTTTAAATAATTTGATACTTATTACTAATAAGTATCCAATTATTTTAAAAAACTTAATAAAAAAATTAATATTTTACCATCTTTTTTAGGTTTTTAAAAAACGTGCAAAATCTAAAAGGACTTATATTATTGAACGGAGGTTATATGACATTGTATTGGATGATCTGGTTGATTAATAATTGATGCTTGAGTTTCTATAAAAAAGGGAGGGAAAAAAACTTCTTTTCACTTGCAAAATTGACATGTATATATTATACTATATTATATATAACATCAATGCATTCAAAGAACACTAAGTTTCACCCCACACTAAAATCATATATATATATATACAGCACTAAAAAAGACTTTGATACAGTTACAAAACCATGTCTCTAACTCCTTATTGTGGCCACTAGAAGCTTTAGTTCTTGCTAGTGATGTTGAAAGCTTATTAGATGCTGTTAGGTATCAAACTTGAGCTGTGATTCACTCATTCATTCAGCGGTTTCATGGTATGTCAAGGACCGAGATAGCGCTGCAGGGTTCGCTTGCAGCACCGAGGAGGCCTCAGGAGCCGAGCATATCGGCCCACCCTTCGCCTGCAGCCCTCTGAAGAAGGCTCCTGAGTCGAGGGAGCTCGTGTTTCCGTGCTTGATCCCTAGAGTTGTCCATATAGAGCTCTTTGCTGCCTCACTCGGATCATCGATTCTCAGTATCTTTGGAGTCAGAACCTTTGTTTCCGCCCTGTGGTCTTCTCCGTGTTGCTCTTTGTTCGACGACTTGGGCGTGGTTCCCTCCCTCGGATGCTTCCCTAGCGGAGAATTCGGACTCACGCTAGGAGACGAGACTTCGGCTGGAGGATGCATCCATGGTGTGCTCCAAGCAGCCGGTACTCCACAATTCCAGTAAGGCGGTGTGGTAAAGATTGGCATGGCAAATGGATAAGGTGGCACCGGGGAGCTCCATTGGGCCGGGTTCCAAGGGCTCGGCCAAGGAGGGGCCGGGTAGCAGGGGACTTGAGGGCCGAAACTCTGGATGCCGCTTGTGCTAGGCTCTTGTGTAACCGGGTTAACTCCTTCACCTGTCGGATTTGAAGAGGTATTCGATGAACTCTCTGCGATGGTTAGAGAAGAGGTCATGGATTCGCAAAGTGGGGCTTCGGATCCAAAGGCATTGCCTCTCAAAGCAGGGTAGATCATGCCATTAGGCGTATCAGGGATGACAATGTAGCGGGGATTTGATGAAGAGTGCTTGTTTTTGCGACGTCCAGCTCCAACAGGGACGTTCCTCATCGTCCCTCCAGCGGTCCAGTACCGCTGGCAGTTCTTGCAGAAGTAGCGCGGCTGGTTAACGTTGTAGTTGTTGAAGTAGCAGAACTTGGTGTCGGTGCTATTGCACCGAGGGCAAGGCAGTATCTTGTCAGGCTTCTTCAAAGGCTTATCCTGTGATTTGCTGCTTTTCTCGCTTTCTTCGTCTTTCTTGGAAGCTTTTGGGGACGATGATTGCTTGTCCTCACCTGCGGTTTGTTCCTCCAAGCCCGCGCTTGACGAGCCATCCTCTAGCTTCGAATCTGTGGATCCTTCTCCAGCTGTAGAGCTCTGAGAGCACAAAAGGAGTCCATTTGGTCAATAAGAAGAACAAAATCTAAACATTAATCTCAATGATTGTCTAGTTTAGTTTAGTGTGTTTGATGTTTCCCTAAAGACCTTCATTATATGATCTAATTGTTCAACATATTCATGACCATTAACCATAAAATCCAAATCCATGACAGACACCAAAATATATACAGACATAGAATCAGTTATAGTAAATAGTTTCAAGGATCAACTATTTAATTGCAGCAGAAAGAAAACAAGAAAATCATAAAGGAAATTTTATTTTATTTTATTTTTTAGGAAAAAGTCCTAATAAAGGATTGAAATTCAGCCACAATTTAAAAGCAGAGTTTTTATATAAATACATGTATAAAAACTCAAAAACAGCACTCAACCCAAACCCTAGGAGAAGAGATTCAATTGATTGAGAGGCAGTAAAAAAAGTCACAGTTTATTAGCAAACAAACTATTTGTCAATAAATTACTAAAATAATTCCCAATTTATTGAAATCCAATCTGAATTTTGTCTTCCAAACTCCTCAATTATCATAAACAGCCCCCAAAAACCCCAGATGGAATTCCGACAGATATCAAGGAACCGAGATCGACCCAATTCAGGAATCACAGATTAAACAAATGGGTAGCTCACAAAATTGCAATCCAACAGACAAAAATCAAGAAATCAAGCACACCTTATCAAACAGGCAACTGGGCGAAACAGACCCATTAGAACAAGAAAGGCAGTTGTTGTTGTTGTTGTTGTTGTTGCTGTGATCACAGCAGCTCTGCTCACAATCAGCTTCAGCAGAAACGTCGTCGTTTGGGGCGAGCTGAATCGTCCTCCCAAACAGCTTAATTGCAGGATCTTTAGCATCAGACATTATAAAAGTCAAGAAATGTAAAATTGGGCTCCTTAATTTCTTTCCTCTTTCAGGGTTTCAGTGATCTGAAATCTGTGGTTGATCAACAAAGGAGAGTGAATCGAAGGAGAGTTGGGGTTGTTGGGGACAAAGTTTGAAGGCGAAAGTGCAGGTGAATGGGTAATGAGAAAGAGAGAGGAGAGAGAGAGGTGGGTGCTTGCCAAGTCATCAATGGAAGGGAGAGTTTTGAGCCACAAATTGTCATGTGGCAAAGGGCAGATCTTTCTTGCTTTTGATTTTGATTCCTCTCTTGCTTTAAAGACCTTTTTTCCCCAAACCTTTCCCTTGGTTTTTATTTTTGGTGGGTAGGAGTAAGTCTCAATTTAATTGGTATTTTTTTATTAGTCACAAACCACTTTATGTCATATCTCTACCATTTATAATGTGATTTATCTTATTATTATTATTAGGTATATAATCAATACGGAACTATTTTATGAGTTGTTGTATCTTTACTTGTGCAAAAATAATAAAATCAACCGAAATTTTAGTACGTTTGACTTCATGCGGTTGTTTTGTCTTTAGTTTTGTTGTATCGACTTTTTAAGCTTTTTTTTTGTTTACTATTTAATTACGCTTTTTCAAAATAATAAAAATTATATAAAGTATTCAATTTTAAAAATAATTTAATACTTATTACGGAGTATTTTTTAAATTATAAAAAATAATTAATAATAATAAATTTATACTCATTACATTAATTAAAACATGATAGTTTAAAGATTTTGATACTCTCTTTTAAAATACTTGTCATTTTACTTTTAGGCACGTTTTTTAAGAATCTAAAAACTTGATAGAATATTAATTTTTTGATAATTTTTTTAAAATAATTTTATAGATAATTGTATTAAGTATGAAATTATTTTTTAAATAAATAAAATCATTGATATTTTATATACTTTTTATTGTTCTTAAAAAACGTGCCAAAAGCAAAACGACAAGTTATGTGAGACGGATGTAGTATTTTATAGGAAAATAAATAAAAATTTGGGAGCATATTAGTTTAAATATTTTTACAATTTATAAGAAAATGTGTTAGTTAAAAGATTTTTACAATTTATAAGTTAACATGTTAGTTAAATATTTTTACACTTATACATTTAGGGAGTGGTTCCCTTGTGCACACCTATTAAAATATATCTTGTGCACAATTATGGGTCATTGATGAAGGAGAGATGAAAGGCCATGATTAAAAGAGTTTTTTATTTTTTTTCTTTTTGAAATGGTGGGACCCATGTGCAAAAAAAAAACCATCTCCTCTCTAGGTGCGTGTGATCCACCCCCCACACTCCATTTTTGCCCTTTTTTTAATTATTTTTTTGGTATTTTCTTTTTTAAAATGTTTTGGGAAAAATAATAAATTATGAGTGATTTGATGATGATATGCATCAGATTTCGTTTTTTTCAATTCTTGTAATTCCACCGAATAATATTTCACATTTTACCGAATAATGTTAGATATGTTTTTCAAAGATGGTGTTCCTAAATATCGATTTTTACTCACAAAATTCACAGATTCCAATGAATAATTATTCTAAATTCAACGAATAATATCGAAAACCTCTCAACCCAACCACACATTGATTTCGAATTATAAAATATACTCAATTTCATTGAATAAATTTCAGAATTCAACGAATAATATGGATCATCAATCTCAGCTCCCAATCACACATTTATTTCGAATAGAAAAAGATACACATTCCGATGAATAATTATTCAGAACTCAACGAATAATATCGACAATCTCAAAATCTCAATCACAAAATACACCCATTCCATTGAATAATTGTTAGAGATTGACTGAATAATGTTTGTATTGCACCGATTGATTCACCTATTGAACAATATTCAATGGATTGACGAATCCCCAACTGCCCTCGCACCACCTGCAGACCACCGCCACCTTCATCTTCACTGCCCATCTCCGGCCACCGTCACCACCTACAGACCACCGCCAACCATCCATCCGTCTCTGAAGCAACGACGAATCCCCAACAGCCCTCACACCCTCTTCGCATGCACCTCCCTTACTTTCTTCGACCACCACACCCGTTGCCGAAAAGTGTCCTGCCCAGCCAGATCCGGCACCACCATCACCCGGCAGATCCGAAAACAACCCTGCCCTAGCCCCCCACGCAACCCACTTCGCCCTCACCTCGCAACCACCACAACCGCACTTCCTCTCACCCGCCTTTCCGACCACCAACGCTCACCTTTGGCATACCCAACTACCCACGCCGGCCACCACTGGCCTCTTCGCCGCTGCCTCGCCTCAACGACGAACCCTAGTGGCCCTCACCGGTTACAAGAACTGTCGCCTCGCCTCAACGACGATCCCCCAACGACCCTCGCATCCACCACAACCGCACATCGCAACCACCACAACCGCACTCCCTCGCCGTCGCCCTTCCACATCGCAACCACCACATCCGCACACCCTAACTATCGATTTTGGATCGGAATTTTCCACCGAGATTTCAGATCTGATTTCCCCCATGGTGGTGGTGATTTCATATCTGAATTCCCACCAAGATGAAAAAGGAGGCCTAGGGTTTTAATCACTTTCCTCCACCCGGCCACATATTCACACGCGCCTCATTTGAGAGGGTAGAGCCGGATTCCACTATTAGTGCGCGGGCCCCACCTCCATTTAATTAAAAAAAATATAAAACCTCCTTTTAATCTCCTCCATCCATTCTCATAAGATCAATTACCCAAAAACGTGCACAAAGTACACCCTACGGAGTGTGCATAAGTTACCCATTCTCTATACATTTAATTATTGCTCTACATACTTTTTTATTTTTACGAACACTACAACCAACATCTCTTTAATTATTACAACGAGTACAATTCTCGCGTCATGACGCGTTATTTTTATAAATAAAATCATAATAATATAACTTATTACTATAAACTAAAATAAAATACGGAATGTTTAATTCAACGTTTTGATTTGAACCAATTTATTAGAAAATATATAATGTACTAAGAAATAAATTATATGCTAATTTAATGTTTTAAATTGAACCAATTGATTAGAAAAAAATCTATTTTAATTTGATTGGTTAAAATCCCGGCCTATAATTATGATGGCGATGACACCTCATATTAAATGTTTATCTTTTAATAGTTAGATTAGATAGATAGTAATTTGGGAAAGTTGATCTAAAAATATGAATAATGATATATTTTTTTTAACAAGATTTACTCTCTAACTTGTCATATTTCTTATCACATGTAATATGATTTTTATTATTTTTAAAAAATGTGTACCAGCAATAAATGAAAAAAAATTGGATAGGTAGAATATATTATAATACAGAGTATGTATTTTATAATCCAAATCTTTTTTTTATGAATTTGAAAAGATCTGCAAACTCTTCTAGTAAGTCGTAATGATTAGATAATTGTTAATTGTAGTTTTTGAGAAAGTAAAAAAATACTCTATCCATTCGGCAAAATATGTCACTTTACTATTCACACACGTTTTTTTAGGAGATAAAAACTATATAAAGTATCTAATTTTTAAAATAAATTTTTAGGGATATAAGTGTATTTTTTGTTTGTTTTCTTAATAAGTGTGTAGATTTCTAAAATGACAAGTTTTAATTAACAGAGTGAGTACTATATTGTCCCTTTTATATCTCCCGTGTTGAATACACCACAAAAAATTACTATATACACCACAAAACCTATGCCTCAAGAGACACATGTTTTTTTTTTAACATTGCACTGCTTGAGGTGCGAGATTTGCAGTGTATATAGAAAAAACTAATATAATCAATATTTTAATTATAAGTAATCTTTCAATAATAATTTTTATGATAAGAATTTATAAATATGTAAATATAAGTGCATGAGATATGAATATAATTGTTAATTTTTTAAAAAAAGTTAAATTATACACGAAATAATTAAGTGACATAGCAAGCGTTACACTATGTGACGGGGAGATAAGCAAATTATTGTGTTCCCTAGGTAACTCAAGCTTAATCCAAAATAGCCACGTGGAACGAGTTCTACGGTGCCACGTGGAAAAAGCCCACGTGATGGGACCCACCGGCAAAAAGCAACCGCAGGTTTGAAAGGCCACCACCAAACGTTATTTCCGCAATCGACCAGGGGCAAAATAGGAAATACGTGGTGGATATTTGAGGATAGTATTGGCCTATTTGGGCCTCTTCAGAGACACTGGAAACCCAATTCGATTAATGAAATTGGCCCAATTAGCTAAATTTCACCCATTTTTATGAAGTAGAGGGTTCCTCATCGATTGAAACCGAAACTAGCCTAAATTCGATTTTTTACAAACTGCAAACAAAAAATTGAACCTAACATCTTAAAATTGGTTCAGTTTAGATTTAGTTTATTTAGGTTTTCAACCTAAATAAATCTAATTGAGAATTAATTATTAAACAAAATTAAAGTTTAATTTTAAAAAAAAATTATATTATAAAAAATTTCTTTATAAAATTGAACCTAACACCTTAGTTAGCTTTGCGAGGCAGCGTATTGGTTTGGGTTGGCCTCACCGCAATGCTTGCTATATGATAATATGGTTTATTTTATATTCACATTGTACTATATTGTATTTTATTTATTGGTACTATGGGTCTCTCGAAAATATTCTCTCGACTTATTCGGGGAAAGGGTGCCTATAATTCGATCCCCCAGGCCTTGCTTGTAGCGGAACATACTTGGATTGTTGTTGATGTTGTTCTTTAAAATATATACAATATCTTATAATGGATTAGAACTCTTTTTATGAGGATTGGTTCAACCTAAACTAGTGTCATATAATGTCTTTATTTAATTTAATAAAAGTTAGATTTGAACCGACCAAGCGTAATGCGAACTTAAAACCGATTTTTTAGAAATTGTGAACAGTAAGCCGAACCTAATCTACTTAAGCTTGGTTAAGATCCGATTTAATTAGCTCGGTTCGATCCAAAATTTTAATTTGAACCGAATTTTGAACACCCCTACTGTTTTCAATGGATCCGGCTCCCATCCAGTGCAAAATTAACTGCACCCTACCGTTGGTCAAATTTCCACCATCCGATTACATCAAGGGTTGTGATTAGTTTGTATTTTTTTTTTAAAAAAAATAATAATAAAAGAACTCTGACTAATCCCCACCAGAGAGAGCCCTTGTTCATTCGATAGTCTCCGCTCTGGCGCTCCCACCCCGCTCTCTCGCTCCTC
This sequence comes from Persicaria tinctoria, assembly GCA_037127255.1. Lineage (NCBI taxonomy): Eukaryota > Viridiplantae > Streptophyta > Magnoliopsida > Caryophyllales > Polygonaceae > Persicaria > Persicaria tinctoria. Next base: position 64,021,558 of record JBANSL010000017.1, on the reverse strand, counting down.
GTCGCTCCACTAGTCCATCTCTCTCGCTCTCTCCATCAGTCTCCCTCTCTCTCTCTCTCGCTCTTCGCCGCCGCAACCCACCCCACTCTCGCTCCTCCATCAGTCCATCTCTCTCGCTCTCGCTCCATCAGTGCGATGGTGAACGGTATGTGTATCAATTTGGGGTTTCAGAAATTTATGGTTTATGGGTTTGGGAATTCGAGATTTGTGATTGAATTTTTGGAATTGAATGGATTCATATGTCGAAATTTAGTGATTTTTGGGTTTTTTTTGTTTCAATTTGGTGATCGTAGCTTGAATTGGTTGATTGTGGGCCTGGCTTCTACCATCTACAACCCTAGAGCATACCAATTGCTAACTAAGATTTTTGGGTTTTGCAAGTTTGAATTCGTTGATTTGTGGACTTGTTGAAATTGAACTTTGCTGATTTATGGAAGAGATAGTACAGGGGCTGAGAAATGACCACAATTAAATCGACCACAGCAGCTGAGCAGCAGCCATATGCTGTCATTGATGCATAACTTTCCATAGCCTTGAGACATTCTTTATGTCCGATTTCAGTTATTTGTTGGATTATGGATAGCATACCACAGCTCTATATATGACCATCTTATATTTTGATGTGATGTACTTATTTCTTACAAGGAACTGCTATACACTAATGCAACAATTTGATCATTCAAGAAAGATGAGAGTTGAAAATGAATTGATAAGGAATAATAGAATCTGAAAAGTGACCCAACTGATGAGGTTTGAACTTAGACCTTGTGAGTTTTTCCGTTTGTCAAAATAATTTAAGCATATTAGCTCAAATGGTAGAGCATTGTGCTCTCGCACAAAGATGCGAGTTCAAATCCCGCGTAGGCTAATGTCTTAAAAATTGTTAATTGTGTCATAAATAGAAACTACCTAAGGTCCTAAGGCAATGTGATATGGCTGGTGTCCAACTATTGAACTGAAATAACCATAAGGCAAAACTTTATATTTCTTACTCCATTCGATAGGTAATGAAATAGCCAAAAGGCAAAGCTAAATACTTATAATTTATCTCATGTTTAAGGTTTAAAATATTTTTAGTAAAAAATTTCTCAACTAGCTGTTTGCATTGAATATTTTTCAGCTACTAGTTATATTATGGCTATCAAAACTGTAAAGAGGGTATATGAAAGTAGTATAAATTTGGGGGAGGTCTCCATTGACATTATAACAAAGAGCTGGAGGAAAAAAAGTTAACAGTTTGGTTTGTTTTTCTTCCTCCTTGGTATTTAGCGACACTACTTTTCAGTAGTATAAATAAATTCAGAGCTGATCTCATTTTGTCGCTTATGTCTAACAACTCGCTCAAAGTGTTGAAAAAAATGCATTATATCCATGTTGCAATGCAGATAGTCTTTCAGATCCCGATTCAGGCTCTCACTTAAATGTGTACTTTGCATCCCTAATGAAAAAACATCTTCCATATAACATTCTGCCCCCTGTTTATTTATGAACTCGGCATCTTAGTTATCTTCCATATAACATTCTGCCCCCTGTTTATTTATGAACTCGGCATCTTAGTTGAAGATGAATTGCCAAAGTTATGTTGCTTACTCCTGAATTCAGGTTATTTTGCATACTGCTGATAAGGTATTGGTTTTTGTTCATCAATTGGATTCATGTTTCTGCTATATAGGAATTATAGCTTTTTGAAGAAGAACATTGAGATTTGAGAATTAGTTTAAAGAATTTCACGAGTTCTATACATCCAAGTGATAAACTGCTTCTAACTTGTAAGGAAGATTAATATCGTGGGGTACCAGATAGTAGTCCCCTCTCTCTCTGTTCCAGTTATTACGATGTCAAAAACTGTTTTTAAGGGCAAGCTCCTGATGTCTATTTGCCTATATCCTGGCCAGGATATATATGTGGCTCTGCTCATGTGTGGAACATCTATTTTATTATTTTGAGAATATCTTTTGGTCCTGCTAAGTTGTTCCAATGAAAAATCCATTTTTATTGCTACATAAAACCAAAAATGAGAATGTTTATTTACAGATAGGTAGGCTTGCTGATTGTACTATAGTTGCCCTTTTGCCTTGAGATTTATCATGTTTCCTTATACTAATTTTTTTTTACAACATGAGCCTATGCGGAACTTGAACCCGCATCTTTGTGCATGAGAACACCGCTCTACCATTTGAGCTAATAGGCTAAATATTTTTTTTCTGAATATACATTTGAAATCTGAAATTTATCTTCTTGATTGGTCATCTTCTTCATTTCAATTCCATACCAATAAAATTTTTAGGGGTGCAAATTCTATGACAGCAGAAGTCAAAGAAGATAAATACTGAAGTATATAAGCAAATTGAGAAACCCTTAGTTATTATTCTAGGTTTTAATCCCAACCGGGCAGCACAAGTCAAAGGATTACCAACATTCCCTCCCCCTTGAACATGTAAAACCACCACTCATTCATACCTAGAGTTCCTGCTATAATATGAAAGTGAAAAGCACAAATAAAGAAGCTCATATCTAGCAATCTGAAAGTGAAAAAGCAGTACTCGATTGGTAAAATACCTTAAAGCTGGTGCTCTTGATCTTCTCGCCTGGCTTTGGGAAGGAATCCACCATCACCAAATAATCCATGGACGCACCCCCGCATCCGACCTGTACCAACTTTTCACCGTGGTACTCGGGCTTCACTATATGAACTGGGATTGCGAATTCAATCAGAAATTGCGAATTGTCAAACCCATAAACTCTGATTTTTTTTTTGTGAACTAAGGGCCCGTTTGGAAAGGAGGCATAGATATAGGATATAGATTATGGGTATAAGATATAGATATATATCAAGCTATGGGTATTGGGTATGGGTATGAGATTGATATCTATATCTTATATCTGTTGTTTGGAAAGGGTATATAGATATCAAAATCAGAGCACCACTCAAAAGATGTAAACCCTAATTCGAGAACAACCAAAAAATGGTCCAGATTTTTGAACAAACGGAAAACCCCTAATGTTCGAACCCTAATTTTCGAATCGAACAAATCCATAAAAATTTCAAACAGCTGCAATTTCAAACAAATTCCTCAATTTCGTGAATTATTTCGAACAACAATTTCGTGAACAGAAGTTTGAATAGAATTTTGGGATGTCAAGCAAATCTATGGAGGCGGTGCTGTAATTTCCTAAAATCAATGGATTCTACCCATAATCTTCGATAATTTGACGTTTTTAGTTTCTATCAGTATCTCTGTAGTAATCTTCTCATGAAAGAATGAAAAAAGTTCCACTGATTTCACTTCCTCCCAATTGGTTCCTTAGCCCCTGTTTGGTATCCATATCCTGATATCAGATATGAGATATGGGTATGAGATATGGATATCAAGGATGTGGGTATCAAATCTGATATCTGATATATGATATCTCGGTTTGGTATTTTATGATATCAAAATATGAATTGCAGATTTGTATATATTCAAATTGAAAGACACAACCAATAAAAAAAACCATATCTCATCCAGTCATCCCCCAATTCTAACAACTCCTAATTTGTAGTGCTCCAATAACTTCAACTCGTCTCCCAATTCTACCAAACACACGCAGCTCCTGTTCGTTTTATACAGTTCGAACATCACACAATCAAACAAATCCCCCAATTCGAACAAAAACACGCAGCTCTTGTTCACTATTTTCACATCTCCCCCAAATTACTCAACAACTATTTTGCAACACAGATCGAAAATCAAACAATCAAAGAAGCAGTACAACTATTTTGCAACTAGATCTGGAGATGTTGAAGAAAAAAAACAGATCGAAAATAAAAAAAACCTAGGTATGGAGATACATAAAAGGAGAACAATCAGAGAAGTGGTGGGAATGATGTGCGAAGAAGACGACATAGAAAAGGAGGGGAGCTGATTGAACTTGTTGAGTTGAGGAGAAGCAATGGAGCGGTCTGTCAATCTCCAGAGCAAAGAGTTGAGGAAGAAGACGTTCTATTTCAGTGGAACGTGATATCCTAATTTTTTGAGGGATATGGAATACCTATTTTTCACAAAGGATGAGGTATATGGGGATATCAACTTGATAACCATATACCCTTATACCAAACAGGAATATGGATATCAGTGATATCCATACCCATACCCCATATCTTGATATCAATACCAAACAGGGGCTTATCTTCTTCCATATTTTTTTTGGTTTGAGAACAAGTGAGCAGTAGGGTTAATCGAACAGAGATGCAAATCTATAGAGAAGAAGCAGGAGGAGAAGTTTGAAGTTTGAACAGATGCAAGTTGAACAGATGAGGACAGACGCAAGTTTCATGAAGAACAACAATTTCGCGAAGAAGCGAACAGAGATACAATGGCGAGCAAATCTATAGAGAAGAAGTATAAAGAAGGAGGAGGAGAAGTCTTTTCCTATAGCCCCCAATTTTTTCAGATATCCAAAAGAGAAGAATACCATAGGATTAGTATATGAGAGATATAGGATTGATATCTATATACTAATTTAGATAAGTATACCAAACAGGGTATATAGATATTTTGCCTTCTATGCCCTAGCCTATATCTATATACCCATCCCAAACAAGCCCTAAACCCTAATTTTCTCAAAAACCCCCAAAGTATGGATAAACATACCTTTTGTTGGCGTCCTCTCTCGTGCAACCGGCCACCAACACTAACGCCTCCTTCTTGACGCCTTCAATCGCCTGTGTCATTTTTAATTTCCTTCTTGTCGTCTTCGGTACTCGGGCTTCACCGTTCGAACTGGAAAAGAGGACTAATTGAGGAAGGATGGACTTTTGTATTATTTATTTATTTATAATTAAAAAGGAAAATTAATCATTTAATCCTAACCATTCTTAATTTTTACGGAAATTTCGCATGATACCCTCGAGTTATAAGCATTTTCGCGAGGTGTACAAAACTTTAGCCAATTTCGTGAGATACCCCTGAGTTTATAAAAGATTTTGCCTCGTGCCCTTCTCTAATTAAAACTAACAGAAACGTTACCTCTCCGTTTGATTTTAATAAAACGGAAATTTCGCGAGGTACCCTTGAGGTATTGCAATTTTCGCGGGGTATATAACTTTTTTACATATTTCGCGTGGTGCCCCTGTGTTTATGTTTGATTTCGCCTCGTGCCCTCTATTGGTTAAACTTAACAGAGTCTCCATCTCCGTTACTTTTTAATTAAAAAAAAAAAAGAACGAAAGAAACCAAGCTCGCTAACTGAGAGGGCGTCTTCGAATGTCGAACTGAGAGGAAAGAGGATGCCGAACTGAGTGAATGGAGAGGATTCAAGGGACAAAGGCGACGACGATTCAAGGGACGGTGAGTCCTGCGCGACTAGAGGAGAAGGCAATCGACAAAGGTGATGGCGAACTGAGCGGAATGACGGAGGCGATTCAGGCGAACTGGCGGAACGATGGAGGTGATTAAGAAGCAGTGGGCTGAGAGGCGATAGGGAGAAGTGCTATCCGGTCAACGACGCCCAACGAACTGGAGCCCTCTGACTGAGAGATCTGAGCGACTGATGAAGGTATTTCGGACTGGTTAATTCTTCGAAAATTAGGGTTTTAAATTGGAGATTCTCAATGCTCAGGTTGGATGAATTTATCTGTTTGTGTTTTGATCTTCATTCAATGAAGCCAATAAATTGAATCAATTTTTTATGGTTCCCTAAAATTCTATGTTTGATGCAAATAATTATTTGTTGTCAGTGATCAGGTTAGGGTTCGTTAAAATTCTAGAGTGAGTTAATGACTTGGAGTTGAAAGATTGAATTTCCCTCCTAAATCTTAGAAAGAAAGGTAGCTAGAAACAAATAGAACTAGCTAGTTGTGGAGATTCAACTTAAACTAATTCGATGGTATATATTTCGAAGACGAATCCACAAAAGGTATGCAAAGTTTTAATTTTTATTGATGTTGATTTTGCTTACAATGATGTAGGGTTAAAATCTAGGGATGAAGGAGGGTTCAAGCTACGAAATTGGGGCTTTTGATGATCTATTTGTTGTATTTAAAGAGGCTTGGGGTACAGATTTAGGGCTTCGTTTCACCACTTTAGTCGATTGTTTGTTGGATTCGTTTGGCAAGATTTGATTCTTGTAGTTGTTTCAATTGTTGGATTCAATATATGAGGCTGCCTTTAGTCAATTTCTCCTCTATATGTAGTTGTTTCAATTGTTGGATTCATTTGGCAGGATTCAATTTTAGGCACCAATCTAAGGCTGCATATAGTTGATTGTTCTGCTATACAAAACTTTTGGGTTGAATGGAGTTGGTTATTTTTTTTATTTTCAGTTAGTTGCTGATTTTTTTAGTTGAATGAAGATGATTTATATCTTCCATTCAGTTATTGATTTGAAGCTTGTTAAAAAGCCTATTAGCTCAAACGGTAGAGCATGTGCTTATGCACAAGATGTGGGTTCGAGTCCCATATAGGCTGATTTCTCAAAATGCAAATGAAATGTTCTTCAAATGAACATGTGCTTATGCACAAGATGTGGCCTGCGATTCTTCCGAGTTGCTTCTTTTCGTTGTTCCAGCAGCTCCTATGCATTTTTCCTTAGATAAATTCCGCTCTATTCCGATTCATTCCACCTTCAATCTACTATACTTGACATAAACAATAAACTCATGTAGATTCCGCCTCTTCTAACTCAACATGTGAAAACGCAAATTCAACTAAATAAATGCAATATTCACACTTAAATAATGCTAAATGCAATCTATTATGCAACACTAAACATGCTCTATCACTACGCCATAGCATAAGAGCCGCAAAGAGTAGAAGAATCGATGACAGTATGATTCTATAGTCTCAAATTTGCAATAATTAGGTAGCATGGAATTCATGACAATTTTAATTGATAATTCAATAATTCTATGAGAAACTACAATCTGTAGCCCATGTGGGATTCGAACCCACGTTGATGTGTACAACACATTGCTCTACCATTTGAGCTAATAGGCTAATTTTAGCTAGTGTATTTGGGAACTTTTAGTATGTCCCCAAATGTAAAATCCAAATTCTCATATTCTAACCAAAATTTTCATGTAACTGATAATGAATAAGCTTTAAAGATAACATAGACATCAACATCAAATAGAAATGCTGGAAAGACAAGCCAAGTCAAGCCAAGCCATAGGAATGTAGAAAATCAATTGATAGCTCACTAAAAAGTAAAGCTTCAAAGATCAGCTGCTTTCCTTTAGTAAACTAGTTAAAAGTTAAGAAAAATAGCATGTGACATTCTTTATAAATGATAACCAAATCTGATACATTTAGCAATATGCAAATCTGATACATTCTTCAAAGATCAGCTGCTCACTAAAATAGCATGTAAAAAAAAGTAAAGCTTCAAAGATCATAACCAAATCTGATACATTCAGCAATATGCAAATTACAGAAAAAAATGCACACCACACACTAGAATACTTTCCAAATCTGATATTTATAAATGAATCTGAAGTTGCAATGAGCAAATGGACCAAGAATATGATATTTCTAAATGAATCGGATGATTGACAGTAAGTAACTCAGCAAGCATTGCAAGTTTATTAACAAATCCATGATAGATACACAAGCTGATCGAGAAACGAAATTTCAACTTCCAAAGGCATCAATTTCAACCTAAACCCTAAATTTCACATAAAAAAACCCAAATGCATCAATTTCCACCTAAACCCTAAATTTCAGCATAGGGCTAAATTCGCTAACCTCTCTGCAGCTTCTTCTTCTCCACCTCCGGTCGCTGGCAGAGGCAATGGGCCACTAATGCCTTCGCTCTCAGTCACAACGCCTCTAGCTTCACCTCCCACTACCGCCTCCATCTTCAGAAATCACAACGCCTCTGGCAGCAGCCTCGCCGCCTCCCTTTATCACCCCCTGCCTTCGTCTTCTCTCTCTCACCCTGCGTTTCTTCGACCTTCGTCTTCTCTTTCTCTCTCACGACCTGCCTTCGTTCGCCCTTCGTATTCTCTTTCTCTTGCCCGAGCTTGGTTTCTTTCGTTCTTCCTTTTTTTTTAATTAAAAAGTAACGGAGATGAAGACTCTGTTAAGTTTAACCAATAGAGGGCACGAGGCGAAATCAAACAAAAATACAGGGGTACCACGTGAAATATGTAAAAAAGTTGTATACCTCGCGACAATTGCGATACCTTAAGGGCACCTCGCGAAATTTCCGTTAATAAAATAAAATAAAAATCTCGATAGAACAGACCTGGTTGAGGAGGCGACATAGGCGATAGGGGAGAAAGCGAAGAGACACATCAGGCGGAGGAGAGATATGATACAACAAGAAGGCGACCACCGTGGAGAAGGAGGCCACACCGCGCCGCACCGCAACGAGCCGAATCCGTCGGAAGAGGGTGGTGCGAGGCCGATAGGTATGTGAGATTTGAAACCCCTTTCAAAAATTAGGGTTTAATGTGAAATTGGATTGCAATTCGAGTTTGGAGTTGCTAGTTTTGTTACTTTTAGTTTGGAATTTGGGGTTTAGATTCCTTGATAACCTTGTTATAGCCTGGTTAGTTTGGAATTTGAGTTTCGATTTGCTAATTTGCTAATTTTGTTAGTTTTAGTTTGGAATTTGGGTTTTTAGTTTGGAACTCAAATTGTCTGAGTCTTATTGTTTTACTTGGATCGTATAGGATCTTTGTGGTAACTTTGCTAGTAAAAAACTGAAGCTAACCAAGCAGCTTTAATTAACATGTTGTACCTACTTGCTACTTCTCATACTGAAGATAAATTTTGTTGGAATTTTGTTTGATTTACGCTCTCCTAATTTTCTTACCAGCAAGTGAGCAGTTTGTTTCCATATAAAGAGATTATATTAACATGTTGTACCTACTGTCAAACTTATAGGCTGTCTACTGTAATAATGTCCTCATTGTTATATCATTGTTATAGGATTAGATATGTTGAAAATTTTCCCTTTCTCACAAACTGGCAGAATCTTTCTATGATTAGAGTTCATTTTAATTCCTTACAAATGGTTAATGTGTTTCCTTCAATCAATAGTATTCATGAAAAAGCTGAATTCGAGGAACATGGATGCATTTTACTTGAGACATAAATGGAAGATTAAGTTATATATTGTGGAGATTTTGCAATGGGAGATTAATCTTAAATCTTCTTGTGTGATGCTAAATGTCCCTTAGACCTTGCAGCTGGGTATGTGCATTCCCACAAACAAACAAAAACCTATGTTTTGTTAGTCAAGGAGTTAAAAAGTAAGGTTGCTGTTGGATATATACAAAAACATGTACATATATGTATAATTTAGATATGTTTTATATTAGCCTATTAGCTCAAATGGTAGAGCAATGTGTCTTACACATCGATGTGGGTTCAAATCCCACATAGGCTACAAATCTTTGCTTTTGTTTATACATGCTAATATTTTTCAAGTACACTAATGCATTTAACATTAGCATTCCAATTTAGAGATGCAAATAGTTCACTTAACGATTTATAAGTACAATAAGCCTATGTGGGATTCGAACCCACATTTTTGTGCAAAAGCACATTGCTCTCCCGCTTGAGCTAATAGGCTAAATCACCACCTTTTACTAATTTCCCATTGACAAAAAAGAAAAGAAAACACACACAGACCAACTACATTCTTATCAAATGGAATAAGCAAAAGCCAATCATAATTAACGAATCTGTTCTAATCATATCAAATGTAAGGCCTGGAATTGAGCTTAGTATAGGTAAGGACTTTGTGCTACTGTTTTTGTTCATATGACATTTTTAATTGGAAATTTTAAAGTGCTTTCCATCTCCATGGATTGTAATGTGTATATCTTCTATCATAACTAGAAATAAACTGCTTTTAAATACTATATATGAATGAATGAAAGATTGGATGTGTTCTTGAGGTGCTTCAAATCCATGACAAACAACTTTGCCTCCTCGCAAAAACAAGCCAGATCAAAGCATCTATATCAATCAAGCACAACAGATTGTAGCAAGACTAGTTCAGCAGAGCAAAGCTAGTTCTTGACGTGCTTCTAAAAACCAACTAGTTCTGCAGGAAACCCATTAATGATCTTAAGGGACACATATAGACTCAAATCAAGATTAACACTTACAAATGGCAACCAGAGCAAAGCATCTATATCATTCAAGCGCGACAGCCAAAAAAACTAAAAATTCTGTTCTGTAAAAACTGCATAACACTTTCATTCTGTAAGCTGCAAGCAGGCAAAAAAAATCAGAATCTGTAAAAACTGAAAGCTAGTAGCCGTGTAATTTTGGTAAAACTTCCATTTGGTAAGCTGCAACCAACCAAAAAAAAGTCAGAATCTGTAATAACTGACAGCAGCAAAAAAAAATTAGGATCTGTAAAAAATCAGTCAAAATTGCTAAACCAACACGCAAAATTACAACTTGATTGAAATTGAAACCTAAACCCTAACATGATAGCAAGTTCATTCAAATTGAAACATAAACCCTAACATTGCAGCAAGTTCACATGAATTGAAAACTAAACCCTAACATGACAGCAAGTTCATTGAAATCGAACCTTCTTTCTGTCGGCGTGTTCATCTTCCCCTATCCACCCTCAGGAGGAGTCCCGCTTCCTCTGTCGGCGTCGACGACTAGAGTATGTATCTTCCCCGATAATTCATCTTCCCCTTTCCGCCTCCTCTGTATCGCCTTACCCGATAATCAGACCTTCCTGCCTTTTGTTTTAATTTTTTTTAACGGAGTAACGCTTGCCGTTAGTTTTAATTAGAGAAGGGCACGAGGCGAAATCTTTTATAAAGTCAGGGGTATCTCCCGAAATTGTCTAAAGTTTTGTACACCACGCGAAAAAGCTAATAACCCGAGGGTACCACGCGAAATATCCGTAATTTTTATGTCCAACATTAGAACGGGAGGGGAACCGACCCGTTTCTAGTCCGGTGACTCGCAATCAAGGATTTATAAGAAGAGACTGAATTATTTACTTTAGTCATATATAGAGAATGTATTAAGGTGCGTGATTCACTTGCTAATGTTCTAGTTGATCCTCCTCCTCCGGTTAGTCGTCTTCTTCTAGATGTTGTTATAGGGTTTTTATTTGGTAGGAAATGTTAAATCAATATAGCATCAGCAATGGTGTGCATGAATTAGCGAAATTCGATCAATCAAATTTCGCTAATTAGATATGACCCATAATTTTTTTCCGACCCTAACTCAAAAACCCGATAATTTTTCGGATCATCGGGCTTTAGACCCGGTGATCCGATTGACCAGATAATGTTGACCTGATTGACTCGATCGGTTGACCTAGTGACCCGATTGATTTGTAATTATATATGATTAAATTTTTCTATGGAGATTCCAATTTATTAAATTTTTAATCACAATCACTTGATCTTTTGTTTTTAAATCAACTTTTAAATCGATAGTATTTTATTTTTGATCTTTCATCACATTTTTAAGAAAATAAAAACTCTCAAAATATTAAAAATAATTCTATGCTTATTACTAATTGCATGCAATTATTTTTTAAAAATTATTTAAAATTTTGATATTTTATATATTTTTAAATTTTATTAAAAATTATGAGAAATAATAAAAATCAAGTATTTTAAATCAGATGTATTATATAATTACAAGCATTAGAACTTATGAACCACATGTTTAATTTTAACATTTTAAAATTATCGCAAAATTATCAAATCATGATTTTTTTAATTTAAAAAAGAAAAAATTGACAAACCCGAAATCAACCCGATTTGACCTGAAACCGGATCAAACCCGAGTTCAAGTCAACCCGGATCTACCCGGGATTCGTTTTACCCGAAACCCGAAATGACCCATTCCGAATAACCCAATTGACAGGTCTAGGTTTGAGATTATAATTTAAAAATGATATATTATTAATCTTAATGAATATTAAGTAATATATATATTTGAAGCAAAGATTGTATATTTATGATATTTTCTAAACGATTAAGCTTTTTAATAAATAAATAAATTATAACATAAATAGGGTACTAAAAGTTTTTGATCGATGTATTGTATATTTATAAAAATATATTTTAACCATTTTTTAATAAGAGAACAAACATGATTAATCTAAACTTAAACACGTGTTTAAATTCTCAAAAAAATAACACAATTGAAAATTATATATTTACTTTATATAGAGTAGTCATTCATACTATTAAATATTAAAAGATGGTTTAAATAATAAAATTTATTAACAAATCGTGCAACGGCGAGTAATAAAACTATATTTTGATCTTTCAACTTATGATATCTTATATAATCGAATCATTTAGATGGATTCTTTCTTATCATTGAGTTGAGTCGTTCAATGTAAGTCGGTTCCCATGATCAATATAGGTCGATCTTGTCAATTGGATTATCTAAGGTTTATCTTGTGTAGGGCTAGAAATCACCCGTGGGTGATCGACTCACCCGACCCGATTATACGGGTGAAAACCCGAAAAAAACCGGGTGATGGATGGGTGATGGGTGGGTGAAACGGGTGATGGGTCGGGTGATGGGTGATATGTTTTTCACCCATCACCCGACCCATTACCCGACCCGCTTAACCACACGATTATTTTAAAAAAAATCCCAGTTTATAAAAAATATAGTCTAATATAACTACATATTTTTTATTTTTCTAATTCTAGCTTCTCTATTCTCTAATTGTTTTTGTGCAAAAAAATCTAAAAGATTATAAAGTTATTTTATTTAACCCCTCATTACATCTTCTTAAAAAAATTATTTTATTTGTTTTGCATATACTACTAGAAGTATATGCAAAACAACGGACTAAAATTCATCTCATTTGATTTGATATTAAACTTTTAATGCCAACTTTGTAAGATGAGAATAATGATATAATGTATGAATAAATCTTTTATACAATTAATAAGATTTCCACGTTGACGTGGTTTGTGAAATTATCCAATAGGATCGATTTCTAAGTATGTCTTATGACTCTTTTTCTTTTAATTTACTTCACCCAAGTACCCACCCGACGGATCGGGTGATGGGTGAAATATTAGATAGACGGGTGATGGGTCGGGTGAATTTTTTTTGTGACGGGTCAGGTGAAAAAATGACTCCACCCATCCATCAGCCGACCCATTTCCACCCCTAATCTTGTGATGGGTTATCCTAATATAAAAAATAATAAAGATGGATTTTGTAATTTTTTTGGGGTGAGTTTTCAGCTTTACTAGTAAAGTTACTTTAAACTCATTTTAGATGATGTAAAGGTCCAGGTTACTAGAGAGAGGGAGCCAAACTCCCCTTTTGGGGTGCCAAATCCCGCTGTGCGGGCTCTAACCACCTCCGCCACCACCATTCTCCCCATCTTTGGTGTCCTTCTCGGGCCGCCGTTGTCACCTACCTTCTCATCCCACCTCTTCCTTCTCCTCCGATGGCCGCTTCGGTGTGCTTGTGGGAGTCTAACCCCCTTTGGGTCCTACATCCCGCTGTGCAAGCTCTAACCTATCACTGTCCTCCCGACCTCCCTTCTCGGTGGCAGCCTCGATCTGGGCGATTTCGGCTTCATCTCCGCTCTTTCCTCTTGTGTTACCCCTGTTATGGGCCGGGGTTTCATGCGAGTTGGGGCTCGAAATTTGGGGCTTCGTATGTCACCTTCCGTTCCATCGGACTCCACATCATCTTCTACCTACGACTACTGTAATCGCTTTCCTAAGGGGTGGGTGGATTTGGCTCGTTTCCTTCGCCTCCTCCTCCGCTTGAGATCTGGTTCGCCCCCTTCGTTCTCTCCGCTTGCTGCTGTCCTGGCGGCAACGGCCTTTCAGAGGTTTTCCCTCGTCATTACAGTCGTCGATCCCTCACTCCACCCTCCCTCTTGGAGGATTCTTTTAGTGTTGTCCTCGGTTGCGAGGCCTTTGGCTGTCGTCTTGCCCTGGGTCCGTTGATGGCTGCTGCTATTCGCGTACTCAATAGCAAATTAAAAATTAAAAAAATGGGCTGGGCTTGATTTTCATTCTTTGGGCCCAAGGAAAGCCCGATAGGAAAAATAATAATAAAAAAATGAAATAGAAAAATAAATAAATAACATATTTTATGACTTTAATATATTTAAATTTATATATATAATTTAATTCCTACTTGCAAGGTTCAATACCCCTCGTCCTACGAGTGTTGAAATCTGTGTCATGATTGATCGGTTTTTTGGGTGTCTTTTCTTCGGGTAGTGTGTGGCTTTGTTTTTGGCGTTTCTGAGTGTTCTTCAACTTGGTTGGGTTTGCTGCGTCCGGAGTCGTGACATGTTGGGGTCGTGGTAGCTAGTGTGCAAATGACGACTTTGTATCTGAGAGATTAGTCCTTGGAGTTTCGTCTTCACTGCCCACAGGAGTTAGAGTCTTGTTGTACCGCTGACCTGCAGTGCTTCCCTTTGGCGACGCTTGGTTTCGTTCTTCGTCGGCGTCCTCAACGTTACGGTTTTAGTTATGCTTAGTTTCGCTCATTTCAAGGTGCAAGTTATGTGTTATTGACACCTTTTTTTTTTTTCGTATTTTCGGTTTTATTATATGTTCGACGGTTCATCTATTTATCGATTTATTGACCTCTCAAAATACAGGACCTTGAATTATTACTCAATAAAAAAAAAGTTACTTTAAACTCTCTCTCCGAATATAATAAGATCCATTTCATAACGACATGGTTTTTTTGACCCAATATGACGACATAGTTTGTTTTGGCCTCCATCATGAGTGAAAGTTATATTTATTTTTCGTTATAAATTATAACACGACTTTTGGCTTAAAATTACACATATTTTGAACTTTTTTTCCCTGGGTCTTTCTATCTCATGTCTTTGTTAAGAACTTCAATCAAAAATTATTTTCCTAAATGGAAAATTAAACTCCAATTTTTTTAAAGAAATGATTAAATAACTAAATTTTATAAAATACTTTTCAAACAATTTTTTTAAGGGACATGGATTAAATTCTTAAATTTGTTGAGAGATGCGAAATGAGACCATAAAGAGTCTTACATCGAAAGTTGAACATAGCGAACCTTAGTATATGAGTCGGTAGGCTACTCCTTTCATTACCAATTGATTTTAGAATGGAACATCACTCGACTTGTGTACTAGACTACTAGCGCATGTGCGCCTGTACACACGACCCACAATCATCGGTCCAAGTCGGACTTTGATATGGTGAGCGGTTAGCCTAACAGCCCGTGTCGATCCTGGTCTGGGTTACCGGTGCCAACTAGATGAGTCATTCCCTAGTTGCTTCAGTTGTCCAAGTGCCAACTAGATGAGTCATTCCTAGTTGCACTTGCGAGGGCGTGTTGAGACATGTGAAATGAGACCATAAAGAGTCCCACATCGAAAGTTGAACATAATGAGCTTTAGTATATAAGTCGATGGACTACTCATTTTATTGTCAATTGGTTTTAGAATGGAATTAACCTCGCTCAAAGCACATGTGCGTCCGTACACACGACTCTAGTTATCTATCTAAGTCCGACTTTGGTAGAATTCTTAATTAATTTGAAAAATATTCTATAAAAATTAAGTTATCTAACAATAATAAAAATAACCTTGCATATATATAGGTAGGAATCGTTGGGTTGGTGGTTCACCTTTATGTATTGCACGCGCAATGTTTGACCAATTTGGGTTTTTAGGCATTTAAGTATTGAAAGTTGAAACTAAGGGATCTGTGATTCTGTATCATGCGTTCCGATTAGACCGGTCAATTAAGTCATTCGGATAGGGTTTGGTTCGGATTTGGTATTCGAATCCCGGATAAATTAGATTATTGGTCATTTCAGATCAAATTAAATTGGGTTTGTCCCAGTTTGGGTCAATCCAAAGGATCAAAAAACTCAGAACTTTGTAATTTTTTTTTTTTAAACTGGAAAGAATTCGACTAACTGAATAAGCCCAATAAGTCGAGAGGCCGAGAAGCTCGGCAACGGATAATTTTTTAAAGAAATTTAACTATGTCAAATTAAACTAAATAATAATATTATAATTAAATTTATAAATATTATTATTATAATACTATATTAATATTTTAAGCATAAAAAAAATCATATTTATACAAATAAGGGTTTTAAACACACTATAATTATAAAATATATACATTATTTAACTTATGAATAACCTTAACGAACACAACTTCTTGACAAATCTATGTGGAGTCAATCTCGTGCCTGTGTGGCGTCTAAATGTTGCTGACTCACTGAGTCGATTTTGACCCAACGAGTCATCAGGTTTCGACCCTAAAAAGTCCTGGGTCATTCGGGTTCGAATCGATTTCGGTTCCTAGGTCAAAAACACCGGGTTCCAACCTGTAAAATTACCGGATGTACGGATCGAGTTTTTTGGGTCGGGTCATGTTTTGACAGGTCTACTGTCCATCTAAGTTTAGACATCTGTCTTTAAGTTTCCATCTTCAATTCTAATAAAGATTATAAATATCGTTTATCGAGATCATATCGGTTAAGAGAGAAAATAATATATCGAGGATATATCAAAGATATATCGGATACATTAATTGGATTTACCGAATTAACTAATTATTAGTCAACATTATTCTATTTATACACTTATATATGTAGTTCAAAATTTCTATATAAACTTGAAAAAATAATGATTATATTGCAAAATATACTAAATATCACCGATATGACAATATACCATGGAATATCAATGCTATATCGGTGATATATCATTGAATATCATTGTTGATCATTTTTTATGTGTTGATCGATAAATTTTAACCGATATAATCGAATTTCAAATATCGCCGACATATATACGTCGGCTGAGATATATTTGATACGTTTGTTAGACAATCAAAACACAATATCTAATGGGACGTGTCCGGATTTGTCAGCAAATGATGGTTTTCTCGTCATTAAAAAAACATTTGAATTGACAAACAAAAATCAAGTTTTTTTTTTTGGGTCACTCGAAACTATTTAAACTAGATTAGATATGTTACACTCTTTTTTCTCAACTTCAACTAGTTTTTTCAATCACCGACCAAATGCACCCTCATATCTTATAGTTGAAACTTGAAAGTACTTAATTTGTTGCCAAACATACCCCTAGACCCCAGAAGTTGGGGGTGTGGGGGACCTATGTCCTATCCTTCTAGTGAAAGTGTTTGCACTGATGTTGTGATCCAGGATGTAATGTGTTGTTTGCCTAGTGTTGAAAGCCTTACTTATGACTTCCTAGAAGCTTGGACCGCCCTTCGTGTCGCTACTCGCATCGTGAACCTACTATGTAGATATTTCTTTATCAAATAACGCGTTAAACCTACTATGTAGATATTTCTTGATTCTAAAATCAGTTGACAATTAATTGATACCGTCATTGCTTCTTCTCCAAGAAATTAAAGAAGTTCACGACCGTGGGCTTTCTACCTCCACGCGACATTGCTCCGTCAGACTTTTGCCCATTGCGGAAAATTCCCCAGTGCTGCCCCCCTTAGGAGTTTGTGTCTCAGTCCCAATGTGATTGATCATCCTCTCGAACCAGCTAATGATCATCACTTTGGTAAGCCATTGCCCCAGAGTAAATCACACACTCCGGTCTCCATTACCAAAAAACATGGACTATGATGTAGCAAGAATATATATATGCCCACTTGATCTAGCTATATGATGAGAGCTTATCTTACGGAGACGGCGACAACAACAATCCTAATCTATCTCGCTCACAGTAGAGTCTGGGGATCGAGATGTGCGTACCCTTACAGAGACGACGAGTTCTGATTTTATTACAGCCGCGAATGGGGGCATAGATGATAATCCTTTTTCCAAGCTAGTTAAGTTGATGCAGTATAAGAAAGTAAAGGAGGCACCTTTTTCACATGATCAAGAACCCTAATGAAGGATCTATGAATTGGCCGACTTCTCCATATCTACAAATCATGATTGCATCAGGCATGGAATGAAATCAGGCCCCAAATCGAGTCCAAAAAGGCGAAAACGATATCGTTCATCCACTTTCATGGTGGGTTCTACAATCCATTAGTGATCTTTGACATATGATCATTTCCCATTTACACATAAGGCTTCACATTGTACACATTATTAGTGCATTTCTTATTCATTCGATCTCGTGGCCAGCCGAAAAAAACAACTGTTATCTTATAAGACCCATAGAGAGGTCCTGTTGTTAAGAACAAAAGTGCTCTTATAGGGATGGAGAGGGGAAGGGAAAGGACCATTAAGTTAGGCAACCTTCCAAAAGTAGATGAGTTGTATAAACCCTTTTTTTGACTTTAGGGGTTAATCATGAAATGTGATCTTAAAGGCCAATTTTATGCTTTTGAAGATGCAATCTCACACTATAAAACCACATGTCAAATGGGCAAGTTTTTATCACAGCATATAAACTCCTAAGAGTACTAGACGTCGAAGGAAGATGGCACGAATCAGTTACCTTCGCTTGTTGATGATCCTCGCGCTAGTTTGCGCTCATCTTGTCACATCCTTTGCAATTCCATTGTCAAGTAAGTACAAGTCCTTCACAACTTTCACTATACTGGTTTTCGTATTCGATGATCAAATTCATTATTGATTTTGCATTTTCAATATTGCAGGGACAAGGCACTTGTTGCATACAACTTATACAAGTGTAGAGGTTTCAGCTCCCAACATCATGAAACCGAAAACACCGGAAGAGGTCATGGAAGTTGGAGGTGAAAGCGTCAAGGGGAGGATGGTTCACTTGGATGATTATTCGCCAACAGGCCCCAATCCATACCACACTCCAAAGCCACCGCATGGCTAGCTTCAATCAAGATATAAGCTAGCTAGATATCGACTAATAGTCATAACGCTATAAGGACTCAATCCGCGCAATAGTATCATTAGAAAGCTTGCCTAAGCTGCAATGTAAGCAAGGTAACATGACTACATATATATACACTTCATATTTATTGTTAATGTGTTGTAACAAGACGCTTGTTTAGTGTGTCTCATATGTAATACATTCATATTAATTGTACCGGGGGCTTATGCAAAAGGGATATAGTATTTGCATAGCCATATATTTCAATATCATATGTATAAGATTGAGTATAAGATTGAGTACTACATATACTGAGTGGTATAGATGTGAAGCCATTTGATGATGCAACACCATAGTTAAGTATATGTTGCATATTTGTTGATTAATACTTTCACTATCTCATAATCCTTCATAAAAATTCCGCCTTGTTCATTGTTGTTCATCGCGTACTTATACAAGACTAAGGAATATGCAAGAGGGAAAAGAACCATTTCGTGTTGGTTCAGTCGGAAAAGACCTGCAGGTAGTATTCAAAGGTCTTCAGTTTGAATCTTGCTAGCTCCAGGTGGTCACTGGGAAGTTTATCCCTGATCGTTAACTTCAGGGCATATATGATTAATCGAGTGCTAATAGTCCCAGATAATCCCAGATACCTATGTAAATTAAAAGAAAATCGTCTGAAAAGGGAACGTTTTGCTATTGCAAAACGTTCCATGAGTAGGTTTTTCCATATACTTTTGGTGATAAAAAAAGTTACTAGTTTTAACTAAAAACACATGTAAAAAGAAAAGCACACATGGGTGATGAAGATTTGAGAGGATATATGAAGATCAAGTTCTTAGGGTTAATGGGTCTGGCCTACACAAGATCTGGGTGGGGATTTCCATATAAGATAATTCAAAGGTTCACATGCTGAGTAAGACCAATCTAAAAAATGCATGCCTTGCAGATAGTTGACCTGAAAAAGCTAAGGCAGGCACTATACCAAAAAGGTTAGTGGCCGGAGAAAGTGTATATAGTGGGAATGAAGTGTGAGGCACTATTATCTTATCATTACTATACTTATCCTATTTCATTACCCAAAGTCTACACATGAGTGTGTTTAAATTGCTTCTTATTCATCCTAAATTTGGAGATTAAGAATGATCAAATTAATCAAACACGGGTTAATGTTTCACTTTCCAAGAAGGTAATCTGATGGCCAGCCAAAGGTTTCTTTTTGTGAACACCAAGCTTAATAGAGCAATTTAAGATGACCCTCAATCTTATCCTAATGTGTTCACACAAGGAATCTAATTCTGTAACAGATAGACTCGTTCGTCTCGCTTATAATATCTCTGTGAATGTCTTCTTGAAAGATGATCAATTCAGAACTTCAGGTTCTCATCCGCAAGAATACCCTAGGAATGATGGCCGCCTTGGGACCACCTTTCTAATTTTTATATTGCTTCAAAAAAAAATTGTGTTCACACAAAAGTTTGGACTAAAATTCGAAAACCATAATGGGTGTGTTTGGATTCCAAAATGCATTAAATATAATGCATTATTTTTATCTCGGTTTATATGCATGTTTGGTTGCACAATTAAAAAATCGCAAATATCGAGGTGAAATATGTAATGTAAACAAACGAGCACATAAACCGAGGTAAAAATAATGCATTATATTTAATGTATTTTGGAATCAAACACACCCAATGACACGATCCTAAAGAGTTTTTGCATCTATCAAACTAAACGAATTGACAATTTTAAGGCTAGATAAAGTTGATTGCGTATCTTTCAAAAAGGGATAAATAAGAACTCCATAAAGATTAAAAAAAAAAGATCTAGAAGCATCATCGTCTCTTACAAGTAAAACACTAATCAAACCCTAAATTTGATAATTAAATAGGGGACTGAATTCTCAGATATTGAAGGATGAATTCTGACTTGAGTGTCGGAAGATCTTCTGATGAGGCAAGCCTTGCCCGTTCAACCTTGTTTGTTCTTGAATTATAAGTTCACGCAGATTGATCAACTTTAACATATATGGTGCATATTTGACGCATCACACTTTTGAAATGTAAAGGGAAATTACTTGTTGCATAAATGATTCAAACCGAGGACTTGTGTATCCAAACGTGAGGTGCTTAATTTGACAATTTATAGATGATTTGGTGTATATCCTACTAAAGAATAAAATCGTTGGAAAAAGATAAGAGAAACTTTTTAAGTGAATCTAAACAAGTGAAAAGCTAAGAAAATGAAGTGAAATAGACCTCCAAAACTTGTCACTTTTCAAAGGTGTAAAAGCCATGCTTGTTGTGCTATAGGGTTCGTATGGGACGAGGTTAATAAACAGACAAAAATTATAAATAGGGTAAAAATTTATAAACTGTTGGTAAAAGTAGTTAAAAATTTATGAAAAAATATAAACTCTGTATGGGACGAAAAACAGTGTTTATAAACTGTTGGTAAAAGTAGTTAAAAATTTATGAAAAAATATAAACTCCGTATGAGACGAAAAACAACTTATTTGTAAAAAGTGGAGTTTATTTGGTTGTTATTAGGGGTATTGTTGTACTTTCAAACCAAATAGACAAAATAAACCCCAAATAAGCTCTCTCAAGTAGCTTTTTTTTAACTCATAATTTTAACCATTTTTATGCTTTTTTGGGTGTTCATACACTCTTTAACTAGTTAAAAAAATAAACAACTCATTCTACTTATTTTTTTAACTAGTTAAAAAGTGCATCCATACATACCCATAGCCTTTCTTCATTGATAGGAGAAGTTACACTCTTTGATGAACCTCAAGAGTTGTACGTGTTACAATTAGATCATTTTAAGAGTTGCTGGCCATTAGACCGGTCAAAACATGATTCGACCCGTACGTCCGATAATTTTGTAGGTACCCCATGCTTTAGACCCGAGACTCGAAATCAACCCGAATTCGACCCGAACTCGAATGACCCAGGACTTTTAGGGTCGAGACTCGATAACTCGTTGGGTCGAAATCGACCCGGTGAGTCAGTACTATGTAGACACTACACAGACACCATATTACCCCACATAGATTTGTCATGCAATTATGTTAGTTAAAATCACTCATAAGTTAAATAACGTATATATTTTATAATTATAGTATGTTTAAAACAATTATTTGTATAAATATGATTTTATTTATGCTTAAAATATTAATATATAATAATTATTATCATAATATTTGTAAGTTTAATTATAATATTATTATTAGTTTGATTTGACATATGTTAAATAACGGTTGGTCATTTACGACGTGGGGGGATCACGCATGCCCAAGCGTAGCATGCGCCAACCAAGCCGAGCACACAAGCCGAGTGGGGTTCCATCCTAAAACCAATTGGTGTTACAACTTACAAGGAGTACGTAGCCCACCCACTTATGTAAAAGGCTTGGATTCACTTTTTAATCAATGTGAGATCTATCCCACAACTAATATTCTCAACAACATATTTATACTACAATTTAATTTTGATAATATTTTAAGTCTTTAAAGGTTCGAGTTTTTGACCCATTGGGTCGACCCGAATCCGGAATGCAACCAGGTTTGGCTCGACTCGGAATGACCCGTAACCCGAGTAATCCGAAACTCAATTTACCCGAGATTCAAATGACCCGATTGATAGATCTATTGGCCATGGAGATCATTCTTAAGCTAACTGCATCCCTCATTGTGCATGAAATATAGTACTGTACTTGATTATATATCATGATTTTATCATCAATAGTTCTTGTGATCTCCTTTGGCGGGCTATCTCAAGGTCAAAGTGATCGAAGTTATTTAATTGCCATGATCAGCAACTACTCACAACGATTGAGACTCTATTCAACTAGTAAGAACATTTCCAACGACTTTTCTAAAATTTCTTCAAAATGAGAAAACAACATACTTTTTAAATTATTTGTATTTCGATCAACTTTAATAGTCTTTCCATTTTAAAGGTGATCTATCTTGGCAATGGGCCAAATTAACAACTCTCATTGCCACCTTTAAAACTGGGTTGATCTGGTCAGTTGGAAATGGAAAGTCGATCAAATTTTGGACGGATAACTGGGTCTCGTCTCTTCCACTGCAATCCAGGAGCGATTGCCCTCCAATAACAAATCTTGAGGACTCTGTTAGTGATTATATTCTTGGCGGAAAATGGTGGACAGAGAAACTCTGCCAGGTGCTACCAAGTTGTATTGTCAAGGAAATCTCGGATATTCCTCTACCTGTTGCTCCCTTTGAAGACCGACTGTACTGGTGGCCTGATAGGGAGGGTTGGTTCACCACCTCGAGTGCGTACAATCTGGTGTCCAGGCAGTCCTCGCGGTGTCTAGACTCCAATATTTGGTTCTGGAGCCTGGACATCCCACCAAAGGTGAAAAACTTCCTATGGAAGTTATGTCAGGACGGTCTTCCCACGGCCTTAAGACTTGCTCAGCGGTGCGTTTCCGTTCCTTCCACTTGCTGCTTGTGCAATTGCGCAAGTGAAGATGAGGCCCACATTTTCCTGGAATGCCAGTACACGACCTCTCTCCTACAACTCCCGAACCATATCAAATCACATATTTCATCCATGCTTAACCAATCAAGAGACATTAAACCAGTTATGTCTTACATTGGTAAAAACATTAACAACATATCTAAAGCTAAGCTAGCCTTCTCTTGGTGGACCACGTGGTACATTCGAAATCAGTATATATTCAGATCAATTCCTATCCCGAGTAGAGACACAATTAACCACATCATTAAAACACATGAGGAGAACTGGAGCAAAACATCTCGTTTTGAAGACTACTTCGAGGAAGAGGCCAATATACAGCCACACAAAACCAACCTCAGGCGGCAGAATAGTAAACAAACTAGCAGTAGGTGGCGTAAACCTCCAATAGGGTCCTTTAAATTGAATTTTGACGGGTCTTCCCTTATTGACAAAACGAGTACAGCTGGAACTATTATTCGTGACTGGGAAGGATGCCCAATTAACATAGGATACAAAAAACTCGGTATCCAAAGTCCATTAAAAGCGGAAGCTCTAGCTTTAAAACTTGGTGTGCAGCATGCCTTGAATTTACGAATTACCAAGCTCCACATTGAAGATGACTCCAGCATAATTATAGACCATCTAAACAGAAAGACGAAATGTCCATGAGAAATTGAACTCATTATTTCTGATATCAAGCTTATGTTGACAAATCTGGAAAGTGTAGCTTTCCTTCATATTCCCCATATAGGCAATAGAGTGGCTGATAATGTTGCACACCTTTGCCACTCTGCCCGGGGGATTGATATTCAAAATAATTCTAGTCTACTAGACCTCATCCGAAAGGATGCCTTCGGGTAGAGCTTGCTCACCCGAAATCTTTCCTAATCAAAAAAATAAAATAAAAAAAAATAACAACGATCCATTGGAGTTTTTCATGTTTATTAGAAATTAACATAAAATCATCCGTTTTGTTATCGGCACGGTGACATCTCGCCATTGGCACAGTGCCGGTGTCGAGTCTCCAGGTCGGCAACCATGTTGCCGAACCCGAGTGCCCAAGTCGGCATCTCTGGAAGTCGAATCTGAAGCTCTAGGTCGGCATACATTTTGCCGAACCCGAATTACCAAGTCGGCAACCAATGGCCGAGGTAATTTCGAAAGCCTACAAATAGAAGCAATGTCGGAGTCAATTTCGAATGCACTTTCATTGTATTCGATTCCAAAATCCCTATTCTTGCATCGGAGAAAAATGGCGTTACCGGAAGAAGATGGCGGAGGCGATTTACCGTTCGACATTTTTAGCTATTGTGATCCGGAGGAGCTCGTGAAGAATCTCGGGGTAAATTATTATTGTTACAGTTTGTAAAACGAATATATATAGCGGAAATATTTTATAAAATTATGTTTGAATAGAATCATATTATAGCGGAACGTTTATATAGAGGGGACGTTTATATAGCGGAATGTTTATATAGCGGAAATATTTTATATAATTATGTTTATATAGAGGGAACGTTTATATAATTATGGATATGTTGTTTGAATCGAAACATAATAAATCATAGTTTTGTAAAACGAAACCATCATATAATATAGCGTTATTGATAATATTTTGTAAAATTCCATATAGTGAGATTGTGTGTGAAAAAGTTCTTAGTACATAAGTGACATTATGCATGAACAAAACCAACCTCTAGATGTGGGTACAGAATATGGTTCAATGTTTACAGTTGATGGTTATTGGGCTGATCAAGTAAACATGAAGGCATGGGCTAGATATGTAGGGAACATTAAAAGCATGGTACTTGTGATCACTCGGTCATGGAAGAACAAAATGAGTGGATTGGGTACCTTTCGTTTAGTGTGTGATAAGTACGGAGGGGGTCGAGATATTCCAGATGTCGACTTGGATTTTCCTCCCGCATCGAGTAGGCGAGGGAGAACGACGAAGCTCAGATGCGAGTTTGAGCTGGAGGGTCGTCAAAATGATGCTGACAATTGGACCATGAAGGTTATATGCGGTGTGCATAACCACAAGCTAAACGATGTGATGTTAGGACATCCCTATGCCGGTCGATTAACCCCAGATCAACATCGGCAGATTCGTCGTGATACCGTGATTGGGTTAAGACCGCGAGATATGCTGCGCGGGATGAAGTATGATGATCATGACTGCGTGACGGACATTCGTCAAGTGTACAAAGCACGAGCCCAGTTGCGGAGAAGCGCTGCAGAGGGACGGAGGGACCTGCCTCAAGCGCTACACAAACTCCACCAAAAGGGATACTATATCGCCACAAGGAAGTCTTCTAAAGCAGGAGTAGACGAGGTTACTGACATACTTTTGTCACATCCGCACTCGCGCCATCTTCTGATGTTGTTTCCGTATGTTATCGTGATGGACTCGACCTACAAGACGAACGAGTAAGAGTAATCACATTTCTGTCGACTACTTTTATATCTATCATACGTTGTAGCATTTTGTTTGACTAATTCATGTTCATGTGGTAGGTACGAAATGTCGTTGCTAGAGATCGTTGGGATTACTAGCACAATGAACACATTTGCAATTGCGTTCGTATTCATGGCAGGGGAGAGCACAGATCACTATAGTTGGGCACTAAGGCGACTACGCTATTTGTGTGGTCAACGACTCCCAGAAGTAATTGTTACAGACAGAGAGTTGGGTCTTATCAAGGCTCTTCGGGAAGAGTTTCCCACGGTAAAGCTGTTGTGCTCCTTTCATATTATGTGCAACATTGAACTGAAGGGTAGGATCACAGAATCGAGCGACAAGCGAACCGCCTTCTACAATGACTGCAAGGCCTTATTTGAGTCAAAGACTGAAGAAAGTTATGAAGTGCGTCTACAATCGATGAAGTCAAAATGGGAGGCACGATGGGGTCTTATGAAGTACCTTGAAGACACCTGGCTCATAGAATTCAAGGAGGCAATTGTTCGTGCATGGGTTGATAAGTTCCTACATCTTGGGATGCGAACTACGAATAAATAAGTGACATTGAATTGTATAAATTTGTAATTATTATATTATTTAAGTATCCTATATAAGTCAAACTAATAGATTTTTTATGCTATAGTGCCGAGTCAGCACATGCAAAATTAAAGTCCATACTAGGGACGACTGTTGGTGGGTTTGTTGACGTAATAGAATGTATTGACAACATGGTCAATGAACAGGTAGACCAACTCAGAGGGTTCCTTGAGAAGTCACGATTGACAATCAAACAGTGTCTCATGAGTGAACCAATTTTCGCCCCGCTATTGATGCTGGTGACTGATGAGTGCTTCGAGCTTCTGCTGGCCAACTACAACAAGGTGAAGGCACTTCCGTCTAATCATGATGGTGTTTGCAGGGATCGCCATTGGAGGGATGCTTACGATGTTCCATGTGTATATGAGTTCTTAGACGCAATTGCTAACCGGCAACCTATTAGGCCCTCGCAAATTCATCCCTTCTGGAAGCAAGTAATGTGGGATCCAGTGATTCCTCCCCAAGGATCCAGTGGCAGCAATGATGATGCAACTCCAAATAGTCAAGAATTTGTCAACCTTCGAAGGGAGATTGATGGAAACAACCTCACGCCTGATCAGCGGGATTTGATGGGCGAGGCATACTTCAACATGAACAACCCTGGGTTGTCTACCATGAGAGAGCCAACGGGGATCCATCGAAAGGGTCGTCCTACAGGGAGACGATCATTGCAGCGTGACCCATCTGGATTTGAGCACGGAAGACGAGAGGGTGCTGCTCGGGCACGTGGTAGAGGCCGATCAAGAGGTAGAGGTCAGTAGGTAGATCGGCAGGTAGATCTTTCGGTATTGTTGACTAATCACATCCATAAGTTCATGCTAAACTTTGTTGATCGAAGTAGCCCGGTTTTTGGTTATGGTCATTGCGGTTATCGTGCCTTAGCGTTGGTTCTTGGGTATGGGGAAGACCAGTACATGTGATTCAGAAGAAAGGTCGCTACAGAGCTTCGAACGAATAGGTGGTTGTACCAACCAGCATCCCTATTACACTCGATTGACGATCTCATTGAGAATGTTGATCTACAAGACCCTGCTCCTTGTTTACATCGACATCAAAACTGGATGGAGGCACCTATGGTCCCACTTGCTGTAGCAACCTTGTACCACAAGGTCGTTGTTGTCCTAAGTATCAACCATCCTCACACCTGCTTTCCTATTGTCGCGAATGGGTCGAACCAAACTCCACCGACTGAGGTTATTACAGTAGCCTGGCTGGCAAGAGTCCATTGGAGCCCCGTGTGGCTATTACAAGGGTCACCAGTTCCTCCTACTGTACCAGAATGGTCGCATTTCCACCACCCGAGTGTGAATGGCTGGGATACCCCATACAACGAGCGCATTCAACAATACATCAACTACCGTCAAGTTGAAAGGGCGGCCGAGTAGTTGTGATAATTTTATTTTCACATATCGTACTTAATGGATTTGAATTGATGCAGCTATGCATTTTTTAATATCATGCAATATTAAAGTGTTAGCAATCCTCAATACATACAAGGTTTTTTTAAGTAGTATGGTCCATCTCAAAACAGAGTACATGAATAACAAGAACAACTACTTGCAACGACAATACACAAACAACTACTAAGAAAGACAATACAGAAACAACAATTAGGCGCAAGGAAGATTCCATTTCCATGCCACTCATCAAGCGTCTGGCATAAATTGGTAGAACTGAGAGGCACGAACCTGAGTAGGCGCCACAGGCAACGCTTCAACGCGCTTCCCTGACGTATTCCCGAATCTCATCAGCGGAAAACCATTGGTCACCCCGATCAAGCATAGAATCCAGACGAGACAGCAACACCCCAATACGCTACATATCAAAAAATATGATGGTGATAACAAACAATGTATTAAACAAACCAACAAAAGCGAAAGGTCATTGGAATTATTCACACGTACCCGCTGATCGTACAAGGCAACAAGCGGAGCAATGGCTTCCGGAAGCTGGTGGCTTGAGCTCTTGAAAACAAATGGATGGCCGTGCTCACCATACCACTCCATGTACTCTGCTGAAACAGCGTGTGGCTCAAGTGCTGATCTATGTGCGATGAATGATATGTACACAATTGGAACAATTAAGTGGTCATCCCAACGCTCGTCCACTGGGTGCCACCGCAGCTTGAGGCCCTTAGGCTGTGGGGGTCTCTCTTATTGAAAGGGGAGGATTCTCTCCATCGGAATTGTCTGCACATACCCAAATTGTCGCATAACTCTGTTCGGCATGTAGGCTTCCAAGACTCCCGAAAATTGTATTAAGCCTCTGTACCGAGATACTCGGTAATACCCTTCGAAATCAAGAGGACCGTAGGGCATGAATTTGACGTCCCCGGTACGCATTGTTTCAAGTTGTTTGATGAACTTCAGAGTCCTCGCAACGGTGATATTTGGTGTGGGTCGATTAGCGTACCACTTTGCCCAACGTGCGTCTCCATGGTCCGCGGGGTCCTCACAGACGCCGGGTGCGAACATTGGGAAGTGAGCGAAGATCCAATACTGAAATACCGTAACACATGTAAGTCATTGACTTATATTAAATAATAACACACAACATATGTAGTGGATCGAGTCATACCTGCAGCAGAGCAGTACAACCCCCCAAGTTAGACATCCCCGACCTCGACGAGATCCCCAGTTGCCGATACAGATAAGCCAGGACACCCGCTCCCTAAGCATACTCTACTGTGATTCTATGATCCGTCACGAAGTCCAACGCAGCTACAGGTATGGATGTTGTGGTCCTGTCATTCAGCACCAAGCAACCAAGAACCTCCAACAGATATCTTGATGCGATGACCCCATGGGGTGTCTCTGGGTTGAGAACTAGATTCGACATGTGCAAATCCAGGCTGTTGTGGAAAAAAGCATTCCCACTTCGTACGAAGTCCTGCGTGCCGAAGCCGAATTTTTCTATCAGCCACTACTTCAGTACAGAGTTTGAAAGGGTAGAGACCAGTGCGCGTCCGTCGATTTGCAGACCGAACAACTTGTGCACATCGTGCAAGGTAATTGTCATCTCCCCCCATGGGAGATGGAAGCTGTTGGTCTCCGGATGCCAACGGTAGAGGAATGCTTGGATGAGACAGTGATCTACTGTATCCATTCTGATGTCATCCAAGTTATGTAACCCTCTGTGCCTCGCCAGATACCACCAGTTCCACTGCCCAGATGCACGAGGCCAGCTACGCACTGTCTGCCACCGATCTCCATGCCTGAGGCTCTTTACCGTCATCTCCACCGCCTACAAAACATATAATGAGATATTCAGCTACACATTTGCACATACAAAACATATAATGAGACATTATCAAAATAGTCTTTATAAGGCCTAACACCCGTAACTTATAATATTAATTATCCATAAACTATGTGATATATATTTATCCATTATGTGAACATAAATTCCATATCTAAATTCCATATCTTTATCCATTATGTGAACATAAATTCTATATCCACTATGTGATATATATTTATCTAAATTCCATTTAAATCTACATTTTATCTAAATTCCATGTCTACATTCAATATCTCAATTCCATATATAATCTATTTAAAAGTTCCAAAATTAAATTTTACATAATTAAACCTACATTTTATCTTTATTTGTTTACAATCTATTTAAATATACATTTTATCTAAATTACATATCTAAATTCCATATATAAATTCCATATATAATTTTATAATATTAAGTATCCATAAACTATGTGCAATATATTTATCCATTATGTGAACATAAATTCCATATCTAAATTTCACATAACTCAACCTACATTTCTCTACATTCCATTTAGATCTTGATTTTATCTAAATTCCATTTAAATGTACATTTTATATAAATTCTATGTCTACATTCAATACCTCAATTCCATGTCTACATTTATCTTTATTTCTTTAAAATGTACACCTATAATAACATAAAGTTAACAATAAATCTCGACATACCTCGGCTGCGGCTTGCACTCGAGGATCGTTCGGCGGAGGTTGAGGTGAAGGCTCTCGCGGATCGTTCGGCGAGGGTTGAGGTGAAGGCGACTTTGAGCTGCTCCCCATTCTCCATATCATTTCACGCCACTTCACCATGGCTTCTGTCGAATATCTCTTCACGACAATTTCTCCGGGCTACCAACTTCGAGTGTTGTCGAATAAGGTAAGTAGTAGTAGTGTGTAAGGTGTGTGTAGTGCAAAGTGAGGGCGGTTCTATTTATAATAGGGACTTCAGCAGCGGCATCAGTGTCGATGGGACGGAAAGCCTGAAAAGCTGAAGATTCCCTGCGTCGAGGGCTATGCCGACCTGGGACTTCGGTAGCGGCATCAGTGTCGATGGGAAGGAAAGCCTGAAAAGCTGAAGATTCCCTGCAAAGCTGCCGATGGGACACTGTCGAGTTTGAGATCCAGCATCGGCTCAGGCATGATGTGACTCGCCCAGTCGATGGGACGTATCAGGTTGATCATCAAATTCGTCTTCTTCCCTTCTTTTAGTATGTGTCTGCCGGCCTGGAGAGTCGAAGTTGGCATCCAAGATGGAGACTTCGGAGTTCGGCACCGACGTCTTCTGTGTTGAATTGGGAACTCGGCATCGGCACCGTGCCGATGACAAGATGTGCGCCGTGCAAATAACATAACCGTAAAATCATACATAAAAAAAGGAACATAAAGTTTTAAACTTTTAATGGATGGATTTTCACATTAAAAAAAAACTCTATGGGGGTATCGGACCCGAGTTCCCTTAATAGCTAGATTGACGAGAATTTCATACTAAAAAAGATTGAGGGAATTTGGTAATTTATACCCTTTAGCATATTTGATTAGGTAGTTAGTCCCCTAATTTTTTTTACTGGCGCATCAAACCCCTTTAATTTTTTTATTAGATTCACCAAACCCCTTTGTGCCCTGTTCCTTCCTCCTCCCATCCCTTTCTCGTTCCTCCTTCCAGTCGATTCAACGATTCTTCCTCCTCCAATGCTCCATCCATGGCCGATGAAGAAGAAGACGTTGACGACGCTTCTCCTCCTGATCTCCGGCGACGATTTAGGAAGCGGTGCCTCCTCCATGGGGCACTATCAATGGTGATTCCATTTCGGATTTCAGATCTACCTAGGTTTTCGAATTTCAGATCTAGAATCATTGTGATTTCGTTTTTTTGATTAGTGTCTGTATTGATGGAGAATCGCTGCAATTTTCAGATGAAAAGGTGAGATTGGAGTGCATGAATAAGGTTTCACAGGACTACAGGAGGCAGTGACAGTTTATGTGGGAATGGCAAGCGACGCGGTGGAGGCGGCCGGAGATCCAGCTGCGACATCGGCAATGCTAACGGCTTCCTGGAAGCACATCAGAGAGAGATGTCATGCCGAGAATCCGTCGGCGTCTTCGGTCTTCATCACCAGCGTCGGATCCGTCGGCATCCTTCGTCGGCTCAGGCTAAGGCTCAACCCCCACCCTCCTCTGCCGGATTCATCTCTTTTGTAGCCAGGAACGCCGCCCAAGCCGCTCCTCCATAGTCATCGCCGTCGCGCTCCTCCCTTGTAACTCCAAGGTCATGTTCTTCTCCTCCTCTTCTTCGATTAATTGTTTGAATTGCTTAATTGATTCGATAGCTAGAGTTTTGAAATGAAAATTGGGGATTAATTGTTTTCCTTGAGCTTCCATTTCAGTTTTTGTTTGTTTATCTCCTCAATTTGATTTGGCATCAATAATGATTGGTGTTTGAATCCATATTTCTGCTAATAAGATGTAATTCTCCATATGTGACCTCATATACGATTTTTGATTCCATATTGCACGTTTTCGATTGCTCTTGTTGATTCTGAATTTTTTAGATGGAATTTGAAGCACCATATCATATGTTCTCTCTTGTTGTTTATCATCATTGAATCTAAAGCACCATTGCTTCTGAAATTTCTGGGTGGTTGTGTTTTTTTATATGATTTGGTACTGTTTTTTAGATTGTTGGTTATGAATTTCTTGCTGAGACTGGAATCTGATTTATTATTTATGTTGGAGTGCTCTTGTTGCTGATTTTTTCGTCATGGAATGACAGTGCATTCCTTGTCTGCTTAGGGTTTAGCATGATTGTCATGTATGACTCCATTGGCGTCAGAAGGCACACTGGTATGCAAGCTCAGGTAAACTTCACAGCTCCTGATTTGGCTTCCATTTGCACTCCCCCTCTTGGTGCTTGCCTAAGCAATAGAGCCGTTGCCTGGCCGGATAGAGCCAAATTCTTCCAGCATGTCTCCGAGAGTTGGGCTCCCATGGGTGCGTTGTACTCTCCAGCACAACAGATCTCCGTTGTCCTGGCGTTTTTACCCCTTGGAGCCTCCAGAGGAGCTGCTACAGAGTTGTACCTGGGCCTCAGTTGTCCTGGAATTGGTCCCATCGACTTGGATGGCTATAATTGATTTATCCTAGGCCTATAGGCGTTTAGCTTTGGCTGCTATTGGTGTTTCCTTCACCACGCAGTAGATGTGCAGTTTGGATTTTGCTTAGGATGGCCTCATATGATTAAATCTAGGTCTATTGTATTAGCTTTTATTGTTCTTTTACTTTGACCAGGACTTTGATAGTCTTTATGGATGCTTGCATGCATCTTTATTTTGGTAGTCTAAGGATCCTTGTATTTTCACGGTCTTTATGGATGCTTGCATGAGGAAGAAATATAAAGAGCAAGGATAATATTGTGAAGATTTAAAATTTTCATGGTTATACTCCTTGAGAATGTCCAAGGGACAATTTAGAAGCTCTTTTGAACTCACAAGTTGCAGCAAGTACGTCTTTCGTCTGCTTTGATGTATTGCATTTAGACCTTTTGTATGAAAAAACATGACATTTCAATTTATTTTTTCATTTATCGACAACATTTGGGATGATTGGCCTTGGATCGAACGTGTAGTTTTGCATCCGATCTTTTTAGAGGTTGGCTTTTTGGCCTAATTGTAACTTTTTTTTAGTTGATGACACATTATAATATGTGATTTTATGTATGCAACCAATATTGACGCCACATTTTTCAAAAGATATTGTGTTTTTATATATGCAATAAGATAATAATATTTTTGATTCCACATTTTTTACTTCCATGTCATCAATTTTATAAAAACATCATCACAGATGATTGAAAGTATAATCGATGAAAATAAATCGATATACAATTGATTAAATTAAAAACATGTGACATCAATCGATTTGATTAAAAAAGTGACATCAAATAATTACATTATAAAAATGACATCAAAACACCATTTTGAAAAAGTTGTATCACATTAAAGGAAAAAATGTCATCAAAATACTACTTTGAAAAAATATCATCAAAAATATGGCATCACGGTAAAAAAATATCATCAAAAACTTGACATAAAAAATGTGGCATCTGTCGTTACCAGTAAAAAAAAATGTCATCAATGGTCAACGTGACATTACAGTAAACAAAAAATGTTATTAAGGTTTAAAAAAAGTGGCATTAAAAAAGTGTCATTCAATCATTTCATTAGAAAAGTGACATCAAAGTGAAAATAAAATATAATAAAATTTTGACATCAAAACGGTAAAATATGGCATAATTGAAAAAAAAAAAAGCAAAAACAAATGGGTTGGTCAACATTAACCGGTCAATGGTCAACGTTGACCATTGACCACTGACCACTATTTGGATGAGGTCTACCTAAACTAATTAAATTGATTTGGGGTCTAAGTACCCATTTAAACATTCAAAAAGGTCTATCTACCAAAATCACCAAAAAGATTTGAGTTATTTACTACTTTATGTTAAGATTGAGACGGAAAAAAAATGGCACATAAAACACAATTAGTTTATAACCACTCTGAGCCCCACATATACTAATTAAAGGACTTCAAATTTCCTTTTGCTCTCTTTAGTGTCTTCTTGGCATCTAGAAGAGCATAATTAAGCACTGCTTTTAACTATGTCAATTTGGAGGTTAACCATCTGCTAATCAGTAATCACTGGTTTCACTATGAGAATCTTGAATTGTAAAAAGTGATTAATTAACCTCTTGACATCAAAAACTTAAAACTGAAAATTTTGTTGATCAAGGGTAGTTTTGTGCAAAATTACCCAAATTAGGGGCGGTTTTGTGGAAAAAAAAAAAGATTGTGGGGGCCCTGTACAAAGTAGTTGTACCTTAAATGGTTCTTGTCATTAAACATGATCATGAGATCAGAATGCATTTTGTGTTAGGGAAGACTGTAGATATTGTTATATGTTTGGCCCTGCTTGCAGAGAATGTTATACTTTCTTGTAAGATTCTAATGGAACAAATATGTTGGCTATGAAAAAGGACAAGTGTCCATCAATATCAAATGATCACTAAACTGATTTAAGGTGTGTTTGGCCGGTAAACTTGCTTATCATGTAAACGGCGTAGTTGATATGGTAGTTGATAAGACCTAGCTAGGTAACAGATATGGCAAAAGTATGTTTGCCAAACACATCTTTAATCAATCCAAACTCTGTAACATTAGTAGTATTAGATCTTAGTAATTAGGATTCATATCTCTAGTAACATTATATATGATGGGTGGTTGAGAAATTGTTGAGCATTTGGTAGTGTGTCCATTTCAGGCACTAGAAGCTCATAAAATAAGCAAAAGATCACCAAAACAATGACTTTGCTAAATGGTTTCTCTTTGGTTTTATGCACACTTTAATGAACCAAGTCGAGTTTTTTTTTTTTTTTTTTTTGACTCAAACCACCATCAATCAAGCCCAACACACGGAAGCTCAGTGGGGTTCCAACCTAAAATTAGCAGACGAAGTGATAATTGGTCATTGAAGCTTGGCTCGCCTTCTAGGATTCGATCTACACTCTCATTTTTGGTTGAAGGATGAAGCTTCTAGCTACTCAAGTAACTAGTGACAATATCGCTGACATGATGCTCGCGTCATTCTCGTTTGCCGACTGTATGTAGCTGCTTTCATACACACACATTATCAATGAAATCACATGGAAAAATTATTGTTCTCTTTTGGGGGTGTTTTAATCTTTTTTCTTGATTCTTGATGCCATATTGTTTTTGATCAGATTCCTTTTTGTTATTTGAAATTGCTTTACTTTTTTAGCATTGTAACATCTCTTCTTCATTTGGGTCCCTACAGAATAATAATAATTGATTTGAGGGCACCTTTGCTTATTGACTTTTTGATTCAGTGGACCCATCTTTTCTTATTTGTTTGAAAAATACCCCCTATGGCTCTTTCAGCATCATCCCTGAATCTCCTTTACCAGTTTTGGTATACAACTACACATCAGTTTGTTAAAGGGATTGCAGTTACTGTTGTTGTTGTTACTGCTACTTACACTTCAGTAGCTCTACAAACTTTTCCTTGCTTTTATTTTCCCTTTGATCTATGAATTTTCAAATTTAACAAGTACTTGTGTTTAGACTCATTATCTGTTGTTTGATATTTCGAATTCTTGATTTGCTTTACATTTACCTTTTATTTTATTAGTACAATATTGGACAAAAGTAGGGATTCAAATCTTAGGTTGGATTGCTTACTACCATCTTTTACATATTTGTCAAAATGTGACATACTATACTTTAGTAGTCAACAAAAGAGTAAAACTAAGAATATTGGTTTTTGTATTAAAATTTTAAAACGAAATTCGAGATAACTTGAATCCGAAAAAAACCCAAAACTTGTATAATATAATCTAAGATAATCTGAGCACAAAATTGTCATATGGTAACAGTTTTTCAGTTGTGATTCAAGATGGTAGGTGGGTATTAAATTGATCTTTGGGTGTATTTTGATGATAACATTAAAAAAGAGGATTTTTTTTGTGTGTGTGACTCTTTGTCCTAAAATATATCAACAAGATTCTTTGATTCCTTCAACCCTACAAGAAACAAAAAGGATGAGACAATCAAACACTTGCTTGTGAAATATACAAGGGTAAAGTAGGATGTAAAAGAGTGACCATTATCCATTAAAGCATCCATCCACCTGCATGAACAAAAAATAATTGATGTTTTTTTTTAAAAAAATAATTCAAAGGCTCTTGCAGTTTGTAACAAAGTTGAACTTCAACTACATTTTTCACCTTGGTGAGTCAACTGGTAAATAAGAGATGAGTGGGTAAATAGTAAGATGAAAAGAAGCTAGCAAAACACTTTTTTCATTGCTACACAAGAGATTCTCTCCTCTTCTTTCAAGTCAAAGAAGATGATGAAAAATAAAGAGGGGACAAAAACTGCAATAGATTATTAGATTTTCAGCAATTTTAAAGTGACTTTTGTTCAATTTAGGGAAGGTAACTAACTAACTACAATATGTTGAACATAAGAATTTCTCCTACAGAAATTGAGAGAGCGTATTTGACAGAGCGTTTAAATGTTCTAGTTCATGTAGTAGTGTTTGACATGGTAATGTTACATCAGAATTTCTCCTGCGGAAATTGTAAGAGCATATTTGACAGAGCGTTTAAACGTTCTAGTTCATGAAGCAGTGTTTGACATGCTAACGTTAAGCGTTTCAACTTGTACTGTTTAAACATCCTAGGATCGCGCGTCCATAGCGCGTGGATCATCGATCCTAAAACCCTACCTACATTCAAAAATCAAAATGGGAAAATGATTAGAAAGAGGGAGAGACCAACTAATAGAGCATATATTCCTTTCTATGTAGCTAAACCCACTAAAAATGTTTCCTGATATGGAGTGAGAACACAAGGAAAAGCCAGCTAGCTACCTGCAATTCCAAATTATAAAAGCAAATAGCTTGGTTGGAAAATATATCAGTTGCAGACCCTCCAACAACCTTTCTTAGTTCTTGTTGTATTTAAATATTTTTACTCATCCATACAACTCAAGAACTGAAGAAAGGAAAATGGGCCTTGAGAATGTGCATAACCAGGACTTGAATTTGGTCCTATCTACTGATGCAAAGCCAAGGCTTAAATGGACTCCTCAGCTTCACCAGCGATTCGTCGATGCTGCCATTCGCCTTGGAGGGCCAGACAGTTAATACTTCATACTACTCCTGCTGATTTTGCATTTTGCTGTCATGAATTTTCTTGTTCTTGTTTTCAGTATATTTGTTTGATTGTTTGCGACAGAGGCGACGCCTAAGAGCTTGATGGCAGAGATGGGAGTTCCTGGTCTCACTTTATACCATCTCAAGAGCCATTTGCAGGTACATCCTTTCGTTTACGACAAAATCAATCCTAGATACCATGCTCGAAAAACGAGTGACCAAGGCTTTATGTTTGTTCTTGTATTGTAGAAATATAGGCTTGGGAAAAATCAGCCAGCAGCTGAGGTCTGCAGTGACTTCAGCCAGGAAGGTGAGATTGTTGATGAATGATGATCACTTTATCTGTTCGGATTTTTCGGTTCTTGTGATATGATTTCATTCTTGATCTTTTGTTTCCCTGCAGATTGTAAAGATAACAAGGGCGGACTTGATCTCTTCAGCGAAGGAACACGCGAACAAGCATCTAATCCAACAGACAAGTAATAGCTGAATCTTGATATGTTGTTGCTTCAATGTTTGGTTGGTTGAGAAAGATTTGCATTGATACTGAGCTTCTTTTATTGGTTGGCTTTACTAGTGTGCAGAGGGAACTCCATGAACAAATTGAGGTAAAGCAACATGGTTAACGTGTCACTTTAATTTGTACACACCCTTTCCCCGACTACGTTAAGAGGGTGTGTTCTTTCAGGTGCAAAGGCACTTGCAGCTTAGGATTGAAGCTCAAGGGAAGTATCTACAAGAAGTGTTAAAGAAGGCACAAGAAACACTAGCTGCATACACAGGATCATCATCAAGGGGCGTCGAACTCGCTAAAGCTGAGCTCTCTCAACTGTCCTCAATGGTCAGCTCTGATTGCCCAAGCCCCTCATTGTCTGACTTGACAGAAGCAAGGCCTCTGATCATAGACATCAAACACCACAGCTGCTCAACCGAAAGCTCCTTGACTTCATCCGAAACCTCGGGTGCAAAGGAGGATAAGGACAACTTAAGCCACACCCCTTTCCTCCTCGCGTTACTCGATCAGCCATCAACAATGAGTCATTCGAGTGATCCAGTTTCCGGTAGGAAGAGGAAGGGAGCCTCAATTGAAGAACATAACTGTGTTGAAAGAGCTTCTAACAAGAAACTATCTTCATACAAAGACAATATGGGAAATGGGTCAACCAATGAGATGAGACTTTTTGGGTCCCTTGATCTCAACAACCTATATCAAGAAGACCAAGATTTGGAGCAACCCACAATAGATCTAAATTTAAACTGTGCATCTTTGGTTCCTTGAGGTCAAATTATTAAAGCAATTATATATAGTATTAACCAATATATTATTGGGCCTGAAGATAATGTTTAATTACAACTCATGTATATATACTTGTGTATAAAGATGTTGATTTTGCTTTGTTGTTCAACTAAGAAAGTAGATCAAATTATTTAAGGGTGAAGTTTAGATGTAATTATAGTTGTAGCTCCCATCATAATTACACATCCAACTGACCAAACAAGGTATGATTACTAGAAGCATGCGCAGTTATACTGATCTATATAGAGCTTAAAGGAGCCTTCTTTCATCATTCGGACACCGGTTTTTAAGGGCGAAAACAATCATCTTAGAAGCTAAACAATGCTTTATGTAGAAGCTAATCAATGCTTTATATATGTACTACAGCATTAGTGTTGTATTGTATGTGATGTGCTTGTAGAGATGGAGCTTCTTGTTTCCGAATTTTGGCTTCTAGCAACATTTGTCGTCCTCACGAGTTTCAGGTCTTGTCAAGGTAAGGAAGTTAGCCACATGGATTAATACTTAGTTTTTATTTCTATATTGAACATCAAATGTTGTTGTTTTGTAGGAAATGAGTTGCCTTACATTACGTCGGATATCAAGCAAGTGATAGGGAAGTCTTATGACTATATAATCGTTGGAGGCGGAACCACAGGCTGCCCGTTAGCTGCCACGCTTTCAGAGAGGTTCTCGGTGTTGGTCTTGGAGCGAGGTGGCTCGCCCTATGGGAACCCATATGTGTTGCAAAGGAAGAGCTTTGGGATTCCCTTGCTCCAAGCGAACGAGTTTTCCTCGGTTGCACAAAGATTTGTGTCCCTAGATGGGGTTGAGAACCATAGGGGGAGGGTCCTAGGCGGCTCAACTGCAATCAATAGCGGGTTCTACAGCAGAGCCAGCGACGAGTCCATCAAGAAAGCCGGTTGGGATGAGAAGATGGTCAAGGAGGCCTATCAATGGGTTGAATCCAAGGTGGTTTTCGCGCCATTTTTGAGTCCTTGGCAGGCTACTGTCTTGGATGGTTTTCTTCAATCCAAGATCCTACCCTTCAATGGCTACACTCTCAACCATGTCGAAGGGGCTAAAGTCGGTGGCACCATCTTTGATGTCTTCGGAACTAGGCACACAGCTGCTGATCTCCTATGGGGAGGGAACCCAAAGAACATCACAGTCTTGCTCAATGTTACCGCGAAAAATGTCATCTTCCAACCTGATGGTAAGCTACAACCAATGTTCTAAAAAACGTTTGACAGGTGTTTGGTCATAGGGCAGGGTTTAGGCAGACCTTGAAGGATTTTTTAGAACAGTGGCTATAACACATTATTGTGTGTTTCTTTCTGTATCCGCAATGCAGGGAGCAAACCAAGAGCACATGGAGTGAGATTCATCAAAAGCATCGGAAAGACGAGGAGAAGCTACAAAGTATACCTTAAGAGGCCGAAGAGTAGAAGCTCTTGGGGCGACGTAATAGTCTCATCCGGAGCACTAGGGAGCCCTCAGCTCCTCATGTTGAGCGGCATTGGTCCGAAAAGCCATCTAACGAAGCTGAAGATCCCGGTAGTTGTGGACTTGAGAGGAGTCGGAAGAAAGATGCAAGACAACCCTGCAATCGCGCTCCTTATGGACACCGAAGCAACGCCAAAGACGCCTGATCCGCCTCAAGTGACAGCCATCACAGACAACTATCAGATCATAATCCAATCAGCAACCATCCCAACAAGCATGAACATGTCAATGACAAACATAGCAGCCAAAGTCGCCTTCCCGGTATCAAGGGGGAGGCTAGAGCTAAACAGTACTGATCCGCGGCTGAACCCACTGGTCAGGTTCAACTACCTGCTGAATGAGAAGGACATGGAGGTGTGTGCCGAAATGGGTCAGCTCGCAATGCGCGTTGCCAGCACAAGCTCGGTGACCATGTTCCTTGGGACTCAGCGGAGGGGCTACCTTATGGCTAACGAAAATGACACGAGGAAGTACTGCAAGAAGAATGTGAGAACCTTCTACCATTACCATGGTGGGTGTAACATTGGATCAGTGGTTGATCAAGATTACAATGTGTATGGAGTCAAGGGTTTGAGGGTTTTGGATGGATCCACTTTGATGGACTCTCCTGGGACTAATCCAATGGCTACATTGATGATGCTTGGAAGGTACCAAGGAATCAAGATCCTTCAAGCTAGAAGCCAACCTTGTTCATGATCTTCTGATTCTACCTGTGTTTGAATCTTTGTGTTGAGTTTTTAAGAACAAGCAATTCAAAACTGATTTTCCCCATTCCCAATTGAGTTTCTTGAGATTTTTGTGTGTATAATTTCAATCCAATTATTTGTACATTTCATAGATTTCATGAGTTTGTATTCTTGTTTCCCAATCCTGAAAATATTTAATTTGATGAATCTTTTCTTTTTCAAAAATCCATCCTCTTAAGATTCGAGAGACCGGCATTTTTTACTTATAATAACTCGAGATGTCGACAAATTAGTAAAGGGACTAACCGTTATAATACAAATACCAAACGACGCAAATTAATAAGAAAACACAATAGCTGATTTACACATTATTTATTTTTAATTAATATTAAAGATAATTAAACTGTTATTAGACATATGCTCTTTGGCATTAATTTTTCTTGATATTGATATAATAATGTACATTAATACCACTTAATTGATTAAATTTAAAAATCTCTCTTCTTTGTTACATAATTGAAACTTATAACAGGTGAAGTATTAATACATTTGTGAATTTCTAATACACTTAAAAAATTTAATATA
The DNA here is from genome assembly GCA_037127255.1 of Persicaria tinctoria. Classification (NCBI taxonomy): domain Eukaryota; kingdom Viridiplantae; phylum Streptophyta; class Magnoliopsida; order Caryophyllales; family Polygonaceae; genus Persicaria; species Persicaria tinctoria. The sequence goes on along the minus strand of JBANSL010000017.1, from coordinate 63,980,191 downwards.
AATACAAATGATTTAGCTATGATAAAAATGAAAATATCATGACATCAGAGCAATGATATACAAACAAATTGGAAAAAAAAATACTCGATCCATCTTTCCGTCTTCCATCAATATCAAGAGAAATTCACCAATTTTGCTTCTCTACAATTTTTTTTTTTTTTGAGAACCAGATAAACTTATATGAGAAAATTTGCGCCGAAGGCGCAAATTTTCGGCCAAATTAGCCAAATATACACGTTTGTGTAAAAATTGCAAAACTATACGTTTTATGGGCGTGTATGGTTACAACAAATAAATAGGTAAAAAAATAAGTAGGAGTAGAATTTTTTTTTTAAACAAGTTAAAAGAGTGTATGGATGGGAAAAATTGGTAAAAGTAATTAAAATTTTGAGTTAAAAAAAAGCTTGCTTTTGAAGGTTATTTTGGGTTTTGGGGGTTTATTTGGTTTGAAAGTACCACACTACCCCTAATAACAACCAAATAAACTCCACTTTTTACAAATAAACTGTTTTTCACCCATACGGAGATTATCTTGTTGTTTAAATTTTTAACTACTTTTACCAACAGCTTATAAATTTTACGCTGTTTATAATTTTAGTCAGTTTATTAACCCCGTCTCATACGAACCCTATATCTTTTAACCCTAATCTGTCTTGATTTCTCTCCACTCCCGTTTCTTCCAGATCTGAGATCTCGATCTCTCTCTCCCATGGTCGCTCGTCCATGGCTACCTCCAGATCTGATGCCCCTCCTTCCCTCCCCCTCTCTCTCGCTCTCGCCCTCTCGCTCATCGCCTTCTCTTTCCCGCACACATCTATGGAATCTCTCTTTCTCCAGCGGCGGGAGCGAGATCCGAGTGTGGTCGGAGGCACGAGGCGTCGAGTATGGCCGGAGGCCCGAGTGTGTCTGTGTGTCTGGATGTGTTGGCGAGGCGGCGAAGCGGCGACGGAGGAAGGAACCTGATCTGTGTGCGATTGCGAGTCCACTCGTCATTCGCAGTCCTCCATGTATCAGATCGATGAGCACAAATCCGCGCGTCGCCGGAGGCACGAGGCATCGAGTGTGCAGCAGTTGACGGCGACTGTGTGCAGGATGATTGATGAGCAGGATTCGCACCGTTGCTAGAGTAGTTGAGAGATCTCACCGTCTCTGACCCGCTCTTCTCCTTTGGCGTTCCAGCGGCGGCGTCACCACCACCGCCGCATCTACAACCGCCTGATTTGCCAGCATCTACAACCACCGTCTCTGTCCCAATCCTTCTCCTTCTCCGACCGCCGCCGCATCACTGTAGGTTACTTCTGTCAGCATCACTGGCGGTGCGATCTAGCCTTTCACAATTCGTTTGGCGCTTTCAATTGACAAATCCACTGGCGTGTCGACGACTTGCGGAGGATGAGCACTGTGACAATGACAAGGTAGGCTTTCTTCTGATTTGTGTGGTATCGACGGCTTGCGGAGGATGAGCACTGTGACAATGACAAGGTAGGTTTTCTTCTGATTTGTGTGGTAATATTCAAATATAAGTATATGTGTTTGCTAGATTTCCTTATGGATTAAGAATTTTCGGTGCTTGGTGCTCGTACAGTGCCTCAAAACGTATGGATGAATGATGAATTGATGATGACGAATTTGAGATGTTGAATAATGCATTTCTAATTATTTGTATGAAAGCCTAAGTTATGGTTTTAAGTTAATGACTTTTAGCTACTGATTTTTTTATGTTGTTGATTTTTTGTGTGAGTAATGTAATTTGTCTCCAATTTATTCTAGCGATGACATCGTTTTTAGGTGTATATTATATATATGTAGGTATATATGTAGGTAGATGTACTGATTTTGGCTACTGATTTATTTTTTCTTGGGCTTTGTTTTGGTCTAATTTGTTTAAGGGGTTGTTATGATACATGTAAGTATAATTGAGTTATATTTTATTTAGTACTACTACCTCCGTTCCATAATACATGTCCTTTCACTTTTGGGCACGTTTTTTAAGGAGCGAAAAACTCTATAAAATATTATTTTTTTAATTAATTTTTTTATATAATTTGATACTTGTTACTAATAAGCATCAAATTATATAAAAAAATTAATTAAAAAAATAATATTTTATAGAGTTTTTCGCTCCTTAAAAAACGTGCCCAAAACCAAAAGGACATCTATTGTGGAACGGAGGGAGTATATGTTAATCACAAGATGAAGCACCACATGAGTATTTTTATATGCTACTTATGTCATTGAGGTTGATTTGGTCTTCAGTAACCCTACTGTTGGAATTGAAGATATGATGGTGGTAATAGGATTGAGTTATTTTTTAGGGTTTACATTGTTTTTAGTTGGATATTATATATTTAGGTATATATGTATGCTTAGGTACTTAAAAATTGGTTTGTTTTTTAGTGCTGACACCGTTTTTATGCGTATTTTTTAGGGCTGACATCGTTTTTATGCGTATTTTTTAGTGTTGACATCATTTTTAGCTGGATATTATATATGTAGGTATATTTATATACTTGAGTTCTTAAAAACAAGTTTGTTTCTTAATGCTGACATCGTTTTTATGCGTATTTTTTAGTGCTGACATCGTTTTTAATTTGATATTATATATGTAAGTATATATGTATGCTTGAGTCCTTAAAAATTGGTTTATTTCTTAGTGCTGGCATCGTTTTTATACGTATTTTTTAGTGCTGACATCGTTTTTACGTGGATACTATATATGTAGGTATATTTATATGCTTGAGTCCTTAAAATTGTTTTGTTTTTTTAGTGCTGATTTTGTAAGTAAGGTAGAGTAATTGATGGAAAGTGGGCTTTTTGTTTGAATATTTGAAAGGGGTTGAGTGAGTGCAGGAATTAGGGTTATTTGCAAAACTAACCTAAAAATCCGGTTGGGTTGCACTCCCTATCCCCTATCTATATTATTTGCAAAAAGTTAGCCCAAACCCTTTAAAATTTGCAACCCAGCCGGTTACAATAGGGAGAGAGACCGGTTGCATTGATGGAGGAGAGAGAGGGAGACGTGTGGGGGGAGTTAATTGACAAAAGCATGTCAATTCAACTGTCGATAGTTGCTCCATCTCTCTCTCTTACAGAAAATAAAAAACGGAAGGAAGAAGATGAAGGAGTTCGAAGAAGAACAAGAGCAAGTCTGCAAAGGAGAAGTAGAGGCGGACATCAAACAGGCCACACACCCCGAAAATGGATATATTGGTTGTAGTTAGATGGGGAAATTGGGGGAATGGGGGGATTGGCGAAATTGGAGGAATTGGGGATTTTGGGGGAATTGGGGAAATTTGAGAACGGCTATGTGGAATACGAAATACCAGGAGTAGGGCGACTTGGATATGTTTAATCTTGCGATACCTTTGAACATTTAATGGATTTGCCGACACTTTGATTTCTGTCATGTTTGTAGTAGTCAGATGTCATGTTTATAACTCAACCTGTCATGTTTGTAGTAGTCAGGCGAGGTATGGTTTAATGTTTTCCTGGTTCTAGTGTAGCTCTCCGCCCCCTCCTCCCTAAACCCAGGCGGTAAAAAGAGAGAGGATAGAGGGGATAAGACAGAGACAAAGATTGAGGGGGGGGGGGAGTGACGGTAAGGGGGAATTAATATAATTTGAATTAAATCTTAAGTTTCAGAGAAAAACCATCGAAGGAGAAGCAAGTGATCAAGCTGGGGTTTATTTGCAGTTTGACGTGTAAGCAGTTAGTTTTAACTGGACACCAAAAGCAAAACGACATGCCACATATTGGAACCGACTGGACAAGAGTTATCGGAGAAACATATTAACATCGACTTCGGATAAAAAATGGGTAAGTTTGCTTTCGATAAAAAAAATCAGAGAGAGAGAGAAAGTATGCAGAGGAGATAGAGGACATGAGAGAGAGAAGTGATAAATAAAAGTAAAGTTGCAGATGAGAGAGAGAGAGTGAGGATAAGACAGAGAGAGAAAAGTAAAAGAAGGTCTGCAGTGGAAAAAGAAAGCTTGCAGAGGAGAGAGGGGAGAGAGAGAGAGAGAGAGAGTGTGTGTGTATGTGAAAAAAGAAAAGTAAAGTTGCAGGAGAGAGAGATCAGTGGGAATAGGACAGAGAGAGATGGAAGGGTCCTCTCTCCTCTGCAACTTTACTGTTGCTGTTTCACTTCGAAGAAGAAGCAATTGGGTGGGGTTTATTTGTAGGTTGACATATAAGCAATTAGTTTTAACTGGACACCCAAAGCAAAACGACATAACACATATTGGAATCGACTAGACATGAGTTATTTGAGAAACAGATTCACCATCGACTTTAGATAGAAAATGGGTAAATTTGCTTGAGATTTGAGGGAGACACATCTCGCATAACCTTTATCGAAAGCAAACTTGCCCATTTTCTATCCGAAGTCGATGGAGAATCTGTTTTTCCGATAAATCTTGTCCAGTTGATTCCAATATGTGTCATGTGATTTTGCTTTGGGTATCCAGTTAAAACTAACTGCTGACACGTCAACATGCAAATAAACTCTCGTCCAAATGCTTCTTTGAAGTGAAAGAGTAACAGTATCTTTTTATACCCCCTCACTGACACTCTACTGATCTCTCTCTCCTCTCATACTTCACTTTTCTTTTTCACCTCTCTCTCTCTCTCCCTCCCTCTTGTCATTTCTTAATTGCTCTTTCTCTCTCTCCGCCTCTCTCCTCTGCAGACGGGACTTGTTTCCTCTCTCTCTCTCTGGCCAAGTGTCACACATTGGAAGGTTGCACCCCCCCTCCCTTACCTGCTACCGGCTCCAAGGGTTTCCCAATTATCCGGTTTCACCCCATTATAAACCGGGTTGGGTTAACCTTGCAACATTTTCGGGTTTTTGGGTTACCTTCTGCAATTCCCTCGCAGGAATTATTGTACCCTTGCATGCCTTTAATTGGTCTATACTATATATATAATATGTGAACTTTAGCGCTGACATCGTTTTTAGTTGGCTATTATATATGTAGGTATATATGTATGCTTGACTCCTTAAAAATTGGTTTATTTTTTAGTGTTGACATCGTTTTTATTCGTAATTTTTAGTGCTGACATCGTTTTTAATTTGATATTATATATGTAAGTATATATATGTATGCTTGAGTCCTTAAAAATTAGTTTATTTCTTAGTGCTGACATCGTTTTTATACGTATTTTTTAGTGCTGACATTGTTTTTATGTATATTTTTATGTAGGTATATATTTGCTGACATCGTTTTTGCAATATAAGAGATGGATGAGGAAGGAGGTCAGCATCGTCAGCGTCGAAAAATTCTTTGTTTCTCACTACAAAAAAAAATATTCGTTTTTTTTTGAAACATTCATTTGTCTCTTTGTTCTCCCCCTTTTATATTTTATATAAAAATATATTGATCTTTGATGTCATCACCGCCGGCGTCAGCATTCCCGACGTAATCGTCGGCTGCGTAGCATCCTCGTAGACGGCGTCAGCATTCCCGACGTCGGTGTCAACATCCCTCAAACGGTGTCAGCATCGTCGACATCCCCGGTGTTACCATCGTCGACGTCCTCCGCGTCAGCGTTGTCGGAGTCTGCGGTGTCAGCAATGCGGACGTCAACATTCTCGACGTTGGCGTCAACACCGACACGTGGGAAAAAAGAAAAAAAAAGTTGGCGCCAGCATCCTTGTAAACGGTGTTAGCATTGCTGACGTCAGCATTCCCGACGATGACGTCAGCACTGACGCGCGCAAAAAAAAAAAAACTTCATTGTAAACGGTGTCAGCATTCCCGACGATGACGTCAGCACTGACGCGCGCGAAAAAAAAATTGCTGACGTGGAAGGGGGGCACGGGGGGCACGCTGGAGGGGGGTGTGGGGGGGCACGCTGGAGGGGGAGGGGGCACATAGGAGGGGCACAAGGCTTTGTGGTAGTGTTCTGTATAGTTTTGCAAAATTCCCAAAATCTTGTATATTTGGCTAATTTGGCCTTTGTATTTGTATAGTCGGCAAATTGACCCAACTTATATTGTATCAAATCGTTTGCAACAAGAGTATCCATTCCTACAGGAAAACAAACTGGTGAATTTGAAAAGTACATCGAACAAGGCCTGATATGTGCCAAACCATGGGCAACTTTATTTGCTCCCCTTCTTGCAAAAGACCACTCGCAGCTGTCAAGAGCGGATGCTTCTCTACAATAAACATTAACAAACAAATATAAAATTACCTTTCCAAATTTTTTTAAAAGAAATATCAAATTTTGTATATATTAATGTAAAACATTAAGAAAGTCAATTAAAATTGATGATCTTTCTCTATGAACTTCTACTCATTCGCATATTTTCATCAATAGTGCATTTCTACAATAACATTAATTATTAAATATCTTGTTTAGGTTCTTTTTTTAAGCTTTTCTGACAGAAAAGTTCCACCCAAGCTCAAGGGTAAGTTCTACAGAGTGGTGGTGAGACCGGCTTTATTATATGAGGCAGAGTGTTGGACTTGGGCGACAACTAAGGCACAGGAAAAGAAACTCGCGGTGGCTGAGACGAGGATGCTCATGTGGATGTGTGGTTTGTCCTTGCGCGACAGAATCAGAAACGAGACTATCTGAGAAAGGATGGGAGTGGCTAGTATTCAAGCTAAGCTACGGGAATCGAGACTACGATGCTATGGACATGTGCAGAGGAGAGATCCAAGTGCGCCGGTGCGAAGATGTGACAACTTGGCTATCGAAGACATTCGTCGGGGCAGAGGGCGTCCAAAGAAGAGTTGGGGTGAAATGATTAGACATGACCTGACCGCGCTGGGACTTACTAAGGAGATGACACGCGATAGGATGCGGTGGAAGAGTGCTATCCGGGTTGACGAACACTAGTCGGGTGCAGCGTTTATCGCATCATGTCTCCCTTCCCTTCTAGCGCAACTTTCTTATGCGCATTCTTCTCATCGTTTTCTTTCTTTTATTTTTTGTTTTACGTTTTGTTGGAGGCGTGTTATCATATTTCCTTGTTGTCTTGTTATTTGGGTCACTAGGAAACACCCTCTCGACCTAGTCGGGGCAAGGGTGCGTACAATTCGACCCCCCAGACCCTGCTCTGAGCGGGACATACTAAGATTGTTGTTGTTATTGTTGTTGTTTTATTCATATTCTATTTTAAATGGTAAAATCGATTAAACCTTAATTTGATATGCACCGGAAAAATTAATAAAAATATATATCGCAAGTTTGGTATTTGTTACATGCCTATAATATTTATTGATTTCTTATAATACATATAAGGGGCATTTGCAAAACTAACCCAAAAACCCGGATCCCTTTGCACCCCCTATCTACTATCCAAAAAAATTGCAAAACTAACCCTCCCCCCTTAAAATCTTCGGTTTCCTCACCTGCTGCAACTAATGGAGAGAGAAAGAAAAGCAACAGGGCATTTATTGTCATCACTATCACCCATCTAAAACCCTTTATCTCTATGTCTATCTCCATCTCTCTCTAATTGAAGAGCTCCATTGAAGAGCTTTTTTATTCTTTGATTTCTGTCTTTTATCTCTCTACCTTTGAGGGTGACGGGATCTCCATGGGAACTCGAATTCGGCTTGCGCCGCTGGTGTGAATCGTTGCGGGAGCACCGCTTTGGTGCCTTCGTCCTTCACCTTCATTGTGATGGTTTTTCCATGTCAATTCGAGCCGAGTGGAGGCCGAATTTGGAGTAGAGGAGGTGGAATCGAAGTGGAGGAGCCCTCGCAGAGGCTTGGTGAACCGTTTTTTTTATTGATGAATGAACAATTTATCAATTTTCCACTCTATGGTTTCTTACTAGACATCCTTTGGTACTCTACTGGACACCCAATGATTTCCTACTGGACAGCCTATGGTTGTTTCCTGTCTTGCGTATTGTTCAATGTTTCCCTGGTTCTAGTGTCGCCCTCTCCCCTAAGCCAGACGGTAAAAAGAGAAAGGGGAACTGGTGCATTAAATGAGGGGGGAGAGAGAGAGGACAGAGGGGATAAGTTTGCTTTCGATATAAAAAAATCAGAGAGAGAGAGAGAGTCTGTAGAGGTGAGAGAAAGCTTGCAGAGGAGAGAGATGATATGAGAGAGAGAGAGAGAGAGAGAGAGAGAGAGAGAAGTAAACTTGCAGATGAGAGAGAGAGATTAGTGAGTATATGACAGAGAGAGATGTATCAATGACAGTGAAGAGGCATTAATATAATTTGAATTAAATCTTACGCTTCAGATAAAAACCAACGAAGAAGAAGCAATTGGGCGGGGGTTTATTTGCAGGTTGACGTGTAAGCAGTTAGTTTTAACTGGACACCCAAAGGAAAACGACATGACACATATTGGAATCGATTGGACAACAGTTATCGGAGAAACAGATTCACCATCGATTTCAAATATAAAATGGGCAAGTTCGTTTTCGATAAATATTATGCAAGAGGTGTTTCCCTCAAATATGAAGCAAATTTACCCATTTTCTATGGCACATGTAGCTCGGCAGCAGGAAACAAGACATGGTATACATAGGAATCGCCTGCACTACCGACTTAAGAAGGACCTGGAATCGAGTGACTGAGCTGAAGCTAGGGGTGTGCAGAAAAATCCGACACGACTGACCCGACACGAAAACACGGCGATACGACACGAAAAAACACGAACCGAAAATGACACGACACGAAAATGACACGAACCGGTAAAACACGAAAATAAATGGTTCGTGTTCGGATCGGGCAAATCCCGTTATCGGATCCCCGACACGAACCGTTTATTTTTTTTTAATTTAAATATTTAATTTTTATAGTATTAGTATAATATATTATGGGAAAGAGTAACAAAGTTCAAGAAGACGATATCGAGTAGTCGTCTTCTCTGCTGGCCAACTTGAGTCGATTTGGAGAATTTCGACCTAAATCTGGTCGATATCGAGTAGGCTTGATCGATATCGACTAGTCTTCTCAACATCCTGCTCTGTTCTTTGAACGCACTTTCCCGAGTCCTCGTTCGTCGGATTGACGCATATGAGCATGCTTTGGAAAGCTCTTTTCGAGGGCTACAACTCTCATGAAGACTTCAGAACTTGACTCATAATGATGAATGCCGAAAAATGGCATTTTCTCCAGCTGCACCATCCTTAGCTCCTTCATGATTTTTCCTTTAAGCTCCAAAGTGCGTCCGATTTCTGCGAAATTGAACAAAAACTAGGGTAGACTCTATAATTTGGGAAATAAGCATAAACTACATAGATTCTGTATTAATCTAACCCAAATGCACGAAATGCATGCAGAAATAGATATAAAAGTAGATATAACACATGGCATAAAACATGGACATCAATGGTTGTTAATAGATCTTTGGAGATGGTGTTGAAGATCCATTGAAGGACAATAGTGTCGAGTTGAGCGAAGAGATCGTCGTCCTCGGTGGTGGGACGATCGATGGAGGAATCAATGTGGTGGAGGACCCTATGAGCCTTGACATGGGTCGTAAAGAGGTGAGACCACATGGTGTAGGAACCGGATTCATGATCAAGGATGATGGGGATGCAGTTTTTGATGTTGGAGATGGTGAGAGCGGAGTGGAAGGGAAGCTTGATAGTGTTGGTGAGTGATGGGTCAGCCATTGGGATGAGAAGGGATTCGTGGGGGGGGGGGGGGGAGGATGCCGACGCCGGGAGGGAGGCCGAGAGGAGGTGGGGGGTGGCGGCGGCAAGGGGGTGACGGCTAGGGTTTAGGATTAGGAGAAAAAGAAGAATTAGGGTTTGAGGATTTTAGGTTGTGATACCATGTGAGATAATGAGATTGATTGTAATGTCCTCCTTGAGAGTTTCCATTCATTGATAAACATATATATATATATATATATGTTACAAAGGTATTGGGCCTTTTTGTCCTTTGGGCCCACTATACAATATAAGACCTATGTAATCTATCACATCTCTCTCTGTCCTATCCTCACTAATCTCTTTATCTCCCCCCTCTGCAACTTTACTTTTCTTTTTCACTTATCTCTCTTTCTCTCTCATGTAGACCCTCTCTCCTCTGCAGACTTTCTCTTACTTTCTCTCTCTCAGTCTCTCTCTCTCTGACTTTGTCCAGCTGTCGAGTAGTGGAACCCCCAACCCCCCCCCCCCCTCCCCACTTACCTGCTACCGGCGGACCCCTTTACCCCCATATCCGGTTTTGCCCAATTTCAAACAGGATTGGGTTAACCTTGCAAATAAACCGGTTTTTTGGGTTACTTTGTGCATTTCCCTCTTATGATAATTGATTGTAGGAGTTACCAAAAATTGAAGTAAATCAACATCTAATTCTTGTTTTTTTGTCAAACATTAATGTAGACAAATCTCTTCACATTCTATAAACTCCCATGATGAATCAACATCTAATTTGTAATATTCATTTATTAACTACAAGATGAAAGAATAAAATCAAGACACCGATAAAATTATGTTTTTTTCCTTGAAATTCCCATGTTTTGGTATATTTATTCAACATATTATCTTATCAATATTTTTTTTTCATTTCATTTTATTTATGATGAATACAAAAAGAAGGAACGATATCATTTTAACTAAATAATTGAGTTGTCTAAAATGATAGTAAAAAATGACATCGAATGTGAAAAGCTTGTCTTACATCCACGAAGAACGAGGTCTGTGATTGAAATATGTTGGGTAAATTAAAGAAGACATGAGAATATTTTTCATATCATCTCTTTGTTCTTTGTTTAATATATAGTTTATAATATTATAGTCGACTTAAAAAACTATATTGTACTAACAATTTTAATATATTATATGTAGAGGGAAATGCACAAAGTAACCCAAAAAACCGGTTTATTTGTAAAGTTAACCCAATCCGGTTTGAAATTATCATAATATCATTTTTGTAACTCTTAAAACTAATTAACACTATCATCGATCACTAATACCAATTCAACCATAGATCATTTTAATTTTTTTTTATATAAGTAAAATCAGGCATTAAATGAACAATTTTGCATTCATCATAAATAAAACAAAACTAAAAAAACGATGGCAAGATTATATATATATATATATATAGTGAATTACAAGACATGTAAATTTCAAGGAAAAAACATAGGTTTATTGGTGTTTTAGTTTTATTAATTGTTTCATCGTGTAGTTGATAAATGAATACTATAAATAAAAATATATAAACATGTATTAATATCAAATTTCATTTTTTAAAAGTTCTTAGTTTTTTCCCTCTCATTCCAAGAGGTATCCATCAAGACATAATTTAATTAATAACTAAAACAGGTAATTTGATAAAGATGAAAAAAAATATATATATGATGAAGTGGGGTATTATTATATTTAAATTTTATATGTAATTTTAAAGTTTATGAACGATAGTGAGACTAAAAATTATAAACGCGTATAAAAATTGCTAAACTTTGTATATATAAAAATATTATAAACGGATACAAAATGTGAGATACATGAAATTTGTTTTTAAACTAATTAATATAATATTTAAAAACAAACTATCTAAACAAAATAACTAATTTGTGGTGTGTATGAAGTATTTACATGATTTTCTATTCTTAGATGAACGGAGTGGTTTTATAATAGGAAAAATAGAGGTTATAGAATGTGAAAAAATTTATATACATTGTGTTATGGCCCGAGATAGGCGCCTAGCCGCCTAACAGTTGATCTCGACTCACTTAGAAAGAAGAAGAATAAGGTGAGGAAGAAGGTAGGAAGAGGGAGATCGAGTAGGAGGTAGAGGAAGATAGGAGAGATTGAACCGAGAGAGATTAGGTAAAGTGATTTGATTATTTCTTGGATAAGATCCCAAATTACAATATCTAAGGGTTTTTATATCATAAATCCCTAATATTAAGGACATAACACATTGATGAGATGTTAATCTGAATAGCAAATTTACTTTAATTTTTGTAACTTTTACGATAAATTATTAAAGTATTCATTTTTGCATACACTTAATTATAAAAAATATTCATTTTTATAATTCTTACAATTAATGAGCACTGTATTATTATTTTAGATATTATCATTTTAAGTTTAATCTATAAATTATTTAATATTTATTAGATTTTCATTAAGTAGAGAGGATGACAAAGTGAGCAAAAATTAAGACTACCATCTAACTTTGATGTCTCTTCGGCACCATCCATCCATGCATCTTCACGTACATCATCAACGCAAGAAGGATAACTCTTTTAAACACCTTTAGAATTAGCACCAGCATCTCCTCTTTTCGTCTCATAGCATTGACCAAACACAAGACAAAAAAAGATTAGAAAAGTTAGATGCATGAAATAATTTAGTAATAACTCCCGACTCGATCACACGATAAAAAAATACAAAAAAAGTTACCCAAACCTTGTCATCGTCGTCAATATTGTAACCATGGGTTCGTGGTTAAAATAATCAATGCCAACAAATAAGAATACCAACAAACTTCCATGCTTTATTTGTTCATGTCAACAAAAACAACACCATTAGAAACAGGGAAGTTACCATCATCAAATATCTTATATAGATCTAAATCAATGAATTTAACTATGCAAATCTAAATGCAAAAAATAAACATCCTAAGGTATTTTAATAATAATATGATAAAAATTAAAATAAAAGCACCAAATAATGAAATATATATGGTGTACAAAATCAAACAAATCGACTAATTAAAGAGAAAGAGTCATAAAACGGGCATGGGAATAGATAGAATTTAACTTATTTGCATTTGGTTTCGGATCTTATATATAGTAGCGTTTTGTGTCAATTAATGTCCAATTTGAATAGGTAATGTAACGTTTTATTTATTTATTTATTATGGGTGGGAAATGTAAAGTGCTATCATATTCAATAGGTAATGTTACCGCAATTGATATATTTGTGCACATTTTTAGGGGCTGAAAAAATAAATAAATTGGATAAACACTTTTTTTTTTGGTCAATTAAATTGGATAAGCACACAACTTTTTTTGTTATATATATATATATATATATATATATATTATAAATACTCCGATCTTTATGAATTTTATCCAAAAATTGAATAATGCATATAATTTCAAATGAAAGTAACATCGCTTTTTTCTTCTTCCAATCTTGTTTGAAACTTAATGTTTAAGCCTTAAGGAACATTTATCTTCAACTTGGCAGCTTGTCGATTGTATGGATCAACTTGCATCAGAGATGGAGAATATAATTTCCAATCGGACATAATTTAGTTGGTAATTGGTAGGGAGTGTTATAAAGGATTTAGATAGCACTTCAATCATTTTTAAAATAGGTTCTCAAGTTCATTCATTTCATATTATTTAGGAAAACAGTTCTTCAATTCGTCTTGTTAATCTACTTCCTTAGAACCTTTTATTTAGGAAAACAGTGTTTTTCTAATGGTAGATATGAAAGGACAACCGTTCATACTCAACAAATTTTATAGATAAGTTGGTGGATTACCTATATCCTATTGCAAATTAGTTCTAAAATAAAGTGTTCGTATGACACGAGTTAGGTCTCGACGACAGAGAGGTCACCGTCAACCCAGATCTGGTAGAATGGGAAAAGAGAGGTAGGGGAAGGTGAACAGTAGAATTTTCTTTTGAATTTTACAATTTCTTGCCAAATTTTCTAATTAATTACCGTTTGAGTCCAAATTAATTATTGGTGTGCCAATTTTTACCATTGTATCAGTTTTGTTTTAATAAGTTATAATTTTGAAAGTTCGTATTATTTTGATAGTTCATACTCCCTCCGTCTCGAAATAGATGTCGTTTTAGCTCTTTGGTTTTGTATCAAAATAAATGTCATTTTAAGTTTTCTAGGTAGTTGATAGTAATGATTTGTATTGATTTGTGTGTTGTTGACTTTTTTAAAGGTTTTGATTGGTTAAAAAATGTAGTGGGTAATAAAATTAATGAAAAAGTTAGTGGAATAATGATATTGATTGATTGATGAGTGTTTTTATTAAAATTTGTGTATAAGGCTAAAATGACTTAAATTTTGAGACGGAGAGAGTATTATTTTCATTTATTTTTCCAAAAAAAACATGTGAAAAGCTACAAATATTAGCTTTTTTTTTTTAAACCATAAATTTCAACTGCAAATTTCATATAACCCTTCCACCTACACTGTTTTTTTTAAGCCTTCCAATTTACCAGTTTTAAGAGTATTTATGTTAGCCTCATACACACCCAAAATCTCCCTCGATTTGTGTGATAAGCTAACACATGCGCCTATACACAAGTACACTCGATCGATGACTTGTTGCACAGTTGCACTCATAACAATAATAACACGTAACTAGATATAAAAAAATTTAAATTTGGATAACTTCTTATCTAATTGTCGAAATGATTTCTCATAACAATAATAACACGTAACTAGATATAAAAAATTTAAACTTGGGTAACTTCTTATCTAATTGTCGAAATGATTTTTTAGTAGCCTAGCATACAAACCGAGTGAGGTTCCATTCTAAAACCAATTGGCAATAGAAGAACTAGATCATTGACTCATATACTAGGGCTTGTTATGTTCAACTTTTCGATGTGGGACACTTTTTGGTCTCATTCACATCTCTAACATGCCCCCGCAAGTCCAACTAGGAATGACCATCTAGTTGAGACTTGGACCGATGACTAGGGGTCGTGTGCACAGGCGCACATGCGCTAGTAGCCTAGCACACAAGCCGAGTGAGGTTCCATTCTAAAACCAATTGACAATAGAAGAAATAGCTCACCGACTGATATACTAGGGCTTGTTATGTTCAACTTTCCGATGTGAGACACTTTTTGGTCTCATTCACATCTCTAACAGTATATATAACCTCTTATTTGAATTATAGTATGTGAATGTTAATTTAGGTAAAATATAAATCCATTATAGTCCATTGAAATAAAATAAAAGTGATTAATATACCTTTAATTTTTAAACATTCATAACTTTTTAATCACATGTCGAATTATAGCGTATTATATATCAAAACGGAGCTATCGACAAGAAGAATACACCTAGCTCCGCCCCTAGTCGAGTGGGTAATCCGGGTCTGCAAATTGTGGTAGGGCAGTAGCTGTACAGCCTGTACTAGTGATTACTTGGAGTGTCTGCTAATTGAATTGCAAAGAAGATAAGGGATAACCAAGTGGGTATATAGTCCGGGTCGATCCCTATCTGCACCATCACCAATAAGATCGTTTCGTACAGTAAGAACAAATCTTTTACTTATATATAACAAACCGTAGCTCCACGTTGTTTCTCAAATAAGTAACATCTTAATTGGTTCCCACTAAATAACCATTTTTCTAATTAAAACAGAGAGCTATATATATATATATAGCTGCATATGTGCTGGTTGATCTCAGCGATCGATGTGTGGTGGTTTGATTATGTCCGATTCCATCGAGACGAGAGACTCTCGGTGCCTCAACTCCTCCGGTCGTCGTTGTCGTTGTCGTTGTCGGTCACCAATGTCGGATGTGATCAAGGTTGATGATGATCTCGAGGCTGATTTCCTCGAGTTCATGGATCTCGAGGCTGATGTTGAGTTGCACCGAGATGCCATGCCCCTCAAGGGAATTAACTGTACTTCTGGCCAAGGTTAATTAGCTCGTTGTTTACTTAATTTCTAATCTAAGTATTGGTTACTCGATTATTTTAATTAATTCAATTTGTTTAGAAATGAATTAGCCTCGAGTCGAACCCAAATTTGGAGTCAGATTTAAAATTTACTCATACTCACTTAGTGTTTAGGAAATTGTATAAGCTTAAACCAATGTTTTTTTTAGCTGACTCAAACGACTCAACTCATATAATAACTCTGTAATTTCAATATACATGTGCTAAATATTTTTATAATTGAGATGTAAAGTTAATTTATGACTCTAATTAGTTTAGATGTCAAAACATAGGATAATAGTACTAATTTTGAAATATTTTTAAAATTTTAATTAGTTTAGTTTTTTTAAAAAATAAATTGCTATGATCGCTTGTTTTTTAGTAGGAAATCTTTTCTAATTTAGAGTTTTATTCTATGCCCTATAAAAATGATATATGTGTATGAAAAGCTATGAACATATAAAAATACAAGATGGTTTTTTTTATTGTATTTAACTTGAGATTTTGATATTATAAAAGTTAGCTCAAAAGTATCTCATTGAAAGAGAAAAATATACAACAAACTACTGTGTTTTGAACTAACACCATTTTGCTCCATTAAAAAAGAAAAAGAAATACCGAATGGTGATGATATATTGAATAAAACAAAATTGTGTAGATTTCTGGTTTCGCCACTATCTCAACTTACTTTATATCCCTATCAACTTATCCATAATCCGGGATTATATCCCTATCAACTTATCCATAATCCGGGAGTGAAAAGACCGATCGATACACATATGTTATTAAAAACTTAGTAAATGTAGCCTCTGAAAGCATAAGCCTTTTGTCTTAAGTTGGGAATCCAACATACGCTACAACTCCGTATCGATAAAATCCACATTAAAGGTGATTTCATTATAATCATAAACCACTTGAACAAAACATCTAAATGACCTTGGAAAATTAAACTGATCTTGTCAGATGTTAAACTTTTATTGTTGACTATGAAAGAAGTTTCCTTCTTCCATGTTCCTCGGTTAGGCAATAGAGTGGCGGATAAGGTTGCATATCATTGCCACTCTGTCTGGGGTGTCGATATTCATAACGATTTCAGACTTTTAGACATCATCCGTAAGGATGCTGCCGGGGTAGAACTAGCTCGCCTGAAATTCTTTCCTAATAAAAAAAAATCCCTAACAACTTATTAGATTTACATCTCATTTATTTATATACAGTATAATGAATTAAATCTTGTAGGGATGGAGCTAACTCATGGCCAAGCTGAGAAGTCATCTATGAGGAGGACGAAGAAGAAGAATCACTACCGCGGTACCCGGCAACGCCCATGGGGTACCTGGACCGCTGAAATCCGAGACCCATGGAAGGGTGCTCGGGTCTGGCTGGGGACCTTCAATACCGCTGAAGAAGCCGCTAGGGCTTACGATGCTGAGGCTCGTAAGATCCGCGGCAAGAAAGCCAAGCTCAATTTCCCGGACGAAGGTGATCTATCGATCTCCCCTACAAAGCCAATTCCAAAGATGACTTACACAACTCATGGTGATCCCAACAAATTAGGTACCGACTCTCTTGATTGTTTCGAGTTTGGATGGGGAGAGAATGTCGAAGAACAAGAGTACATGTCATCGTTGTCGTTGTTATCCACTCTCCTAGAGGAGGATAATAATAGCTCATGTATGGAAGAGGGGTTGGGTTTCGCCGATGACTGCAGTTTGGCTTTCGAGGCCGAGATGAAGTGCCTCATGACTCCTCTTCTTGATGTGAGTTGGGCAGTTGATGCTTTCCTCGACGATGATGTCAATCCCATCGACCTTTGGAACTTCGATAACGTTTCCCCATTCGCACTAGGTTTCCTCTAACACTTAACTCGTTATACTTACATATAGAGGTATATATGATGTTTCCCCTTTCATGTTTGTGTTCTTTAAGTGTGTAACGAAGTCTTGCTATATGGTATATTTTTCAGTGTTCTAAAAAGCGCTAGGCGAATCCTAGGCGGTGAGGGGCTGCCTAGCGCCTAGGCGGCACCTAGGCGACTCCTAGGCGGTCAAGGTGGGTGCCTAGACGTGCCTAGGTGTCCTTCTAACTCTAGGCGGAAGTGGGCCGCCTAGCGCCTAGGCAGAATTTTTAGAACAGTGATATTTTTGCGTGTAAGTGTGTAACTTATGTGCAAGGTTTGAGTTGTTAACTTGTTATTTGAGTTGAACCGTTTATATTCACTAACTCACTTAGAAACGAGTCAAATTCAAACCGAGTCTAATTTTATATTCAGGCTTAAAAATGTACTCATATTCGGTTCGTTTAGAAAGTAAATGAGCTCGAACCGAGCTTTTTTCGAAAAACCACATTTTCTCACAACATAATAATTTAGGGCAATCTGCAGAAAACCACCCCTTAAATGGGGCCTTTTGCACAAAACCACCCCTTAAAATCGAAATTGCAGAAAACCACCTTTTAAATACTATCCGTTACCAAATCGCCACCCCACCTTACTGTTCCGTCAAAGTTCTGTTAAATATGTGAAATGACTATTTTACCCTTATTTTTTAATCATTGAAACAAGGGTATATTTTATAAAAATAAAAAGTTGGGAGGAAGAATGCAATTAATGCATCTTCCTCCCCAAATCGACACCATCAGAATGGAAGTCTCATTTCACCGCGTGGCAACGGATTCCAGCGACCCTTCAGTAGGTTCCCGGTGGAGTTTGGAGGCACGAAAAGACACGAGGTCGGTGGCTATGGATTTTTGGGGGTGTGGCGGATCTCCCGGTGGTGCAAGGAGGTGGCGAAAAGGACGGCAAGGTGTCAGGCTGCAACCTTCAGCTAGGTTATGTCGAAAATGGTATCCGATTATTTTGCATAGTTTGAAGAGGGATATTACACTAAATCGACGCTTGAGGTATTAGAAACGTGATGGAGTAGATTAGGAGCTCAAATTTTGGCCAACAATGGTGGAATAGGGTCTTGAAAGAGATAAAATCCCCTTTTGTAGACCGAGTAGATGGAGGCCATAAAACCCACAATTGAATACACCAATCTCTCTCACTTTATCATTTGATTGATTTTGTATATTCAATCATAAGAAACGACTTCAAAATCATCCAAAACGATGTCGATTTCAATTTGGGGAAAAATGAACTTGAATGGAATTGAGCTTGAATCATTCGATTAAATTCCAAATTGAGCACGTTTTTTAGATGAGGAGATTGAGTAGAACTTAATGGAGGTGTTTTGAAGGTGAAACAAAGGAAATTGTTCAACCCTCGTTGAAGCCCCTACCACCCAATTTGGAGGAAGAAGATAATGGGTTGACTCGGTTAAGGTGAGCGAGTGGACTCACTGAGTGAACTCACCCCTTGAGTTAGTAACATAATTTTGATAGAAAAGTGAGGTGGGGTAGCAATTTGGTAACGGATAGTATTTAAAGGGTGGTTTTCTGCAATTTCGATTTTAAGGAGTGGTTTTGTGCAAAAGGCCCCATTTAAGGGGTGATTTTCTGCAGATTACCCAATAATTTAAAGAAAATTAAACTCATGCTCAACTTGTTTAGAAAATGAACGAGCTTAAAGTCAGACTCAAACTATAGAAAATGAACGAGCTTAAAGTCAGACTCAAACTACTCGGCTCATATATATATAACCCTCGAACTCAAACTACTCGGCTCAATATAACACCCGTGCTATAAGGACTAGTTCGACTAAAAAACAATTTAGGGCTCGTTTGGTATCGATATCTAGATATCACGATATCGATATCGATATCGGTATCGGTATCGATATCAAGATATCGATATCAGTTAATATCTTGAGATATCGATATCGGTATCGAGATATCGATATCAAGTGATATCTCCCATCAAATCAGTATATCAAATTAGACTAAAATTGATATCTAGATATCACTTGAAATCATATATCACTTGATATCACCTGATATCTTTTGGATACCAAACACTAGAAGTGATATCGATATCTAACCATACCAAACACTACCAAACGGGCCCTTAGGAATGACCAAAATTTAGATCTAATTGGTTTCGTTTCTAAACAAGGAGAATATGTGAAACCCATGAAAATATGCAATCTTATAGAGATTCGATTGAATGAAACCGCCCATACTGAACAAAATGCCTTTCTGTACAATCTTTAGTAGATCGATAAGAATCAAAACAAAAGAATTAGTGCTACTAATCAACACTTGCATTTGTTTGATCAAAAGAAGATGAACCATCAGAAGCACTTTGGTCAACATCACCAGAAGATGAACGGTCAGGATCAATCCTGCCACCGAATGAAAACCCCAGTGACAGCGAAACCCCTCCATTGTTGCTCTTCCTCCCGCCTTCCTCCTGATCGCACGGCATCTCGAACCTGCAAACGGGGCAAGATCCATGGATCCCGAGCCACTTCTCCACACAACCGCCATGGAACCTGTGTTTGCAAGGCAGCTCCTTTATGCCTCCTCCCCCAATTCCCCACTCCTCCAAGCAAATCGCGCACTCGCCGGCTTCGTCCTCCGCGACCTCGACGCTCCGAAGGGCCTCAATCGACGCCTTCGAGGCCGGCGGGCGCCCGATTTTGTCCGGGTCGGACTGGAACAGCGAGCTGAAGTTCGCTCCTTCGATCACCACCAACCCCTGCGTGAACGGGTTTATGAGGACGATGCTCTGGCGGTCGGAGCTCTGATCCGGGTCGGGCCCGTGGAGCCCTATCAGGAAGGGGAGGAACAGAGCGAGGTCTCTGTTTCTGGCGTCTGTGAGCCTCTCGAGGATCGAACGGGTCTGCGATTGAGCTGTTTCGGATTCCGACGACATTTTATACGAGTAGGTGAATTTCTAAGGATTTGGAGGAGAAAGAGATTGAATTGGGAGACAGAGAGATGATCAAGAAGAGGGAGGAGGGTTTTGAGGGAGTTGCAGGAATCAACTAATAGGGGATTTTTAAACGAGTGGTGAGAGAAGCCACTGGAATCTGGTGGAAGGTTCTGGAATGATGTGTCCGCTTTATGCATTTCCACTTGTCAGAAATTTTAGAATATTTTTTAGGGGCAATTTGCAAAATAACCACGAAATAGGATTTAATTTGCGAAATGTCCAGGGTTTGGGACAAATTAGTAAAATGTCTCAAATATAAACACCTTATACTCATATGCTTTCTCTCTCCTGTCCTAATTCTCTCCCTTCTCTCCCCGGAACCTCTCGCCTGTCTCGCTCTCTTCTGTCTCTTACGCCGGAGGGGTTTGCGCTCAGATCTGGGTGGAGGTGAGCAGATCCGGTCGCCATCTCATGGTGAATTGCAATCGCCGGAGTGCGCGCAAGCGAGCATGGTCGACGTCTAGCAACGGCCGAGCGAGGTCGAGCGAGCCGGAGGCCTGCGAATGCTGGATCTGGAGAGACGAAGGTTGAAGAAGGACTTTTGATTAAATTACAAAACTTACCCCATAAATATGAAAATTAAAAAAAAACTATCTATATTTTATTATGTGATCCATAATCTATATTTTTATTTTTATTTTTGCACAAAAAAATGTTATATTTACAGAACATGCGATTATATTTGCACAATTTATGGTTATATTTTCACGACAAAATGTTAAAAAAATAAAAAAATAAATAATAAAACTAGACTTGCTTCAATTTATTCTGAATCGCTTACAGTTTATTGAGAAAGTATGAAATTATATTGAGATAAAAGAAGATCATGTTGAGTATAAATTCACAAGTCTCGATTGTCGTGCAACTCTTAAAACAGAGTCGTGCAACTCTTAAAACAAGAGACTTACAGCTCTTAAAAACAGAGTCGTGTAACTCTTAAGACAATAAAAATACAGTTGTGCAAATCTAAACTAAAGCTGTGCAACTCTAAACTAAAGTTGTGCAACTCTAAAAAATGTGCTGACATGAAGAAAAAAAAGTGCTGACACGGAAAAAATATATACCGAACTACAAAGTTATTACTTAGGAAGATGACTCGATTGTAACTAATATCAGTGTCAGCACTAATTGTAACTAATATCAGTGTCAGCACTAATTTTCACCACTAGTTGTGCAAAAATAACGTATTGATGAGAAAAAATAGGAGCATGTTGTGCAATAATTTATTGAGAAAGTATGAAATTATATTGAGAGAAAATAAGATCATGTTGAGAACAAATTCGCGAGTCTCGATTGTTGTGCAAAAATAACCTATAGTTGAGTAAAAATAAGATGACGTTGAGCAAAATTTCACCAATCCCCCATGTTGTGAAATTATTGTTTATTTATGAGCAAAAATAAGATCATGTTGTGCAATAATCTATTAAAAAAGTATAAAATTATATTTCCAAAAAGTAAGATCATGTTGAGACACAATTTCACAAGTCTCAAATGTTGTGCAAAAATAAAGTATTGATGAGCAAAAATAAGAGCATGTTGTGTAATAATTTATTGAGAAAGTATGAAATTATATTGAGAGAAAATAAAATCATGTTGAGAATAAATTCACAAGTCTCGATTGTTATGCAAAAATAACCTATTGTTGAGCAAAAATAAGATGATGTTGTGCAATAATTTATTGAGAAAGTATGAAATTCTATTAAGAGAAAATAAAATCATGTTGAGCAAAATTTTACCCATCCCCCATGTTGTGCAATTTTACTCTATTGATGAGCAAAAATAAGACCGTGTTGTGCAATAATCTATTAAAAAAGTATAAAATTATATTTACAAAAAATAAGATTATGAGGAGATACAATTTCACAAGTCTCGATTGTTGTGCAAAATTTTTTGTTGTGCGAAAAATAACTTTACGTTGTGCACATATAACAATTTGTTGTGCAAATATAAATTTTGTGCAAATGTAAAAATAAAAATATAGTAGATATAAATTACATAATAAAATATAGATATTTTTTGTAATTCCCATATTTATGGGGTCGTTTTTGTAATTTCCCAAAAGGTCTTCTTCAACCTCCCTCCCCGTCGTCCCGGCCCCGATCTGGAATCAGACCCGGCTCCTTCTCTCCGGCCTCCTTTACTCCGGCCTCACTCCCTCGCTCCCTCCCTCGCTCCGCCGTGCGCTCGCCACTGCTCGCTCGAATTCCGTTTTCGATTGAACTAGATCTGAAGCCGATTGAATTAGATCTGAAGTCAAATTCGAGCGAGCGAGACATCGAAGCTTGAATTAGATATGAAGTCAAATTAGATCAGAATTTCGATTGAATTAGATCTGAAGTCGAATTCCTTCAGTTGCCTTGGTTTAGAATGAGACATCGAAGCTTCCGACCCGGTCGCCCTTGCCGAAGTTCTGCACGCAGCCATGGTTGTTGTCGAGGGAAGCCACAGACGAGGAATGGATGCCGTCGACCTCACTCGCTCGCTCTCGGATCGCTCGCTCGCTCTCGATCTAGAACTGGAATTCAATCGGATGCCGTCGACCTCATTCAATCGGATCGCTCTCGATTTGCTGGGAGGATGAAGCCGAGAGGAGAGACCAGGAGGAAGTCGGGACAGAGCGCAAGAGAGTCAGAGAGATCGAGAGAGGGGGACAGAATTTAGGGTATAAATAATGGACATTTGACTAATTTGTCCAAAAACGTGGACATTTTACAAATTTGTCCAAAAAAATTGTCTGTTTTGCAAAAATTTTCTATCTTTTATTATTGAGAAAACTAATTAAAATACACCTATCTTTTGGAGTATGGTAAAAATATATCCTTAATTTTTAAATGTAATCAAAATATCCCGACCTTTGAGGGTAGTGGTAATATATTACCACAAGTTTTTTCACGAGTCAAAAATGCTGACAAGGCAAACTATGTGGATTTTTTTATAAGGGTTTTATTGAACAATGTCCTTAGGAAAAAAATAAAGAGTTGGACCGGGTTCATACACAACGTCTTTTCCTTCCTCATATCTTTTTCCATGGCCGCCTTTTGAATTGTCTTCCAAGTCTTTGAGGTAGTTCATGGTTCCTCTTCAATGTCAGTCTTCTTCCCCTTTGATTCGTTCACAGACTTGAGTGAGTAAGTTTTATCTTTTCCCCTCTTCGTCGTCGTTGTTGTTGTTGTTGTTGTTGTCGGTTTTGTTTTGTTGTCTTCTTGGGGTTAGGAATAGTCGTGTTGTGTTAATTTGAGACAATTTTGACAAGATTAGTTGTTTGGTTGAATCAATTTCATTTTTCGGGTTTAATTTGTTATCATTTTAATTTTTTCATAAGGAAACTATTCAAGTTCGCAAACCCGGGAACCCAATTTCAGTGCTAATTTGAAAAAAAGGTTTCCATGTATGCCGTCTTGTCAAAAAAAATCCATGTAGGTTGTCTTGTCAGTATTTTTTACCCGTGAGAAAACACAGGGTAATATATTACCACCACCCTCAAAGGTCGGGATATTATTATTACATTTGAAAGTTGATGGTATATTTTTACCATACCTCCAAAGGTGAGAGTATTTTAATTAGTTTTCCCTTTATTATTTGGGTGAATTACAAAAAATCACCCTTAAAGTAGTATTGCTTTCAAATAATTCACGAATTGTACATAAATTAGGTTCCCTTTCAAATAATCACTAATAATCTACCACTTTTTTTTAATGAACTCTGTCACTTTTTCGTATTTCTGCTTCAATCACTTTCCCAGGAGATGTCACTTTTTCGTATTTCTGCTTCAATCACTCCAGGAGCAAGACCTGTTGAAGCTTATACGTTTCCCCGTATTCTCGCTATTTACAGTTTCCTCCCAGAGTCTCCCTCAGCTTCAACGTTTGTTTGGCATTTCTTTGTTTTGTTCAATTTGAGCTGGATATTTATGTTTTAGACTTTTAGCTTCTTAGTATTATAACGGTTATCCCATCTGCCGTTTCTTACGACCTCTCGATTTACCCGATATGAGTGTGTCAGATATTTCGAATCTTTACCTTGATAAAAAAAAAAACTGCTCACATTACCGAGTCATGTAAGTAGTTTTTAGAATTTTTTTTATTTTAATACTACCTCTATTAATTAAAACTTGACGTTTTACTATTTACGCACGCTTTTTGAGGTGTTAAAAACTATATCAAATATTAACTTTTTGAATATATTTTTTAAATAATTTCATACTTATTACTACCTCCGTTGCAAAATATAAGGACATTTACTACTTGGCACGTTTTTTAATGAGCTAAAAACTCCATGAACTATTAATTTTTTTATTAAATTGTTTTACATAGTATTATACATATTAACAATATGTATAATACTATGTAAAACAATTTAACTTGCAGATTACAAAGATGATGGTGACCACAAAACTAGTTTATTCCAATCGCCAGGGAAAAAAGAAGAAGAAATTGTGTATTTTGTCGCTGTTGATCCACTCATTTTAACTGTCATGTATGGCAGGTGAGTTACTCGGGATTTTGTTATTTCAGGTCTTAATTCTTAGTTTAAGAGTGCTTGTTTCTGAGTATTTGGTAAAGGAAGAAATAAAAAAACCATAACTAATTGAGGCTACCTTTACCCTATTAATCTTGGCCACTTCTTAATTCTTATCTTTCAGTTTCTCTGTAGTTAATTGTGTGTATTTATCAATTAATTGCTTTAATTGGTAAAGGAAAAGCAATGAAATCTTTGAGAGTGTTTTTAAACTGGTTTGGATTTTTTTACAGGTTGTGGTAGTTTTAGGAGGTGGTAGTCTAGGTATCATATAATGGGTCGATGAATCAGTTTGACAAGGAAAGCTGAAATTGTGCAATTGGTGTTTTAAGTCTTTAGTGTCATGTAAAACTGAATAAGTGTCATCTAAAACTGAATAAGTGACAAGGAAAGTTGAAACTGTGCAATTGACGATGTCCTACTCCTCGGTATTTCTCAGCTTCAAATTTTGAATTTGTTTCTTTCTTTCTTTGATTGTGTTGATTTTTTGCCAATTTTGATATTTACTAGGAGAATGAGCACTGATTGTTCTGCACAACATCTATACTACCATGGAGCAAGATTGTTTTGAGAAATTGGTGAGTGACATCATTTTTCCATAGAACTATAAATCTTTTTGGATCACGGAATATTCAGACTCAAATGTGGCTATTGTTATATCTTCATATGTAACAAAATTTGGTTAATGAGCCATTGGTTCGGTATCAAGATGGAGTTTTAACATTGTGTTGGTTAAAATCATGGTACAAAGAGAGATATACATATAAGTTAAATGGTATCGGACTATTCCGAACTCATTGTTATGGATACCAAACTGTCATGAGAAATCCTTATAGGTCTGTCTGTGAAAAACTGAAAATTGATGGATGTCTTACCTGTCTTTCATGGTGAGTGGAAACTAGTAAGTACATGTTGACTTCTAATGATCACACATCAAGCAACTCATTGATGATGCTCGTTCATGAATATCATATATCACGGTTTATGTTTACTACTGAATTGATGTCACATATAGTTATGTTTACTACTGATCTAATGTCTCACCTATAGATGGCTGGTATAATGGTATTGGTTATTTGGTCTTTTATGTTAGTTTTTTTTTATTTTGAGTGCAAAGTCACGCATATGTTTCTTGTTGCCAATTTTAGGGATTGGGTAAGCTTATGTTGGCTGTAGGAAATCTAAATTCTAATGGCTTAACATCTAAACTAGCAAGCTCTCATTTGTGATTTTGATTTCATATATTGTTGGAATGCAGATGGTTGTCCTCAAGGTTGAGATGACATGACAGGGCTGCGTTGGCGTCGTTCAAAGAGTTTTGGGGAAAATGGAAGGTTTGTTCCTTCCATTTGTGATTCTGATTTCTATATTGTTGGAACGTTTGTTTCTTCATGATACAATCATACAACCTAGCTAGGGAAGTTCCTTGTAGATATGTGATAATAACCATGTGAAATTCATGTGTGGTTTGGTTTTATAATTCATATATCATACTAGTTGGTTTAAGGTGTTGTCCAGAATGAGGTGGTCGTCTTTATCAATCGTCACTTCATGTAGGTTACAATAGGATGATTATGAAGAGGATGAGTTTGGGGATGATGTAGGAGGTGAAGGGAAGCTTGTTGTGTTATAGGGAGGGGATAATTTAGGCCAATTTATATGCATGTGTTTGGTAGTTGTGTGAAAGAAGAGGTAAAGTATTAGTAAATAGCAATATATAGCATCATAATGTTAGCCTATTAGCTCAAATGGAAGAACGATGTGCTCATGCACAAAGATGCGGGTTCAAATCCCGCATAGGCTAATCTAAAATTATGTATAAAATCTTTCTTTGTAAGTTGACTTTTAGTTGATTGCATTACTGTCATGTCAAGTGACGTAGGTGACGTGTCAAACCTATTACCTGTCAGGTTAAAAACACATCTTATAATGAATTCAACACACAGGGAAGATGAATTCCAGGTTAAAAACCCTCTTCAAATGAGACTTGTTTTCCATCTTAGTCATTGTCTACTTTAACTCGAACAATGCCTCTCTTTTACCGAATAAGCTTATAGATTGCAGATCAACAAATAACCTGTCATGTTATTTTCTTTCATTAAGGAGAAGAGGATCGATTCGATGTTTTACAAAGCATTGTAGACAAGTATTTCAAATCCATAGTCTGCAAACTTTAAAGTTTAAATAACATATTTACAGTCGGTTAACCTTGTTACTTTCATTACGCAAGTTCAATAGAAAAGATACACTAAATATTTTGGTAAGGTTAAAGTTAAGAAACAATGCATCATCCTTTAATCTGAATTCATCATCTAATACAAAATTGTGTAAATTCTAAGCAGTGTATCATTCGCTTTTACTAAAACTTAAGCCAAAATCAAAATTCAATAAAATACTAAACTTCACAATGCTAAAGTTCATCCAAACAT
Source organism: Persicaria tinctoria (assembly GCA_037127255.1). Taxonomy (NCBI): domain Eukaryota; kingdom Viridiplantae; phylum Streptophyta; class Magnoliopsida; order Caryophyllales; family Polygonaceae; genus Persicaria; species Persicaria tinctoria. The sequence continues at coordinate 63,952,781 of JBANSL010000017.1, read as the reverse complement.
GATTTTCAATACATTAGGCATGTCAATTCTCTACCCACAAAAAAAAAAGTCTAGCAGAAGGAATTCTGAATCATCAAAAAGGAATATAATATGTTTGAAATTCAGGTGTCAAATAAAAAATTCACGTGTCAAGTAAAATACATTATGTGTCATGTAAATCCGGTATGAGTGACATGTAAATTCAGTATGGGTTATCGGTTATTTTTGGTGCTGCTGTCATAGAAAAGAGAGGAAAAAGTGCTCGGTTTCAATAGAAAATTGTGTAAATTTGTCAATAGAGCACCAAATCGAGTTCTGTAACTTATTCCGTTTTACATGACACTAAAGACTTAAAGCACTATTTCCACCTGCACACCAATTTCCTGCCAACGTTTTACATGACACTTATTCAATTTTACATGACACTTATTCATTTTTACATGACACTAAAGACCTTAAGCACTATCTCCACCTGCACGCTGATTTCCTGCCAACGTTTGCTGCCATACATTCTCCTTGAGTTGTTGTCATGATATTCAGTTAATCTAAGATAGTATTCAGAATCATAATGAAGATTTGCATTGAGGATTTTTTTTACAATCAATTACATTAACCATCAACTTTCCAAACATACCCTCCCAAGAAAAGAGTGTATGACATTCTGATATGCAACAACCAGACATTAGAAAAGCAACCATTTCCTCAAGAAGCAAAACATTTAGGGGCAGAATCCCCTCCCTAGCTTTATCAAAAAAGCACGAGCAAATTCATTGGCCTCTTGTGTCCATATCTTAACTGTCTTGTCATTTCCAAGAGCACCAGATGCAATCATGTTCTCAGTGGGATGACACGAGACTGCTATGACAGTATCAGTATGACCTTCCAATTTCTGGACAACAAAGAAGGTTGGATGGTTAACTCATAGAAAGACCTTCCAGTTCTGAAGATGGTTTCGTGGGACTGACTAGGTTAGTTGTTTAATTGGGTGCATATCAAAGACGATGTACAAGACATGAACTGTTATTAACATTTCATATAACCCTTAACTTTCCATTTCTACATGACAGCAAAACGTTTCAACATGTCACCTGTTTATTCAGACATGACATACAACAATTAAAACCAGCAAATAGCATAATATTATTCTTTGACATCGGATGCCTTGTATTTCTACTCCAATTCACAAGTACATACAAATACATAAATCAAAACGAGGCCCATACTTTAAATCAAATGTTTATAATTACATTAGATAAACTACATGCTTCAAGTTCTTGAGATTTCCTTCAATTAATTTGAAGTCCTAGTACCACCCAAGCTTCATATCTGTCAACAAGAAACATATACAAGTTGAAGCATGCGTCTCAAGTTCTTGAGATATTTTATGCAACTAAGGAAAATAATAAAAACCTTCATCAGCTCTTCAAGAAGTCTAAGTGCAAGTTGAAGCACGCGTCTCAAATCAACCTGTAGAACTGGGGACAATTCAGTAGCCTGCAGAACCGGGTTCGTTTCAGAATAATTACCTACAAACAATCCCTATCATTCATTGAGACATTAAGGAATGAACAAGTTCAGTTAAGGTTATATTCATTTTACTAACTTGAGATACACACATCATCTCCTCTCTTTTCTGCCTCCATTTTACTCAATCATCCCTCATCATCTCCTAAGCAACTAGTCAGAAAGAAGCGTTTGCTGATGAAGAGTTAACTAATTAACATGACACGTACATCCTTATACATGACGGATGCCAATACTTATATGACAGGTTGACCCGTTTAATGACAACATAAGACATTTCCATACAAATAAAAATCTACTGACCAGTTTCACACAACTTATCAATGTCTACACTAAGTCAAACACGAAACAAAAAACCATGCCTATTGCCTAGAACTGCAGGTACTACATCCTATCAAAATTGTTCTCATTATTTTCAAGTAAATTTTATCAAAATTGTTGAACTGCAGGTACTACAGTCTATCAAAATTGTTGAGATGTTATCTTCAATTCAAAGATCAAACGATGACAATCATCTTCAATTGAGGATTAGAATCAAAGGAAAGAAGAAAAGGAATGAAAATTGAACTCCTCAGTACCAAACACTCACGGACAAATCATTATTGTTCTTAATTGGCCAATTCGAATTTCCCCAATCTCCCCAAAATATTACTCAAGAAGCTAGCAAGCTTACCTCTCTTAATCTGCCTTCGACTCAAACCCTTCGAGGCCAGAGTTGCAATTGGCTATTACAATCACGAGATGGAGGGCCAGTTGTTCAGCATTCGGTATCCCACCCTCCTTGGACTTGAGTAACTGCTGGAGAAGGTTATCTAGGAGTTGGGAGATTGTGACAGATTCACCTGAAGCATAAATCCAAGCACAAAAACTGAGATGCTTCTTGATTTCTCTGAGATTACAGTTTACAATAGCTTAATTCACCAATCTGTAAAATTCAAGCAAAACTCTTCAATTTCACATATCCAAAATCTAACAATCCTTATATTTCAAGCTCTACATATTTCTAATTATCATAATTAAGCTATACAAATTTCTAATCAAGCAAAAATCTTCAATTTCAAGTTGTACAAATTTCTAAGCAAGCAAAGTTCTAATCAATCTCGAGCGATTGAGCAGTTCTAATCAAACAAATTTCTAAGCAAGTAAATTTCTAAGCAAGCAAAAATTTTCAATCAAGACACTCCCGCAGCAGCCAGCAGTTCTAATCAATCTCGAGCGAGTGAGCGATTAACAGGAAGATGAAAGAGGGAGTAAAAGGAACGAACCTGGTACTGCTAGAGGAAAGCTGAACATCGACGAGTGTCGCTACCTACTGGAAGAAGAAGATGAACAAGGGCTCAAGGAGGGAGCTAAACACATTTCGAACTAAATATACTTCTCCTCAATTTCAATTTACTTATGTGTTGCTGGAAGAAGAAGATGAACAAGGACGAGCTCACCGACGAGTCGGGGAAGATACCGCAACCGAACCAGGAGGGAGTAACTCAGTAAGGAGGGGAACGACGCTTACTTGTCGCGTGGTGCTGAGTCTGAGTCAAGGAACGACTGCGGAGTGCGGAAGACAACCAAACAGAGAATCACCAGCACCGCCTGTCTAGTGGTGGTGGTGGTGCTGTTCGCCGATGCCGCCTGGGCCTGCCGGAAGGAAGGACGAGGAGCCCCGATCCCCTTCTAGTTTCCCGCGCCTCGCCTTGAGGGTGATGCCTCCGCCTCCACCTGCTCCGCGCCTCCATCCCCTTCCTTCTCCCTCCTTTCTCGCCCGCCCTCCGCCCTCCGCCTCCGTGTCTCTTGCGTTGATTCTGCCACCAAGGTTGCTCCATTCCTCCTTCCTCCTTGTCCTTCTTGTGGACTCGATCCCCTCCACTCTCAATCTCTCTCTCTCTCTCTCTCTCTCTCTCTGATTTTTCTGCCATCGATTTGGGGCAAGAGAGAGGCAAGGGAAAGAAGAGGCACCACACCACCGGTTACTCCAGGTAAAGATTACCGCCTGGGATGCCATTTTTTAAGAGGGAAGGGTTAGCCCTTACAAATAGTTTCGGATGGTGGGTTATGGACTCAAACCCATCCGGTTTTTGGGTTATTTACTACAATTCACTCATAAAAATAAAATTTTAATTTAATTAGTTTTTTAAATCATATTTTCAAGTGATAATTATCTCTAACTTTTCATAACTTTTCTTTTTCATTTTACAAATCTATTACTCTTTCCTGTGAAGGTAAATATATAGATGTGAGGGTTAAATCAAAAGTACAAAAGAGTAAAACCAATTAAAGGGTCTTACATAAAATAGAACGATGTCATGTACCCAAAAGTCCCCTCTATACTCCACCAATCTCTCTACTAACTATCCTTTCCTACCCCTCTACATCTCCATAACTACTAACATGACAAGTAAAGGAGTCAACCAAACTCCACCCTATCCCTACAATCCACGTGAAATATATGAGCGCTTCCAGAGCCAAAAGCTTAGCCTGATAAAGTTGTGATTTCTGCATGAGGCTCGCTAGCAAACCAAGCGAACCAATCTTCATATTTATTTGACGTTTTACACAGTTGCACAATAATTGAGAAAACTTACCTCCTGCTTAAACTTTGAAGGTTCATGCATCTGTATTAATTAAAACTCTTAGAAAGCAAAAACAAGTAGACCCGTAAATGAAAAGCAAAAACCACACCAACCAACCACCGGGGCTCTGTCATTTCATTAAATTAAGAAACAATCAGCGAAAAAAGTGAGAGAAATGTTAAAAATAAATGTAAAACGTCAAATAATGTTGATCATATTTGTTGTGCTAAAATGTCAAATAAATCTGATCAGATGTATGGTGTGTTTGGCAACAGAAGTAGCGTTTTGGAACATATTTCATGCTAACATTATTTGTTAACTAGCGTTTTAGAAATGAATTTTCATCATCTACCCACGGCCCACCCCAAACTTTTTAGAGTTTTTCCTTTTATATACACAAATCTCATCTTTTATCAACAAGTTTTATCAACTACCCATTCAACTAATGTTACTAAACACATTACTAGCTTAATTTAACATATTTTACATAATAAACAGTCCAGCTTCAGCTACCCATTCAACTACAGCTACCCATTCAGCTCCAGTTATCAAACACACCCGTAGTATTTTTCTCCTCTTTCATCAGCAGATCAACTAGTTTGTATCAAGTATTCTAAAAATTACGATTACCAAATATTTTACTGGCTTATGAACAATTTAATACGGAGTATAACATATACTGTATTTAACACAAATAATCTATTAGCTTTAGCTTCCGTTGTCCTATTAAGGGTTATCAAACTATGATCGGAAATGGGACGCGGACATCCATTTCAACTGCACCCGCACCATTTCTGCGAGCCAAACCTACCTAAACTCTGTCTTTGTGAATTGGGCTGGCTGTGAAACTTGAATACCTGCTATGTAATGTAAAACAAAAATGGCAGCAGAAGAAATTAAAGCGTCGCAAATGGAGTGTCCGAATTTGGCGCGATTGGCCTTTCGAATCCTCATAATCGATCTTTACTCGCCTCTCTCTCTCTCTCCAAATTTGGGAGAAACGCCATTTCCCACCCTGAATTTTTGTGTGGTTTCTGCTCTCTCTCAATTTCATTGTTTGTTTCTCCGATTTATATCTTCCCTCCCTTTTTCCCTCTCCTTCACTTTCACGGTTTTGTTCAAATTACTGAAATCCTATGATCTCGCTGTGAACCTCATCTCAGCGTGATCTTGGATTTCTCGACGAGCCTTAATCCTTTTCTCCTTTTTTTTTTTCTTTTCAATTTCATTTCGCCAGTCCCGATTTGAATTCATCCAGTGTCATTGAATCATCGATTTATCGGTTTGTTGGAAATTGGACGTGGTTACATCAATTGCCTGAAATCGGCTACGATTATCGTCGATTTTTGAGCGAATTGGTTTTGTTTTGCTGTTTCTAGTCACAAGAGGGAGATTGAGCAGCAACGAGGCTAACGCCATGGGAGAGCATTTGGCGCTGTATGTTGACCGATTAGCGCATCCTCCAAATGCTCAGGCGACCGAGGACGCCAAGACGCCCATGCCGATGGCCTCCGTGGATTCGTCCGTCGCCGCGCTGTCCAGTACGGTCGCCGGACGTCGGATGAATGAGCAGGAGACTTTTGGCGAGGGCGAACCGCTGATTCGGACAGTTGAGTGTCGAATTTGCCAAGAGGAGGACCTCGTTCACAATTTTGAGGTCCCTTGTGCTTGCAGGGGAAGTCTCATGGTAAGATTTCAGAGATGTTTTGTTGTTTGAATTCAATATTAAGGTTTTGAAACAATGTGAATGTGAGTGGATGATGATCAAAACCTGGTTTTGTTAGTTGCTGCCTGATTTTGTGTGTGTTTTTGAAATAATATAGCAAGGTTTGCAATGCAATTAGGGAAGCTTATCATCACTATGTTAAATCTAATGGCCTTTAATATCAAAATTCATGAAGTTTCTTACTAAACTTTATGCCTTGTTTTGATGGAGAATGAATGATAAGTTGTTCTTTGCTACTGTCGTCTGTTATCGGCTATATGTTGTAATGCGATTAGAATTAGGGAAGGTTTAATATCAAATTACATGTACAAGAAGTTATTTCTCCGTGGAGAAAAGTTTTTGTGTTGTCACTGTATGCATAATTGCGTACCATTTGTCCGCTTTTGGAAGTTTCCTCATGGTGTATAAATCATTTGTTTGTTTGATTCCTTCTCTATAAATTATTTGTCTGCTCATATGCGAGGCGTGAAAAATATTGTTATGGATTTTGTTTCCTCTGGCGTACCATGTGTACTTAGAAACTTGATAGCTTTGTACAGTATGCTCATAGGAACTGTGTTCAACTCTGGTGCAATGAGAAAGGGGACATAACATGCGAGATCTGTCATCAGGTATGCTCACTATCATTCGTCTGAAAATAATTTCTACAAAGTTAATGTTCGTCACTTTTTTTTGTTGGAGAAATGTTTCAAGTATTTGTGGTCAAATTAACACTTTGTACTTTCATCAGGTTTTATGTTTAACATCTGTTTTTTCATTAAGACATATTAGACATCTTCATGGCTGAATAGCTCATTTGACAACTGAGTAACTGACACTTGGTATGGGTAGCAAGAATTTAGTAGTTGTTGTCTGTTGAATCATTGAAGATCCATATGTCAGTGATTGCTATTGCTGTAACCATTTTATTAAAGCAGTGAAGTCTCCGAAATCTGACATGTACTAGCTTACATTCTTTTGGATTTTGGAAAATTGTGAGAACTTTGTAACGCATTATTGTTGATGCGAAGATGTTTAGCAGCTTCTTCGTGGAGCTTGGCTTGACTTATCTGATTATTCAGTTTTATCCATCTAGCAATTTCCAAATTGAAAAGTGAGTTGAATCATCTTGCTTTGGATTAGGCTTACCAACCTGGATATACTGCACCTCCACCACCACCTCCTCATCTTGAAGATGCCGCTATTGATATAGGGTAATTCCATTTTCAACAACATATATATTGCTCTTAAAAGTGTGGGTCAAATTCCAGATTCATTTTGACTTGAGTTAGTGCTCTTGTATTCAAAAGGGGTTGGACTATTACCGGTTCTCCATTGGACTTGCATGATCCTCGTCTTTTGGCAATTGCTGAAGCAGAAAATCAGCTCCTGGAAGCTGAGTATGATGATTATGCTGCTTCTAGTGCTAGTGGTGCTTCACTTTGCAGTTCATCTGCTCTCATTGTAAGTACTTCAAATGCATCACTTCTATATAAAGACATGCACTCGCTTTTCAGTGCCAGCATAATGATCATTTTGCTTAATGTTACGGAGTATATATGTTAATGTTTTTGGTTCTATATCATAACAAATGAGGATGGGTCAGACTATGTCTTCTCATGTATCACAGAATGATGTCATATTAATGTTTCCATGTGTATTTTCTTCATCTGTGTTGACAGCTGATGGTGCTTCTGCTGATAAGACATGCATTGGCTGTTTCAGATGGCGATGATACATCAGCCTTCTTCTCGGTGAGTGATAGTCCAAATCCTGCTTTAAGCAGGAACTACACTGGGTTGATGTATCTTATACCACTTCCTCTGTTGGAGTTAAGATGGCTGTTGCCTCTGCAGCTTTTCTTATTGCGAGCTGCTGGGTTTCTCTTGCCCTGCTATATCATGGCTTGGGCGATCAGTATCTTGCAACAAAGAAGGCAAAGACAGGTTTGTTTCTCCTCTTCACCTCTCCGTTTTATCATTCTCGTTGGGTTCAATCCGCAATTTTATTCCTGGGGTGTTAAAGTAGCGTGTGCTGTATTTGGCTTGCCAACAGGAAGCAGAAGCACTTGCGGCAACACAGGTGGCCTTTGTGTTGCAATCAGGAGAACATAGGGGTTTGCAATTCACAATTGCTCCACACCTTCCAGCAGCCACACCACAAGAAATTGATTGATGACAAACATGATAAAACTCCCTTTTTGGATTTTCTAATGCACTGAGGATGTTATTGGGCAGACAGTTGTAGCTATATTAATTGAAAGCACAACTCCTCTTTTTACACATTGTACTATTAAAACACGAATGCTTTAATCAGCTAGTTTCTCTAAGTTCTAAATGCTTATCTTCTGATATCACTCTCATCTTCGCTTGCTATGCTACTACTGTCAATTAGTTGTTTTGTAGCTTTCCTATTTCTCAGGTACTTTGTCTACATATGCTGCTACTGTTGAGTCTGTTGTCTACCAAACTGCTCGCTTGATTTGGTAATTGATCTTCATCCCTAGTTTTCTTTTCTTCTGTTGTCATTTTTTAAAGTTTACCTGTTGAATGCAACTTGTTCAGATTTAATGAGCTCTTAACTGCTGAATCCTGTGAGAATTTTTACAAGGAACCAATCTGAATACTTGTGGTTTAAAAGAGAGAGAAATTGGCTGGTCGTGAAGACTGAAAAAGCTTCTTGGGAGATCAAAATCTACAAGCACTGTGTTGGGGGTGCAGCAGCATTTACATGATCCGTCTTGCAGACTGATGCTGGAAGCCAATGCAAATGACTGGTATGTTTGGTAAATCTTCTTATTCTTAGAGAACTGAAAATTCCTGTCCTGGCATATACTGTTTCTGCATTTATTGCTTCAAATAATCTTTGCCCATTTAAGTGAGATTAGAGGCTTTAGAAAACTGTGGCCAATTCAATAAGAGTTGGTGCAGATGACTTGTTATCAATAGTCAGCGTAATAGAGAAGATGAGGCTCCAATACATGGTGATTAGCATATGAAAAGAGGTGTTACTTTTTTATTAGCTAAATTCTTTCCAAGTTAGTTTTAGGTCTTGGAAAACTCCAATATGATAAAATCAAACATGAAATGCCATGTGCCTGCCTGGCTTCAAGCTTAAAGAATTCGTTGTACAAGTGAGGCCGAAGAAAAGGCCTAATGTATATCAAATCTAGAAAAGGAAGCATAGTACATCAGCACCAGTGGACCATCAAAGGCGGCTGGTAATACATAACCTTCCAGAATCAACTTTAAGAAGGCCCTTTTCATTCAAACCAAAGTGTAAATAAGGCCACACTTCCTTAAGACCAGCCACTGCAAATCTGTAAAGATAAAGCCACCGCCAAATATCTGACCAGCTCTTCATTTTCTTGAATGATAAAAAAGAGAAGCTTTATCTTGCTACCCTGAAGAAATAATCACAAAGGATTAAGATTTCCCTTTTTATACCTTCCATTGAAGGCAAAAGTGCTATCTAATAAGTAGTTAAGTACATTTAGCTCATTGGTACCTCCTTTGGTCATAAACTCATAGGTAGATGCTTAATTCAAAGGTTATCTCCTTCTCTTTTGGAGCTGATTGTTTTTCGACTTTCAATAATTACAAAGTGGTGTAGGAATAACCAATTAACCATCAACAAGGACTGGGAAATTGCATCACTCTGAAATGCTTTCCTTAGTTTGAATGGGGAAAAGATTAGAAGGAAAAAAGCCTGTCAGAATCAATGAAAGTAACCAAGCACATCAATTAGCTAGGATTATACCACCTGGAGTACTTATAACAATATAGTCTTTGAATCAATAATCTTAGCTGCATTTGATGAGAAAAGCATCCACATTTGTTCTTTACAATGTTCTTTCTGGTTGCATGTGATTTTGTGATTGATTAGATTTGAAGAAAGGGGAAATCACATTGATGAAATCAAGGGGATAAAACCGGTAGCACAAGAAACCAGGGGGTATAAATATCTGTTCAACCGCTTACCTGTTATTTGCATACATGAGAGAGCTTTTATACTTCCAAAGTGAGCAAATCTCTGTGGCATAAAAAGCATATATTTCATTTTCTTTTTCAGATTTGAGAAGGGTAAAGAAGAGTACTGTTTACAATTCACATTCCCAAATCTCCTTCCATTTGAACTCTTCTGTTCATGATTTTCTCGCCGCTGTGTGTTCATATGTATTTTTGGATTTGGATGCATACACCTCGACCCCCCAAACCAACATCAGATGTGACCGTAGGGGGAAGCCCCGAGAACTGAGAAGCATGCTGCCAACTGGGACAACAAGTCACATTTGAGCATGACAAATATGACATGGAACAAATGCCAGATGGCAACCAAGAAGACGAAATCAATACGGAAAAAAATGCTGAGGCAAATGATAGGGATGTATGAGGATACAGGAGAAAAGATACTTGGCTTCTCTAGGATGTTTTTCCAAGCATTGCCTTTATACATTTTATTCAGATTCTTCCATAGCAGCCTTACTTTTTTCACAAAAACACAGTTCTTTGTGAGGAACACAAATTCCCTTGGAGTGGTGAATCTCTAGCTTCTCCTTTGTTGGAGCTCTAGACGGTCCCACTCCTTTCTCTTGAGCTTTAAAGACATATATAATGTGTGTTTGTATCTACAGGAACTGGATCACAGGAAGCAGCACTCACAACCTCAACCTTATATTCTCTTGCAACATATCTCTTACAACAGAGAAGCTAGCAGAGCAGTCTTTTGCTCCCATCATTTGCTTGCTTGTTGCTTTCTAACAATGGTTTCAGTTTCGCGTATTCATAGGAAGCTGCTGACCCTTCTGCTTGTTTCAGCGCTCTTAGCTGCTAAACCGAACATGGTTTGTAGCCTGAGAAGGATGGGCACTGTCGTTGAAGCGGGCAGAGGACTACAGCAGACATCAATGAAGATCAGGGATCCCATGGCCGCCCCAAGAAAGGAGGTAAAAGCCACCAAGGGCAGATTAGAGCCTGCGAAGAAGGAATCCGATCCCTACAAAGTGAGCAAAAGAGGGGTCCGTAGAGGTGCTGATCCTATCCACAACAGGCCCTGACAAGGCCTGCATATTCTCCTACTAGAACCGAAGGGGCAATGTTTCGGACACAAGAAATCCAAATCAAATTGGCCCGGCAAGACCAGGCAATGACAACACCAGAAGGGCATTTTATCTGCCAACTTGTACAGATGAAGCTGCAAGGATGGAAGCAAGCAATCCAACAGTAACCGAAACACACCCTACGCCTAAGGTCTAACGCCTTCATATCGGTTCATACAATCGAGAAGTAAGTAGTGTTATATAAAGTGTTGTTTGTTGGTTTCTCCATCCATGAATAATGTTGAATTTGTTTGCTCTATGTATACAATTTTTCGGCGTACCAATTGTTTTCGTTTTTAATGTTCTTGAGACGCAATCGAAACCCAGTTTGCTCCAGAAACATCTCAATCTTAGAATGCCTTTCCCATGTTCTACCAAACTAGTAATAACCTTACTTTTGCACTCGCATTTCGCTTTCGATTCCTGGTGTGTAGATCACACTTTGGCATCTAGGACAAGTTCTCTTGGCAGTAACTATTTTTTTGGCCCATCTATAGAAATGGTGAATCAATTCCAAGCACTACTGAAAGTGATGTTCAGAGGGTACAATGCAAGAAGCTCTTGAACAAGCTTAGCATCTCTTGAATAGAAACCATGCATAATGACTATTTTTTTTACTAGTTGAGCTGATATATGTCTTTCAATGGAGCATCTTTTACCACTTTTTGGGTATTCGCCCCCAAAAAATAAGCATATATTTGATATCAATGTTGGGTACAACCATGATATAAGTAATAACCCGAATCTAAAATAACTCGAACTAAGCCATTGCTTGTTGAATGGATTAGTAGTCTTATTCCATACGAAATCGATAGTGGGATAAGATAGAATGTTATATAAACCACAATGCGTATCAAAGTACAAAGTATAAACCATTCTAGGTACTCAAGATATACAAACGTGACATATAGGAAGACACTAACAACACAACCATAGGGGATTGGAATTTGGATATTTTATTTAGGGTGTTGTTATCTTTTTTTTTTTTTTAAAAGGTAATAATTCAAAATGGTAAACACATCAATGCTCCGGAAAAAAAAAACGGCAGACGGAGAACCGTCGAAGATGAAGTTTTGTAGTTGAAGATGTGACACTTTTCAAAGTCCAAATTCAATTGAAATTCAATATATATTAGACTATTCTACAAAATTAAATATTTTTTAAAAAAAGAAAAGAGATTTAAGATATTAGATAAAGCCAATAGTTTAAGAGATAGGAAAATGGATATCTAAAAAAACATCGGAAAATACATACCTAAACCAATCCAAGAAATGATGCAATCAAAATGGAAATACACGACGATAATAAGATCATGCTACAGAGGTGAAATTGATGATGAACAGGGTATAATCATGAGGAATTCTACACGTAGTTAAAAGAGGCGAGTCTGTACCGCTGGCTCGCGGTGTAGCCATTCGGTGGTTGGTTTCGTTTTACGTCGACATCCTCAAGTTATTGGGAGTATACCTGCTTATTTCGTTTTATTGAAGAGTTTGCTTCTTCTTGTTTCATTGCACATGTTTTTCTGTGTTACTGTATTTTTAAGCGGTTTTCGTCTGTCGATTTATTGACCTTTTAAAAATAGTCTGATCTCGAAGGTGAGTCATTTAACGATTTTTTTGGTTGTCGACTGTATATAGTGTAGTTGATCGAAAATAAGGTTGAAAAGGCTTAGCCCAGCCCAATACTTTGGTCAAGTTTTGGGCCTTAGATCCAATAAATCTACTTATTCCAATATTTGTTCATCAATCATGGATTCATGCCCTATGATCCTTTTTTTTTTTTGTGACCATTAAATATGAAGACATGGTAGCTTGAAAGAGTACTAATTGGTCATTATCACACTTTATGTGAGGAAATATATCATGTCAGAATGATATCTTTTTCTATTATAGGCTCATAACTAATGGTCCCAATCCACAAACACTACAAACTCTATAGATAAGAATCTTTAAATTGGAATTGTACAAAACTTCCTTAAATTGTAAATAAAGAGCGACCATTCCAGGGTTTGAACTAGGGATTTATTGGTACTACCGATAAGTCCTTTCCAATGTGATAGATTACATAGGTCTTAATATTGTATAGTGGGCTAAAAGCCCATTAAGGCCCAATACCTTTGTAACCTATATATATATATATATATATATATATATATATATATATATATATATATATATATATATATATATATATATATATGTTATATCAATGAATGGAAACCCTAAGGAGGACATTACAATCAATCTCATGATCTCACATGGTATCACAGCCTAAGATCCAAAGACCCTAAATTTTTTTTTCTCTAAACCCTAGCCGCCACTTCTCTCTCTCTCCTCGCCGCCCTCTCTCTCTCTCCTCGCCGCTCCCCAGCCTCGGCCACCTCTCGCCGCTAGCCTCTCGTCTCTCTCTCCTCGCCATCATCTCACCCACCCGCCTCGGCCACCCCTCCTACCGTCGGCCTCCCCATCCCCTTGCCGCCGCCCACTCTCTCTCCTATCTCTCTCTATCATCCTCGTCACAATGACTACCGAACCCACCGCTACCAAATCACCATTCCATTTCGCCCTAACCATCTCCAATATCAAAAATTGCATCCTTATCATTCTTGATCATGAATCCAGTACCTACACCATGTGGTCGCACCTCTTCACGACCCATGTTAAGGCTCATAAAGTCCTCCACCACATTGACTCCTCCGCTAAACGCCCTGAAAGCGAAGACGGCGATCTCTTCGCTCAACTTGACACCATTGTCCTTCAATGGATCTTCAACACCATCTCAAAAGATCTATTAACCACCATACTCGACCCCAAAGACTCCGCCTTGAATGCTTGGAAGAAACTTCAGGATATCTTTCAAGACAACAAGTCCACCCGTGTTGTTTATCTCGAGCACGAATTCTCAAGTTGCAAGCTTTCTTCTTTTCCGTCGATATCTGCCTACTGTCAGCACATCAAGACCCCGGCCGATCAGCTCGACGACGTCGACTCCAAACCCAGCGTCACCCGTCTCGTCCTCCAGGTACTCTCGGGCCTCCCTTCCGAATACAATGCTGCTGCTACTCATATACAGCAGACATAACCTCTCCCTACGTTCGAGAAGACCCGGTCTCAACTGATCCTGGAGGAGACTCGTCTTCAACGTCAGACAACCGACGTCGCCAAAGACAAGACGGCGTTGGTCTCATCCAGTGACATCATCGAGTAGCTTGCCCTCCAGCCCGGCCGCAGCAACGACCAGCAGGGACCAAGGGGCGACGGCGGCGGCCGCAGCAATGGCCGCAGCAATGGTCGCCCGCAGCACTACGATCCCCGCCACCCCTCTTGGTACCCTAACCCTGGCTACCCTCCTTGGATGCCCTATGGCTACCCCGGTGCGTTGTAACGGCCCGAGATTATGATTCCTAGGTTACGTTTCGAGGGATAAAACCCCTCGTTAGGACCTTGCGCTCCGAGTACAGGTTGAAGGTTTCAAAACTTACTTTAATGTTTTCAAAGGGGGATTTCATACCCAAAATCGGAGAGATCGTTGGAATCCCCGGGGAAGTCCCCTGTACCTGTCGTAAGTCTAAGCGTGGAAATCCGAAATCATGCGACTAGCGAAAACAAGTGTAATACAAAAGTGTGCCACGGCAGAGCCGGGTCAAAACGGAGTCTAAAGTACAAATCCAAAAATATAATCTGAGTCTGGTGGAGTCTATAACTCCAGCGCTCACTCTCCGCCGACAAAATGACCCGCGCAATAAGCAAACAACACCGATAGGATGAACATAAATAATACCTAAAAAATTTGATATGGGGCGGGATCAGATCGATGCCCACTTTAGCTCTGCATCCCAACCATAAGCACACATATACGCTATACCTAATAAAGGTGCTTCTAGATGCATGGCGGAATATTAACACACTAACATGCTCCTAAGATCAAGTACAGAATAATAATAAGGCCTTAGCACAGAATACCAACTGGTATATCCCTCTCCTACCTCCACCCCCTTCCGATAGGGCGGAGACTGGCCAGCTCGTGAATGCATTCATTCATAATAGGGAGGCACGCATGCCTAACCCGCTCCACAATAAAGCCCGCATGCATCTCATAATATAAGAAAGTGCATGACTCAATTGACTCAGGACGGGACCCGATGAGACGTCCTATGACCCTAGCAATGACTCTAGTTACTTCACAGATAACGGCCGTTCTGTTCACATACGCATAAAGAAATAGAATGCTCAACGGTCGATGCAACCTAGCATGGTACTACATGGCATGCTGATCATGAATGCAAGCACCTAGTATATCATGCACCTAAAGCAGGGAATAGCTCTATTCAATCTGAGTAAGCTCCGAAGAGACTTACCTGGTATCGCAGAACAGCAAAAGGCAAACAACCAGGCAATATGAAATCCGACGCGTCACAGATGGTCACCTAACAAGAATAAGCACATCAATGAGTCTATCTCTAAGGCACACAAGGCATAGAATTATCACACACACAACTTCACAACTTAACATAATAATCGTCACATCATCCCTTTCATATTATCAATCTTATCTCATAATCTATCATCTCAACTTCTCACAACCATACTCAATATACCAATTCATCAACTTAAGATAATTCCAATTCGTACTTAACCAATTTGCATGCTATCATCTCACAATCTTACTTAGCATATAATTGCACATCTTCATCATAATCATATAACATTTAACCACAGATAATAAATTACCACAATGTTATATCTTAAATCTCAAAACAACATTTTATATTTTAGTCCCAATAATTTTACATACTACTTCTAACATCTTTATAAAATATTTATAAAATCTCAACTATATTCATTAAATCAAAACTTCCCCTTTTTAAATTACTAACCCAACCTTAATTTATTTAAATTACCAAAACACACCTTCTTATTTTATAAAATCCAAACCGGCCCCCTTGTTTTAAATCAACCCCAAAACCGAACTCTCTTTTAAAATTGAACCCAAAACGAGCCCTTAATTGCCCAACCCAACCGGTTTGACTCAAAAAAAGAAAAGGCCCAACACTTGCCCATTTAAACTGCCCAAAACCGGCCCAAAAGAAACAGGCCCAACAACCCAACCTTCTATTTCTCTCTTTAGAAAAACCGGACTCAGAAGAACAAAAGGAAGGGGGGGTCCACGCTGAAGTGGCGCTGAGGTGTAAAAAAAGAAGGGGCCCAGTGAGGTGTTGGCAGCTGAGGTGGCAACGGGGGAGGGCCCAGCTTCCTTCTTCTTCCTCACTTAGGCCGAACAGGGAAAGAAGAACAGGGGAGGGGATTGCTGCGTCGGCCGGAGGAGAAGGGAAGGGGTGGGGAGCCTCGCCGGCGGCGGCGGATCCCGGATTCCGACCACCCTTTCCGACGCCAGGGACCACGAATCAAACGGGAAAAGGAAAGGGAAAGAAGGCGCTCACCGAGAGGTTCGAAGCTTCGTCGGAGTTCGTCGGGATCTCGATGGACTTGCCGGAGTTGGAATCACGCAGCTCGGCCTAGGGACGGACCAAGGAGAGTTAAAGCTCCTCTTTTATTGATCTTAAAGGTGGAAAGGAAGAGAAAGGAGGGAGAAGCGCCCATTACCGGATTTTAGATCGGAGAAACAAGGAGGGGTGTTGGCGGTGTTGGCTGTCCGGGAGGCGGCGCTGCTGCTCCTGGGTGGCTCGAGGGGCGTCGAGGCTCCTCCTACTGCTGGGTCGAAGAGGGGAATGAAAGAGGAGGTGGGTGAGGGCTTGGGTTTCTCAACTCGGCAAAACAGGGACGGGAAGAAGGGTTGTGGCGGTGGCTCCGGCTGCTGCTTGCGGCGACGGTGGGTAATGGTGGCGGTGGTGGTGAGGTGTGGCGGTGGTGAGGTGTGGTGGTGGTGGAAATGGAGCTCAAGGGGGAGGAGCCAAGTTTGGCTTGTTGCTTGGCAGTGTAACCGAGAGAGAGGAGAGGGGGGCTTCTTAATTGAAAATGAAAATGGATACAGATGGGCTGCGTGCTCTATGACGAAGAGGAAGATGCTCCAGCTGGTCAAAGCCATAGGTTATTGTTTGTTTTCCAAATAAAGTGAAACCAAGGGAGAGAGGGAGGGAAGGTAAGGATAAGATTTTCCCGAACTAGAATAGGGTGAGTCGGATGGATAAGGATTCGGAATATGACGGAATTGAGAGCTCGGGTCGGGAATTTAAATTTCCGCTGATTGATCGTTCAAAACCCGAAATGAAAGACGGAATTGATTTTTTTAAATCGGAAGATTGGGCCGGAATTTATTTTAAATTCATTTTGATTTTCTTTTTCCGAAATTAATATTTTAAAAATCCGAGCCTTTACATGCGTCGTTTCGTGGATCAGTCCCGTATCCCAACCGTCAGCAGGGCTTATTGGGTCCTGCTCCCCGCCCGTCGTCTGATCAGGCATACCCGACTGATGTGCACAACGCCTTCTCTTCCATGCAGCTGACACCCCCTGACGGCGCTTGGTACATGGACACTGGCGCTACCTCTCATATGACGAACTCCTCAGGTACTCTCTCATCTCTTTCTTTTAAGGGTCCTGCTCATTCTATTATCGTCGGCAACGGTGGTCGCCTTGCTACTTCGGGCATTGGCCACACCACATGCTACCTCCTCAACATTCTCCCTTCCACCACCCTCAACCATCGCTCACCGTTTCAGGCACTGTATTGCACTTTGCCCATATATGATCACCTTCGTACCTTTGGTTGCTTGTGTTTTCCTAACCAGGCATCCACCTCCCCCCACAAGCTTCACCCACGCTCCACCCCTTGTGTCTTTCTTGGCTACTCGTCTGATCATCGCGGTTACATTTGCCTCGATATCAAGACTCACAGGATCATTCTCTCTCGTCATGTCACCTTTGATGAGTCGCGATTTCCCTTCGCGTCTCCCACACCCCATGTGTCGTCGACAGAGTCTGAGTCACCATTCCCTCACTTCATTCTTCCCCAGAGCTCTTCCGGTGCTCCTGCGTCTCCCCCTCCCCCACCCCCACCACCCCCTACCACCAGACCACACACCCGCAGCGTCTCCGGTGTCTTCCGACCCCGTCAGATCGTTTCCATGACTACCACCCATCGCCCCACCATCCAACCTCATAGCCTAGCAAAGCAGTACCCCCGCCAAACACCAATGCCGCGGGCGCCGCACACTGCTGCGCCCGCAGCCTATCAATTGCTCATGCCCCCAGCATCGCATCACCTACTGGCGGCGCCCGCCGCAACACATGTTGCGCCCGCCGCATCCCTCCCCGTCTCGCATCACCCACTGGCGGCGCTCGCCGTATCCCACACCGCCTCTGCACCCCTTACCCGCAGCTCTGCTGCGCCCGCGGCCTCATCCCCATGCTTAGCCCCTCTTGCTCCCCTCCGTCCCGACACTCAATCACCCTCTGCCTCCACCCAGACCTCCCTCTCCCCCATTCCCACCTCCCACAAAACAGCCCTCCAAGACCCGAATTGGCAGGCGGCTATGCTCGACGAATACAGGGCCCTTACGAAGAATGGTACTTGGATTCTTGTTCCTCGCCCTCCTGAGGCGAACGTCATTCGTTGTATGTGGCTCTTTCGTCACAAGTTCCGATCTGATGGGACTTTGGAGCGCTATAAGGCCCGTCTTGTGGTGAACGGTAGATCTCAGCAGGCAGGTATTGATTGTGATGAGACGTTCAGCCCTGTGGTCAAGCCTGCCACTATTCGAGTGGTCCTGAGTCTAGCTCTGTCGCGCAACTGGGCCATCCATCAGTTAGATGTCAAGAACGCATTTCTCCATGGCCATCTGAATGAGACTGTCTACATGTTTCAGCTGCCGAGGTTTGCTGATGCTGACCGTCCGAAGCATGTCTGTCTCCTCAAGCGCTCTCTGTATGGTCTGAAACAGGCTCCACGGGCTTGGTTCCAGCGTTTTGCCTCTCATCTGCTCCGTTTGGGTTTCACTGGCAGTCGTTCCGATTCGTCTCTGTTTATCTATCGCCGAGGCTCAGACTTGGCATTCCTGTTGCTATATGTTGACGACATCATTCTCACCGCCTCTTCTGATGCTCTTCGGACGTCTATTATTTCGCAGTTGAGTGCGGAATTTGCCATGTCTGATCTGGGTCAGTTGTCTTATTTTTTGGGAGTTGCTGTTCAGCGTCATGCGTCAGGTCTATTTCTCTCACAGAGTAAGTATGCTGTAGAGATTGTTGCTCGAGCTAAGATGGTCAACTGTAATCCAGTCCCCACCCCTGTCGATACATCCAACAAGCTCAGTGCTCATTCTGGTCTTTTGGTTGATGACCCGACATTGTACAGGAGCCTCGCTGGTGCTCTTCAATATCTCACTTTCACCAGGCCTGACATTAGTTACGCCGTTCAGCAGGTCTGCTTGTTCATTCATGCACCTAGGGAACCTCACTTTCAGGCTTTGAAGCGGATCATTCGGTACATCAGCGGCACTCTTGAGCTCGGCACCACGATCACTCCTTCTTCTAAGCTTGATCTTGTTGCTTACACTGATGCAGATTGAGGTGGTTGTCCTGAAACACGTCGCTCCACGTCTGGGTACTGCGTCTTCCTCAACGACATCCTTGTGTCATGATCTGCCAAGCGTCAGTCCGTCGTATCTCGCTCCAGCGCTGAGGCCGAATACAGGGGTGTTGCCAACGTTGTGTCCGAGTGCTCTTGGCTCCGGAACCTCCTCTTTGAGCTCCGTTGTCCCCTTCAGAAGGCCACTCTGGTCTATACGGACAACGTCTCCGCCGTCTACCTGGCTAACAACCCAGTCCAGCATCAACGCACGAAGCACATTGAGCTTGATCTCCACTTTGTAAGGGACAAGGTTGCCATTGGACATGTCCGCGTTTTCCATGTCCCGTCCTCTTATCAGTACGCTGATATATTCACCAAGGGTTTACCTCGACAGTTATTCATTGATTTTCGTTCCAGTCTCACTGTAAGGACCCCTCCCGTTTTGACTGCGGGGGTTTGATAGATTACATAGGTCTTAATATTGTATAGTGGGCTAAAAGCCCATTAAGGCTCAATACCTTTGTAACATATATATATATATATATATATATATATATATATATATATATCAATGAATGAAAATCCTAAGGAGGACATTACAATCAATCTCATGATCTCACACAATGAGCCATTCCGAAATGGTTATTGTACAAAATTTCCGGACACACACATACCACATACACATTTTTCATGCCTAATTGAAATTCTACGCACATAAATCTGTGGTTACAAAAAATAAATGTTATATATCTTGGGTTAAGTATATAGTATTCCGTATTGACAAAATGATTACTAGTTGATATAAAATAGTGTGTGTTACTTATTTACATATTTGACCATAATACTTATAATTATCAAAAGTCAGTGGTTATTAAAATTAAAGAAAAACTTGGTTTCTTTTTAAATTTGAGGGGTGAGCTTGAAATAAATATAAGAAAGGGTCAAGCCATACACAAGTGTGAATTGGACATTTAAGAAACATTTGTTTTTGGTGAAAGATATTCACCAAAAATTGGTATGTATTAATTAATATAAGTAATTTATGTAAATTGTTTCATTATAAGTTTGTTTCTTGATTTAAAAAAAAAAGAGTGTGTTGTCGCATTAATAGCCATGTCCAACAATGATGACTTGCCTTTGTTTTTTTCTTGACATTAAATTTTCAACAAATCATTTTTTAAAGATAATTGCTAAAATTGAAAAAAGAAATTATAAGCATTCTCAATTTTGATTAAGACGACAAGTCATTTTATATTTTAGAAAATATTTATAAATTGGATTGAGAAAAAGAAAATCTAGCGTTTATGAAAAATACTCAATTTGTTCAACTTTAATCTCGAAAATACGCTAGCTAGTTGAAATGTATCAATGAACGAATTGATATGGTTACTCTATTATTTCAATAGTTTTTGATGATTTTTTTAATTGGTTTTGATAACTTTAATGTGGTTTTCAATTGTAAGATTTGTCGAAACTAGGCTCGAAAATCTACCTTTAGCTAAATAAATCCGACAATATTCAACGAGCTACAGATGGGATTTCTGCCGATTTTGTCGAGGTAAAGTTGTAAGCTCATCAATAGGAGTCTTCACATATCCATCATACGGTTACGAAATATTAAAGGAAAGGGAAAATGATCAAAGATAATACAAACTATGAGTCACGAATCAATATTAATACGAACTTTAAAAACTACTAAAAATAATACGAAAAGTGAACCAATATTAATAAGAACTTTACAAACTAACAAAAATAATATATACTATTTCACATTAAACCAATTTCGATACGGAAAAAAATTCGGTTGGTTTTTCAGCCAATTTGTCAACGTGTCAACTAAATGTTCAAAATTTTAATGACGTGACATCATATTATTAAATAAAAAAGTAATTATTAATACAAACTGGATTATAAGGTTAATTTATTCATCTAATTTGCACCCAAATTTGATTATTTTTTTTTGACAAAAAATACATTGAACGCTTAACGATGTGATGCAATGTCATTAAATTTTCGAACGTGTGATTACCATGTCAAAAGTTTGGCCGGAATTTTTTTCGTATCAAAATTGGTTCAATGTGAAATAGTTTGTATTATTTTTTGTAGTTTTTAAAGTTCGTATAATTGGTTCATGGATGATAGTTCGTATTATTTTTGATGGTTTTTAAAGTTCGTATTAATATTGGTTCATGGTTGATAGTTCGTATTTGACCCTTTCCAATGCTTAATCCGTTGGCCAACTTGGAGCCTCTTCTTAGCAACAGCAAGCTGGACAATAAACGACCTTTTTATGCACTGTGCTTTCCTCCAAAACATATCACCCCAGCTAACCACAAGACCTCACACTCACAGCTAGTCGTAGATTTTTATACAAGAGAACCCCCCCCCCCCCCCCCCCCCCCAAAAGTTACTGCCCATCACCATGCCCAATCAAGCATTTGATTTCATCTCGGACACTGAGAAGGTTTTTCTAGACCTATGGGTCATTAATTTTCAGACCATCTCCCATATGCTCACGCCTTGGAGATGATGCTTATTCACCCAACGACACCATATACTCGGCTTGCCCAAAACAATATCGCCCAATAGCTTCACAAACACGCTCTTGTTCCATGTTAGGATCTCCTTTATGTCAAGCCCACCCTCATCGTAAGGCTTGGTAACTTCCTCCCACGCCACTAAGTTCTTGCGTCCTTCATGAATGAGAGAGCTTGTGTGCAACCCATCCATGAATGAGATCCCCCACCTTACTCAACAGTTGTGAATATTGGCCTACAACAATTCTCTTCGAGTGCAAGGGAGTGCCCAAATATTTAACTGGAAGGTTGCCCATCGTGAATCCTATTGGGGTTAATTAATTGTTTTGATGGTTGTTGCAACCGCTTAGCGTGTGCCCAAAGCTGAAAACACACTTGTATAAATAGCTCCTCACTACTTGTAATTGAGATGATCAATTCAATACAACAATATACATTTTTTTCGGTTTCCTTTTCCACATATTGTCACATGGTATCAGACTAGCATTTCTTCCTCTTCAATGGTGGATGATCATTCCTCTCGACTTGCTGCCTCTTTGCTTGATCTGAATGATGAGCTCTACCTTCATCATTCTGATCATCCAAACTATGTCCTCTCCACGAGTCTTCTCAACGACCAGAACTATGTCTCATGGCGCCGATCTGTTGAAGTCTCTTTGTTTGCCAAAAATAAAATTGGCTTCGTTGCAGGTACTACTCCTCGTCCTCCAACTGCTTCTCCTCTCCTCATTCAATGGGAGAGATGCAACAATATGGTTATATCTTGGCTTGTGCACTCAGTGGAGAAAGACATCGCTGAATCTGTGTTACATTTTCACACCGTTGCACTGATTTGGAACAATATTGCTACTCGCTTTTCTCGATCCAATCGAAGTCGAGTTTTTTCAGATCTGGTGTGAGATTTTCTCGATCGCTCAAGGATCTATGTCAATTTCATATTATTTCACCAAATTAAAGAAGCTTTGGGACGAGTATACCTTATCGATTGAGGATCGATTGTCTAACTCTGGATCTGTGCTTATGATTAAGAAATTACTTAATGATCAACAGGTGCCAGGTTATTCAGTTTCTTGTTGGCCTCAATGAGACATATAATTCTGCTCGTGCTCAGATCCTCCTGATGCAGCCCTCTCCTTCCTTAAATGATGAGGTTTATCAACTAGCTTAACAAGATGAGGAGCAACGTGAGCTTGGATCTAAGCCCGCATCTAATTCTGAGGTCACTACTGCTCTCTCTTCTTAGTGATCTTCTGATTCCTCTAAACCAGCTACTGGCAGAGGTTGGTCTTCTTCATCTCATGGTCGTGGTTCTCCATCCGTTGGAAGAGGACAATCTGTTGTTGATCGTGGTACGCTTTTTTGTGATCATTGTAAGACTGGTGGCTAATCATGGACACTTACTAGAAACTCCATGGACACGCTATTTTTTTTTGCGAGTTTTGCAAACTTGGAGGACACACTGTGGACAAGTGCTGAAAGAAGCATGGTTGTCCGCCTAGCAAAAGTCCCACTATTGCTATAGCTGCTGATTCTCCTTCTTTGATGTCTGAGCAGTACAGTCAATTGCGTGCGTTGTTGAGTGTTGTAAGGAGGAAATCGAGTTTAAAATATAGAAATATAAATCAAACCAGATTCGTGCATACGCAAATAATTACAAGACCTCCTCCTGATATAGCAGTGGAAAGTAAGGATCGATCCTCGAGGAAGCACGTCAGCGGATCTCAGGTAGCAGCAAATCTCAGTGAAGTCGACCAGAAGATTCCTCAATATCGAGTAAAGTACTCGATATCGACTAACCTATCGAGTAAAATAGAAAGCAAAACGAAACAGAAAACGAAAACCAACAGAAAGTACTCGATCTCGACAAAAAAGTCCTCGATGTCGACTAAAAACTCCTCGAAATCGAGTAAGCAACAGAAACAAAGTGCGAAGTTTTCGAACACAGAACACGATTTTCGATGAAATAAATCAATAAACTAAAGACTTCCAAGATCAGGGTTTCAACACCACAACGATAACCATGTAAAATAACACATAAAGGCATAAAAGATCATGCTTTTCATCAAATAACTTTCGTTATTAACAAATAGGAATATAGAGGTTTTCGCATAAACCCTAATTGTTACTAACCCTTTTCACATAATTAACCCAAGTTGTATTAAGATCACTTTCGCTTCAATAACACAAACAAGGATCACCTTCAACTTTCGCAAAAGAATCATGCTTTTAGGGATAGAAGACGAATTGCAATAAAAAGATCAAACCTTTACCGCATCACGTCACATGAAAACCGTCGGACCTTAACGGACTTTTAGCCCACTATACAAGAGGAGACCTATGTAATCTATCAGTCATCATTAACCTTTAAAGTCGATGGATTCCACCGTGCGTTTGGTTTGTGAAATAATCGTCATCTCCGCAGCAATCTCCCTAAATTTCCTACTATGACTTCTAAAACCTATGAGAGAATTTGTTATTAAGTTTATTTAGTAGTTCAGTATAAAATGATTTGGCATTAGCTTTGGAGAAGAAGAGAATATAATCAACATTTTTGTCCTTTTTTTTAATAAGGTAATAATTCGAGGGTTAACACCTCGAGATTTGTCTTTTATTTTAGTTGCATCAATTTTGGTCCCCTTTTATAATTATTCTGACATAGAATGATTATTTTGTTACAAAGATATCTTAATTCTTGACTATTATAAATATTTTTTAAAAAAAAAAACCTAATTTTTACGTTTTTTTTCCCAAAAAAAAATCATTTCTTCTTCCACTCCATCTATCGATCATTCCAAGGGACCACATTTGCAGGAAAGGCCAATGCGATACCTTCCAAAAAACCTACTATTATGGTAATGGGTAAGTGCGTCAATATTAAGTTAGAATACATACAATTTGGATGGTTCACTCGACCCACCAATTAACTTTCAGATAATCATCAAATATTTGGCCTATGTTGGACGGTAAACTCCACTTTTCAACTTTGATCTCCAAACACTATTATGTTACAACATTACTCTAGCTATACTAAAACAAATCATAATCCACTTTTGGCCTATGTTTAACATTTTATTTATATACTGTATACCTAGAGGGTGAATGGAACAAATCATATTAATTCTTTTTATTACTAGAACGAAGTTGGGGTTCGAGTTAGCTTATAATTAAATTCTATTTCAAAATTTTAGAAAGTTGTATTTCAAATCGAATCCTGTTCTGACTCAACAAAGTCATTTCGGATTTCGGATTGGATCGAGTTAGCCATGAGTTCTATATTTCTAATAAAGTTGCGGACTTGGATCAAGTTTGATTCAGATGAATCTAATTTGACTTGGTTTTGGACATCATTGGTTATGAAATTTTGTGCTTATATAAGTTGATGAAGCTTGGTCCAAGTCTTGTCGGCTCAAATCAAAACTACTGTAACCATTATCTTTTGCCGGGAATAGACTAACCATTATCTTATTTAGAGAAAGTACAAATATAAAATCTTAATTTATAATGACAAAGATGTTGTAAAATAGAAGAATTAAAGGGCACAAATACAAGTATACAACTCACAAATCACAATGGAAGAGCTAGCTAAGGATGAACAGGCATTCCACGTCTCCAACACACATCCCTCTTTAACTTACCGACAATCATATCTCCCCAAAATTTGCCCCCAAATCACACACGTTATGAGTCACCAAGTTCTTTGATTTTGGACACACTTAATTATCTCTTCGTTTCATTACTTGCCCTCCTCTTCTTCTTGTAATACTTTATTCTTGCAACTACTGCTAGATTAATGTTATTTAAATTATAAGCTGCATTTTATCACACCAACTTTACATACTTAAAAAAAAAAAAAGTTTATAGTATTACTAAGGATTTAGCACTTGCATCATTTATTCTTTAATATGAATCATTCGATTCCTTCAATATTGAATTTCAAGTTCTATTATGAATTGATATTGTTATCAAATATCGATAATATTTGTATTATTAATGTAGTTAAAGGGTATTTGAAAATGTCATTGAAAAATCAAAATGAAAGATCTCTCTCATTTTCACCGCGTGTTAGAAAAATTAACATATAATGAACATATTTACATTTTTATTATACAATAATACAACAACACTACTTTTAACTCTACCACATATTTGAAACTCCCACATATTTGAAACTCCAAGTTCTAATCCAAAAGAATACTCTAAAATGAACTATTGATCATACAAATTTCATCCTACTCACTTTTACCCCTCGTTTGCTTTATTGGTAAGGAAATATAATAGTTAACCTTTCAAATCTAGTCCATTTTTAAGCTAAAATTCATTGATCAATATTCTAACTATTACCATTTGTCTCTCATTTTCTATACAAAATTTATTTTATTTTTTCCATTTGATTACCTAATTTGATCATAAAAATAATAAGATAACCCTATCTCCTGAGATATCTAACAATTTCCCTCCTCTTCGCTAGACTCACAAAAAGTAATAATCGTACAAATTTTTCACATAAAATTTGATTCTCATCCCTTCTATTCCCTACTACTCAAACAAACAAGGCATTGGTGTTTTTTTTTTTTTTAAATGTGGGTGCGTTTAGAGATTTCTAGCAAATGAGATCCAATATCTGCAAATTTCCAAAAATTCTCCCCACTTAAAACCCCCAATCTCAAACGCATTTTCTGCTCCCCCCACCCTCAACTAACCCTCATAACTCCTCCTGACCAAAAAAGAAGCACCACCTCTCCATCCCCCAAACACAAACACACACCACCAACTTTACAAAAAAGGGCAGAAATAGATAGCCACTTTGGGCATTGCTGTTGTTGCTCCCCCATTAACATCTCCTGCAACAACACAGATAATAATTGCCTTTTCCCCTCTGATTCCGTTCATTTTTTACTGCAAACCCACCATTTTTTCTGGTTAACCCATCTCATCAAACCCACCAAATCACCAAATTTCATCACAGACCCTTTGTGTGTATATCTTTTGGCTTCTCTTTCAAGGCAAAAACAGTGCAGTTTCATCAAAAAGCTCAGACCTTTTTAATGTAGGGCACCCCCACCACCACCACTGCCCACAAAACACAGCCATGGCCACCGAACCAAGCGCCGTTACATCCGCCGATCCCATCTCCGTCGCCGTCTCCGATACTCCAGCAAGACCCACCCATAAGAAACAATTGATGGGGTTCTTAGCCTACCCAAACGGAGCCCACAAGCGGCATTACCCGATTGTGGCTGCGGGGGAAGTGGGGTATAAAGAGTGTATGAGGAACCACGCGGCGGCGATCGGCGGCCACGCCCTCGACGGCTGCTGCGAGTTCTTGCTGTCGCCGGAGTTTGACCCCTCCGACCCAGCCTCGCTCCGGTGCGCCGCTTGCGCCTGCCACCGCAATTTCCACCGCCGTGACCCCGACGATCCCGCCCCTCTCCAGCTTCACCGCCACCTCCCCGCTCCGGCCACGCCGCCCTTCTTCTTCTCCGCGCCGCCCCATTTCCCGCCGCCGGCGAATGCTCCGGCGGGCGGGAAGAAGAGGGTGAGGACGAAATTCAGCGAGGATCAAAAGGAGAAAATGGTGGAATTCTCCGGGAGGTACGGATGGAAGATACAGAAGATCGAGAAGAGGGTGATTGAGGATTTCTGCAACGAGGTGGGAGTGGGAAGGGAAGTGTTGAAGGTGTGGCTGCACAACCACAAGAACAAGAGAGGCAGCGTTGTCATCAATGGCGGTGGCGGCGGGGGTGCTAATAATCAGTTTGAGCATGTTCATCATCTGGGTTCTTCTGGAGATGGGTCTTCTTCTTCCTCTGGTTGAATTAATTAAGTGTGATTTCAGTTTGTTTTTTTAACAATGGCCAATTAGGGGAATTAAGCAGCTGATTTTTATGTAAAATGGTTTTTCATTTGTTAATCTGGCTTTTTTTTTTCTTTTTTTAATCGTTTTATTCCAAGCTTATCAGATGATAATGATATGTTAATAGCTTCTAGATTTGACACTACCTCTTTTTAATTTTTATGTACTTTGTTTAGATGATACTCAAGGAAGTTGGTGCATAAACAAATGAGATTCATGATTAGTTTGTGATTTGAAAGTATTAATCATCCTAATTCCCAAGGTTTAATCAGCCCATCTTCATCATAGGTTAAATTAGAGATGACTTATTAATTTAATTTAAAATTATCACTACTACCCGTTGAATAAAACACATCGTTCTATAAATTTACATTTATGTTTTTTTTAAGAAATTAGATGAAAATACATTTATTTTTATTTTTGATTAAGTAAGCATTCGACGCCCGGACAGGCCCGGGGGTCGATAGGCCGAAGAACTCGGCGACGGATAAACCGTCAAAATAAGCTAAAGATATAAACCAACAATAAGGCAGAACCGACAAATTACAAGAGTGCAAATAAAGGCAAAGACTAGTAAAAGATGAAAGAACCAAAGCAGTGTGTGGCAACTCATCCATCAGTTGGTAGAGGCAACGCAGTGGATCCCTGGGAAACTAAGTGGAAACCTCAGATTTGGACTCCGTCAATGAGCCATCATGTCTCGATCACGTCCACGACCTCTCGTACGTCGACAAATAAGAAGAAACACCGCTCAGAAACTGCTAGCCTCGAAAGCCCCACCATCGCACCACCAAGCAATTCGACAACCTGCCAAACACTACGGATCCAATTCGGAATTTCCTCACCTACAAAAATATCGTCAAGCCCTTACGGGATTTACTCAAACCCTTTCGGGTGGATTTACTCAAACCCTTTCTTCGGGTGGATTTACTCAAGCCCTTTCGGGAATTACATAAAGCCCTTTCGGGATTAACTCAATATTTAAAAAAAACATATATATATTTATTTATTTATTTATTTTTTGAACTTTCCTGACCTTGGCGTGCAAGCAAAATATAATCGTGCACGCCAAGACTGCCACTTCGTACGAGGAAGGGATTTGACATCCTTTTTCTTTTCTTTTTTTCTTATTCTCTTTTTTTTTTTCCCTTCTTCTTCAACAACCAAGGAGAAGAAAAGAAACGCCATCGGAGAGCCAGACCTAACCAAGGCGTGGGGTGGAGCCACAAAGGAAGGCCGGAGCAAGGAGACGCCGAGCAGCCGAAACCGAGGGAATAGCAGGAGGGGGATTTCTGAGATGCGAAACACCATGGGTTTTGATTTGGACACCAGAGGCAAGCGACGATGGACTGCAACAAGGCTCCATGATGGAACAACCGGAAGTAGCCGCGCCACCGGCAAGCCCAGATGGCGGCGAGGAGTGATGAGAAGGTAACACGCAACCCCCATAACACAGATATGGTTGCCGAAGAGAGCGCTTACCAGGGTTAGAGATTTGGGGCTCAAGGTCGACTAGTGCAATCGAAACACCAGAAACGAACCACGGGCAAACAAAGCATGAATTCGACATGGGGGAGGAAGAAAACGGGAGAATGACCCCAGATTTAACGAATCCCCAAAATGATTTAGGGTTTAGAACGATCTCCGAAAATGGATTTTGGAATTAGGGGTTTTCCTCGTGCAGTCGACCACGAAGGAGCGACACCTAGTGCGGAGGTGGCCGAAGCCGGGGTGGTACGGCCGAAGCCGAAGATTGATCTCCCTCTCTCTAGAAAACTAGAGAGAGGAGAGAGTGTTAACTCGTTTGGTTGAATGATGAAAATACATTTATGTTTTGCTTAAAAAAAAAGATGAAAACACACTTAAATTTTTATTTTTTTTTGAAAATACACTTATAGTCTTAATCAGTATTTTTTCACTTTTATTGAAAAATGCATTTCTATATTTATTATAATGACAATTTTTTTTTTTTTTGAGATCATTATAATGACAGTTTTAAAAAGTAAATAAATGTAAAATAATAATTTTTTTATCCCTAAAATTACTGTTTTTCTTTAACAATGCTCCGTGTTATTATAGCAACCATATCAAATGTATATAAGTTTTATAATATTTGTGGGTCTCAGCTCTCAGATTGAAATGACATTCCAGTTGCTGAAGTTTCAAGTCATGTAAGCAGAGAAACATCACACCAAAAGGTACCAAATAAAGAAGAAGAAGAAACAAGAAGTTGGATCGACGCTAATATGGACATTTGTGGGCTCTTATTTGGACCGGCCCATTAAATTGATCATTGTTATAAAAGGACCAGAGGGTTTTTCTTGGTGGGGGAGAAAGGATAAGGGTATTAAACTACAAACACTTGAATAATCCATGTAGTCTTCACATACCACAAATTTGTTAGCAATTCAACACAAATGCCTACCTTGATCCCATAAAAAATTTATAAGAAAAATGTATAAAACGAGCCAAATAAATAATAATCATATCTGTGCATATTAAGTGTTTAGTTTTGCAAACAAAAACGTTGTTATAAGACTAAATCAACCATTGGATAGACACTAGTACCATTAGCAAAGTTGTATAAAGAGTGGTTAAATACTCAAATGTAAACTTTACTGGGCAGTTTGTGTAATTTACCCTATAGAATAGATCTCCCTTGTAGAGACAGGTCAGCTAGTGCTTAAATTGCAAATTCAGATCATAAACATTGAATAACTGGCTTAAAGGCTAAAGCTTGTTTATTAGTGGAATGACTCCAAATCAAGATTTACCATCTGATATCTCCTGTCCTGTAATTGTTTAACTTTAACAGACCCTTTTCTATTAAGGATTCAAGGGTGGTTATATTTTATTCTTAATCTCGTGTTAAAATGACTAAAAGTAACAAAACCAAGAACATAGAGAAAAGCAAAACAGTTAAACGGGAACTCAAAGAGGAGAACATAACAATAATCAAAGTCTCAGGAAACCATATTACCTGGATTTACCAATCTGGTTATTCTGATTCTGAATCCTGCTCTATCAAGATGTCGAATGTCAATTTCTTGGCTAACCAATTTGCTTTAGAAAACATTGCTGTAGTCAAGCTATGCTTGATCTCCGGTTTCCGCCCTCTTAAATGCTCTATCCATTTACACTGCGAGCCCCAGCTCCTTAAAGACCGAAAACAACCTCCCAACCTCTCATTCTAGTGGTTTATCTCTTCCTCCTACTACCAATTCCAACCCTCAAAACACATCAGTTTATACCACTTTGTTGGGTCTCTTCATTCAAGAGAGAGAACCATCTTGAACCTATATGGCTTCATTGATGCCATATAATTCCAAGCACCGTCATGGTGCTTCCATCCCTCCATTCTTCAACGGTGCAGAAGAAACATATATACATAAACTAGTGGAGCCAAGTCAAAGCCTCTCCCTGGGTGCTCTTACGAAACCGTTGGAGGAGGAGGAGATTGATATCTTCAGGGCTGACAAGTACTTCAGTGGAAGGATGGATGAAGACGAGGCCAGAAAAGCCAACTTGATTGCAAGGAGGAGACATCAAGACAAGAAAGCTGAGTTACTTCCTGCAGAAGGCGACGTAAAGCTGAAACTTGAGGCTCAAACTCCAAGTGTATATTCCGAATCAAGCTGGAATAGCCAGACTGCTTTCCTCAGGAGGCCAAGAAGCAAGGCCAAGGAGCCGAAGAAGAAGTTCTTCGCGAACCTGGGCTGCAGCTGCGCGTGCTCTGACAAGAATTCTGTTGACATTGAAGATTACACTGATGATCGCAATCAGAATGTTAGAGCTATCACTAGCGAAGAGCCTCCATACGGCAACATCAGGACTAGTCTTGATCCAGCTGACTTCATCAGAATCAAAAGCCATCAAGAAAAGGAAAGGAAGTCATTAGAAGTCTTTGGTTCCTCTAAGGCTCAAGACAAGGGAAGCCAGAGCTTTAGTCTCGAGAGGAAGCTGAACATGTTAGCATGGGATGCGATCCCTAAAGTGGAGGAGACCGAGAACCAAGGGCCTATAATAACCACAGAGAGTATCAAAGACACGGAGAGTGAAGCCAGCTCAGACTTGTTCGAGATAGAGTGCTTGTCCTGCTCAGCCAACCCAGTTGGTCTGCCAAGACATACACTGGATGGTGGGGATTCAAGCTGTGTTAGCCCAACTTGCTACGCACCAAGCGAAGCCAGTGTAGATTGGAGCATTGTCACAGCCAGCGCTGCTGATTTCTCAATTGTGTCCGACTCAGAGGAGCAACAACCCACAATAACAGCCACAACCTCCCGCAAGATGCTTCCACCAAGACCAAAGAGGCCAACAGCTCGTATAAATGAGCTACCTAAAGCGCGTTATGGTGGAATCCTATCCGGATGCAAGAGCCAGAAAGCCGTGAGAGTTGCCGGAGATGTTTATACAACAGCACCTGTGAGGATCAAACATGAGACACCAAGGGTTACAAGGTCAGATTCTGTCACAAAGATGATGAAGTTCCAAATGGATACTACTCAGAATGTTGGGTTTAGTTCAAAATACAGGAAAGATCTGTTGTATATCCAGTAATACGATTTCCATCCCATTCCCCCTCTGGGAGCTGCATGAAAATATCTAATATTTGGCTTTCCTTCACTATTTACATTAAGACTGTAAGGTTAATTAGATTGTCTGAGTCCTATAATGTGCTTGAGGATGTAAGCTGTAACTTGTTATCCATTTATGTCCTTGGTTTGCAAAGTACAAGATTGAAACTGATAATATCCTTGAGGATGTAAGCAAAGTAAAAGATTGAAACTGATAATATCCTTGAGGATGTAAGCTGTAACTTGTTATCCATTTATGTCCTTGGTTTGCAGATTTATCTTATTACTATGAGTCTATTACTAAGAGCATGTTTGCCAAAGCATTCAGAGTATGAGAGTAGTGTTCAACTTTTTAGTGAGGCTGTGTATGTGAGCTTCCTATTTCCATTACAGTTTGGTAGGTAAGTGTTGAGCGCTTTTAACATGTTGAAGAAGAGTTTGGTTATTGCTATCAAAGAAGCCAGTTTAGAATGCTACAAATCTACAACTACTGCTACCACTACAACAACCACTGTCACTAGTTCACCACAGCTTGCATGCCAAACATGCCCTAAATGAATATACTGAAGTTCGAAGATAATAGTCAGAAATGTCTTCTTGATTGTCATGACATGAGTTGAGCAGTTTAAACTCCATAATCATTCCAATAGCGGAGTTGTCAAAATCAACAACATCCCTTGGGACCATAAGATTTTATTCTATCAGAGTAATATCTAAAAGATAACTATTTAAAATCTAATGCCATAAAGCAAAAGGTTGTAATCAACTTTAAGAGAGAACGTAATTAAATGTGGCAGAAAACGGGACCTTTCAATCAACTTATTCTGATATAGAAACTGCAGAAAACTATAATGAAAATGGGAATGTCGATTTGATATGTCTCAGTCACACCGTTGTGGATATGAAGACAAGATGAGGAATAAATTCTGTAACCAACCAAGTATAAATCTCTCTGGTCCATGGCTCACAATTTCAGATGTGAAAGAATGGAAGGGAAAGTATTTACTTCTGCTAGTATTTGTTTTCTCAAGCACACTGGTAGGCTGGTACCTCAATGTAGACTGTAAAAGATCTTATCAAAGGTTGGCACACAGATATGATTGAAATGAGATGGCAGATAAGACCATAAATGTCATTACATCGATGAGTGTGACATTTGATATAGAAAAATTCTGCTACACGAATATATGGCTGAAAGAAGCAAAGCAAGTATTGAAGTTTGAAACCGGATACAGCAGATAAATACCAATGGTGTATTTATTTGGATTAGGTGCAAGATCAAATCATCTAGAGTGAAAAGGGTTGCAGTTGGACATGCACCTAAAAAGAGCAGTATTAATGATACTGAGATTGAATCTAGTTGTCTAATGGAGACAGAAAATATAATGTGGAGCAGCAATACCCTATTCATCTGTGTTCCACAAACAGACTGAGAAGAAACTGGGAAGGATCTAGAAATTAGCAAAAAGACATGAAATATTCACTTAAATGCTTCTTCTGTACAAAGTGAATTATCCTTGCTGTACACTAACAACCATGAACCATAGTTATCTGTATGCCAGATATAAGCGTTTTTACCTTGTTTCAGTATGATTTTGAAGCAAATAGCTATTTGTTTTTACCTTGTTTCAGTATGATTTTGAAGCAAATAGCTATTTGATTCATCTTGAAAATGAAGGGCCCAGAGAGATAAGAGTGGAGCTAACCCAAATAATCTCCAAAAGGATGGGAACAGAGTTGCATCTTTCATGTGGCGCCTTCAGATCATAAGTCTGATTGAGAAAATTCAAAAATTTTACTCAAGACTATTTGCTGGCCTTTGCTCTTTGTTGTTCCTGAATGACAGCATCAATAGAAATTAGGTCATGAATGTAGCTGGATTTCAAGGCCAGGAGTTTTTCCATTCCTTCTCCTTCTCTTGGTCATTAGACATGAATACGGAGGATTTCTACTTTTTATAAGCATGTTGATCCATCTGCTTCTGCTTCTTGTCGGATGAAGGCTGCGAGATCAATATATAGACGTCTCTTTAGCTCATCCCATGTAATTTATCAAGGGGAATAAACATTAAACAAAATACTCCGTACTATATAGTCAAACAACATTATATTAGATTAGATTAGATGTTATACTTGTTTTGGGTTATGAAAGCACATAATGAAGCTGCAGCAAATTACTTGCATAACATTCACCATGAAGTGGAAAAAAACAAAGCAGTGCGTTACTTGCATAACTCACGCTCATAAGAAGTCTGCTATAATTCCTATACCCCTTTTAAATGGGTAATGATATAAATCCAAAACAACAGATCTTGAAGACTTCAAGATGGTGGTGTTGATTAAAATCAGAAACTCTATTCAATACATAATGGCAGTTTCATTTGGGCAATTTCTCAAACAGTTAACAGGTACAAAAAGTTCAAATCCAAGATGAAGACCAACAATCACTGTTTTCTGCATCATAAACATGGTGATAAGCCTTTCCGTACTAGGGGGATGAGCCTAACACGTCCAAACTGAATCCCAAGTTCTCTAACATCAAGTTTATTCCTGTAACATTGCTCAGTCTCGTAACTTCTAGGATCATACAAAAACGATGAGTACGAAACCCACTTGATATCAAGCATATTTTGCAAAGAGTTGAACGTTGAACGTTCAACGTTCTATTGTACGCCTTCTCTGGTATCCCGCACAATCTGATTGCGGTTAGCCTATCGAAATATGACATCAAACCTAGAAAAATAATCGAGCGAGACAAACGAAATCAACACCAACAGAAACCGCACATCAGCGGCTTGAATAATTCCGATCCGATCAAACTAGATGGCAGCAGGTTGAAGAAATCCGTACCTTGTAGCTGCAATTTCCAAGCAAACGACAGCCTTACAGATATCCCCCTGCAATTGAGAACGAAAGAAGGAAAATTAAAAAACCTAGAAAACAGCAGAGTCTGTGATGCAGAGAGAACGAGATTCAGATACGCACGACGCCGATGGAGGAAGAGTTGAATTTGAGGTTGCAGAGACAACGAAACTCAGCCGCCCTGCGCACCACCGGCCGGTTGTCGGCGACGTCCAGCCTCTTCGCTACCTCTGTCAGAAATTGAAAATGAGGAGATCTGTGTGAGCTTTTTTTAGCGCCATGGCAGGAACGGAGGGTTTGAAAATCCCGGCATTCCCGCTCATTTCAGTTAGCGGGTCGAATGGGGCTTACGGGTCGAACCGGGCCGGGCCGTGCAAACTCTACAGTATAACCAAGGCCCGGCCCAATACAGCGAACCCAAGATCC
The DNA here is from genome assembly GCA_037127255.1 of Persicaria tinctoria. NCBI lineage: Eukaryota > Viridiplantae > Streptophyta > Magnoliopsida > Caryophyllales > Polygonaceae > Persicaria > Persicaria tinctoria. Next base: position 63,917,121 of record JBANSL010000017.1, on the reverse strand, counting down.
ACTCTTCGACCGACAGGGAAAACGCGTTGCTTGATCGCTCTCACTCTCCCACACCGACGCCTCCAGTCTCCGGAGTTTCCCGCTCCCAAATCCGCCATTTTCATCTTATCTCAGATGAGGTAATTGTCACTTGTTTTCTTTTTCTTGTTCTTTTGATCGATTTGATTTACTGTACTGTTTTGTTTGAATTTGCTTGCGAGTTCGATTGTAGATCAAGCTTGAATCTCTTTGCCCTCTTTTTGCTTCCCTAACTCGAATCTTTCATTGTATTAGAACACATTCGTAATCAGCAAGTTTATCCTATTTGAATTTGAAACCCTCACATTATCACTGTGAAAATTTGCTTCAGGAAGGGATTTTTTTTTTTTTTTGACTTGCTGATTTTCACTTGGATATCTGGATTGTTTTGTAAAAAATTGTTGACAGGGATGAGTTGGTCGGTGCCCAAGTTTGATGAGTTCAATTGGAATGGATTCTTTTAACTGTAGGCAATATGGCTAGTGTTTATCAAAGAGGAGATGCAAATGTTCTATCTCCTAAACATCTCAACCACACTGAGGGCAGTGTTCGTGCTGTACGGCGTGGAAGAAGGCTTGGCCGGATCAGTTTGCATAGGTTTTTACTCGGGTTATTGATCTTAGCCGCGACATTTTCAATTCTTATGGTAGTCTTTGGTCTTGATATGATTTTTCATGGTGAGTATAGTTCTCTTGTAACCTACTATCGGGTATTCATATTCCATACGTACAATGCATAGGACATGTTGATGATCTATTTAATATAGCATTTAGAATGGTTTATCAAAGTTTCCCCGAAAATTGCGTAATCTCTATACTAAGCTGCTAATTATTTTTTATTTGGGGTATTTGAAACAAAGACATGTGGATCTCCTTATTATATTAATTTACCAGTGAACTTAGAAGCTTCGTTTTGCGCCTTTCATCTTAAAATCATTTTGCAGGTGATAAAGAAGGTGACATATCGTCTTTGAGAGGAGTGAAAATTCAACCCCTTCGAATAGAGAATTTGGGAGAGAGGAAGGCTCCCAAACGTGAGAGTTAATATTCTTTTATGTAGCATTTTCAATTACAGTTTACAAGTTCAATTTGATCATGTAATTCAGTCACTTCCGGGAGCTCTTCTGTTGCTGTGACATAGCATTTGCCAATCCCACTGAGTGCAAGTATGAAAATATTTTGTAGGTGAGGAGGAAGGTGAGTCAGGTCATAGATCTTCTTTGACAGAAGTGAAAAGTAAACCCTTTCAGACAGGGAGTTTTGGGAAGAAGAAGGCTCCAAGACGTGAGAATTAGTGTTCTATTTTGTACCATCTTCAGTTGTTATTTACTGGTTTAAATGAAATATGTGATGCAATTTTTACTGAGAGTTCCGTTGTTTGAGTGCATTATTAGTTGATCTCATTATTGTTTTTATCATTATTTTAGATCATCCATGTGACATAGCATTTGCCAAGTCCGTCGAGTATATCTTAGAACCGAAAGATTATTTGAATTTCACACAGTTTTCGCTGAACTATATTATCACTGAGGAAAAACCATTGATGGAGAGTTCATATCAACCCAGATTTGGAGGACACCAGACACTTGAAGAAAGGGAGGCATCTTTTTATGGAAAAGATCAAACTCTTCATTGTGGTTTTGTTCAAGGGCCTGACATAAGTGCAAAAACGGGATTTGAACTGGATGAGAAAGACAAATTATATATGAAATCCTGTATTGTTGCAGTTTCTTCTTGCATTTTTTGGAGCTCTGACTTCTTAAGGAGGCCAGCAAGCAAACTGGTAGGTAGATTGTTATTGCAATGGAATTCATTTGTTAATTAACTAATTCAAGCGATTTGTATCAGATTGCATTTATTTTCCTTTTGCTGTTCTAGAGTGTTTGCTTGAATTTGTATATTTGTAACTTTGGTTCTGCCCCAACGCTACAATTTCATGTAATAGATTTTTTTTTCCTTTTCTTCATTTTAGGATGTAATGAATTTGTAAATACTTGGAATGTGTGAGAAGTTTCTCATATGAACTACATGGGACAAGTGGGCAGCTGATATCCTGGATAAGAAGTAACAACCTATATTTTCTTGTTGCAGATCAGCGATTATTCGAAGAAAAATGTCTGTTTTGTTATGTTCCTGGATGAACAAAGTTTGTCAAAAGTTTCATCAGAAGGACATGTTCCTGACATTGAGGGATATATAGGTTTGTGGAGAATAGTTGTTGTGAAGAACTTCCCATACAATGACATGAGGAAAACAGGGAAAGTGCCAAAGTTACTAGCACACCGTCTGTTTCCTGCTTCCAGGTAAATCAATTATTTTGTTCTGCCATGTTGGTTTTTGCATCTGTGGCCTTGTTTGAGTCTGGGCAATGACATTTTTACCATTTCTTTTCAGGTATTCCGTTTGGCTTGATAGCAAGATGCGACTGAATTCTGATCCGTTACTGATACTGGAATACTTCTTGTGGAGAACTAGGTCAGAATATGCAATATCAAATCATTATGATCGTCATTGTGTTTGGGAGGAGGTACTCCAGAATAAGCGCCTTAACAAGTACAATCACACGGCTATTGATGAGCAGTTTGCAGTTTACCGGTCTGATGGTCTTAGAAAGTTTGATTCCTCCGATCCCAATTCTCCTCTTCCGAGTTGTGCGTGCCATGTTTTTAGTGTTTAGAAGTTTATTTTGGAGACTACCTTATTTTTGCTCCTGATTCACAAGTCATAATTTTTTTTCCCTTTTCTGTTTGCCTTACAGATGTCCCTGAAGGTTCCTTTATAGTCCGGGCCCACACACCGATGTCAAATCTATTCTCATGTCTCTGGTTTAATGAAGTTGACCGCTTCACATCACGGGATCAACTGAGCTTTGCTTATACTTACCTGAAATTGAAGAGAATGAATCCAGATAAACCTTTTTACCTCAACATGTTCAAGGTAATCATTATCTAAGAGTTTTCTGCGATTATCTCTTTATATCAATACATAATGTCTGATTTATTTGGATGAAATCTCATTTTACCAAAACATGGGACATTTCTGAAAGTTCTCGTATCTTTTGAACCCTTTGGAACCCTTGTTGGAGGTTTTAGTAGATTGCTCTTCTTGCCTAACAATTGGAGTTTCTCGCATTTCTGCAACACTTGGTTATGCAAATGCCACCTTAATGAATCTTAATTTGCCATGGATTACAGTGATTTGTGATAAGAACAGAAAGAGAAATGTATAATACTCTGGATTCTGTTGTTTCTATTGACCAAACACTCACCTCTGGCATTTTCATCCTGGATTGGGTTCTACTAGTGCTTCACATGAGTCTCTATTGACGGAAAACTTTACCTAATGCTTCTCTCAGTTGCCATTTTGGCAGAGTAATGGCATCTATTAGTCTTTTTCCTGCTTCAAGAAATGAAAAAAGATCACTGAGAACAAAGTTAACCTATTTAAAATTTTAAATGGATGCACTTCGAACATCTTTGCAATCGCAGGATTGTGAGCGCAGAGCACTAGTGAAGCTATTTCATCATAGAGAAGTTCCTTCGCCCCCAACAACCCCATGATCAGTTGGAAATTTGAGCATCTTAGCTCGGTGAGTCTATTTTCTTGCCTTCTTGTAAAAAAAAATCTATTTTTTTAATCTGCCTTTCAGAAGCTGCTTTAGAAGTTTAAGTCTGTGAAATAGACTCATTCTAGCAGTTTGAGAATGTGATGTTGATGCAGTACTTTTAACCATGAATGCTTAACAAGGTAACTGATAGAATGACTAATAAGATTAAAATGCGCTGATATGAATGCAGTTCCTCTTAATGCACTCACGTTCAGATTGTTCGTCTGCCTCCTTGTGCATGTTCCAAACAAGCGGGTCAATTTTTTAGATGATCCATTCCATCATGATGCCAGGCATTGACAGCGCTACATGCCGCTTGCAGCGACATTTTCACAGGCTTACAAGTCAATATTTGATGATGTAATTTTGCAATGAAGGTTCTTGTAAGCTGCAAGCTTTTGTTCTTTGTTGCTAGTTTCTACTACTAGAAACTTTTGTTTTTTGTTCAGGAAGTTTGCAAATTGCAACCTGTGCATCAATTTCTGTACAATACACACTCGGTTAAATAACTAGTTTTTTTTTTATCATAAAGGGGGTAAGCATTCTTTTTTGGCCAAATTGTAGAAAACCACCCCTTAAATGTGGTATTTTGCCTAAAACCACCCTTTAAATCTGTAATTGCAGGAAACCACCCTTAAGATTGATTCTGTTTGCACAGTACCACCCCTTGTACTCTTCCATTTCCAAACAGTCAAAAAGGGGTCCACCTATTATTATTTTAATGTTTTCTCTTATTTTTATTAGCATTTTTATTGATTTTTCTTAAATTATTATTTTGAAAAAAAAAATTGAAAGATTACTCTCAGTCTCCCACCCATTACCCACTCCTCCTATGCCAACGACGACTCTATACCTGCCCCTTATTGGTAGTTTTCTCTCGGTTTGCAGACATGGGCATTTGTTTTGAAATCAATGGATTCAACAAATTGATACAAACAACCCTAAATTCTAGGGTTTTGTTGTTATTTATTTTGTTGGAATGGACAAGTTGTGGTTCATATGTCGCATAGAAATTGATTGATAGATTGTGGGAGAAGCAAATTTGTATAACGGAATTGAGAGGAAAAAGAGAGAAGGAGCATAGGTATGGAGGTTTGTGTTTGGGAGAGACAATCTACAGTGGGGGGAAGTTGGGAGTAGCAAAAAATTTCTTCCATTTTTTTTTAATAAAAAAATCACATTTTAACCCTAAATTAATAAAATAATAGCATGTGGGCCCATTTTGACGATTTTGTAGCAGAAAAGTATAAGGGCTGGTACTGTGCAAACAAAATCAATCTTAAGGGTGGTTTCTTGCAATTACAGATTTAAAGGGTGGTTTTAGGCAAAACACCACATTTAAGGGGTGGTTTCCTGCAATTTGGCCTTCTTTTTTCCTACAATGTGTATCAAGTAAAGTACTTATTTGCCTCATCTTCGAATGTGTAACCATCGACAAACTTAAAACTTAAGAAGAACAACTTGATGAATGCGAGAAATAGTCCGGCAAGCATTCATCGCCATAGAACAACCTCAGCTTGCTTGAGATCCATCATTGCCTGAATTGGTTTTTGTGTTTCTAGTTGCAAACAAGCTTGAATTTTGCATACAACTCTCACCTCTCTGGAGTTGAAGAAAACATTCTATTCAAGAATTCTTACCGGGAGCACAGGAAGTCTTTGGCTCTTTAATCTTGATAGCATAAAGACTGAAACATTGATCTACGGATTCTACGCCTTGTAGACTGTAGAGGAGGATTGTCCAACTTCGACTATAGATGAGGATTACTAGGAAAATACAATCGACCTCAAGAAATGAACAAATCCAACATTGATCTAAGGCTGAACAATTTTGGACACAAACTGAGTGGACCTACATAAACCTGTAAAGAAAGCTTTACACAAGAAAATAGAAATTTTAGAATTGCAAAGAAAGCATTGTGTCAGAATCTAGAACAATTGATTTTTTGGGCCAACAAATTATTTGAAAAGGGGAAAAAATTAGAAATTTTTTGATGTTTTGGCCAAGGTGTTATTTTAAAATTTTATGTGGGTTTTAAAATCGATATCCATCCTTTTCGCTCATGGTTTGATTTGCTCTAATGGAGTCGTTGTTTTGGCCAAGGTCATATGAGGTTGTAGTCTCGTGCGCCATTTTGATGGAGAGGATCGTGATAGTGTTTGTGTCTTGCGAAGATCACTCCTCTAGGTGGGGGACGTCATTGGTCCACACTTCCTCATGTAACGTCACTTCTTTATTGGAGGGTTTCTACTCCCGTCTCCCAGAGGCGAGACACCACATAAGGTTTTGTGACTTCTCCTTGTACTCACTATTCATTGTTTACCTCGGAGTCTCCCTCGACTTCTTCATGAGAATGGTCTTTTCTCAACATACTCAACTAAGGTTTGAATCATTGGATTGTTGTCCTTTTTTTTCTTTGTTTACTTGTACCATGACGATTAGTCCGTCTGCCGACTATTTCGGTCTCTTGATTTACCTAACATAAGTGACATATGGTATTTCGAATCATTGTTTAAAAAAAATTGCATACTACGGAGTATATTTGTGGAACATTTAGTATTACCAGCATTTTTTCCCTTTAACAAATAATATAAATTCAATTTAAACCAGTATTTTATGTGGTTTATTTGAATACCAAATAAAATCTCACAACAATTATGACTAAAAACTAGATTTAAAACTAGTTTTTCAACTACCACGGAAACTAGAAATGAAATTTCACAGACAACCTTTCTGGTTTCCCAAATTCAGAGCAATGGAGGCTTGCTGGGCTCGTTGTTCATCTTCCTCGTTATTAAATGCAATCGTTAAGCTTCCAATTTCAACAAGATCGTCATCCATGGCAATCCATACAGGTGCTTGTCTCTTTTCCTCTCATCTTCAAGTTCCCCCCTTTTCAATTCGATGATCCCTAATTCCATTTAGGGCATTCAATTGTTTGTAATTGAAAGTTGAAACCCAGATCATATAATTTCTGTGGTTGGGACTCCTCTTAACATTGGATTTTGATTAAATTGATCTGTTTTGGTTTCCTCCTGTTGGAAATTTGGAACTTGATTTGATATCAGAAAGAGGAAGTGTAGTGAGGAAAGCATATGATGGGTTGCTGTTGGATGCTGGAGGTACCCTTTTGCAGCTCTCCAAACCAGTTGAAGCCTCTTATGCTGAAATTGGCCATAAATATGGTAAGTTTTTTTATTTACTTGATTTTGTTATGGTTTGGGGATTGTGAATTGTCATGCTTGAAGCTTGTGATTGAAATGCAGTAGAAATAAAATAAAATTCAAGTGCAATTCAGATCATATGATATGGCTTATAGCACTTCAGTAAAAATATGAAGTTGAATCTGTAAATTTCTGCTGAAATAGGCCAAAATTATGTTTAGCAATGAACTGCAATTCTATGAAACTTGGGTAGTTTGGAAACACCCTCTCGACTAGTTCAGAGGTAAGGGTCCCTAGACCCGTCATTGCAGGATATGCTAGGATGTTGTGGTTGTAATTCTTTGATGTAATGTGGCTTATGATGCTGTAGCATATTGCCTGTTATGAAAAATAAAGTCGAATTTGTAAAGGTTTTGGACAAGGATTTCAGTCCCTATTGGACAGACCATTGCTCGGTCAATTGTTTAGAGCCAAGAAACTAAAGGTGCCAATTAACAGGACTGAAGGCAACTCCATCTGAAATCAAGCAAGGGTTTAAGAGAGCCTTTTCTGCTCCATGGCCTGAAAAACTTCGATACCAGGTACTTCTTTCTGACCAAGTGGCCATGTCGTGTAACTATAATCTTTAACCTTGAAAATTGGCATGTTCAGTGACAGTTGATAGATCATTTTCTTGTTGATCTAATCCTCAAAATGGGTCATATGTCAACCTCTAAATGATACACCTTGCAACACCCCAATAGTTTTTTTTTTTTTATAGGTAGTAAGCTCTTCATTTTCAGGTTTAAGGGAATCCTGAACAACAGATTTCATATTTTGATCATTAAACCTTTCGCATTGTTGACACACTGCAGGGAGATGGGAGGCCATTCTGGAAGCTTGTTGTTTCTGAAGCTACCGGATCTAACAATGAGGACTATTTTGAGGAGGTTTACGAGGTGATGAAGACTAAAAGACTCAACATTTTGACCTATATGATTCTGAATTTGACGCGTATTGCTGTTTCTTCCAGTACTATGCAACCGGATATGCTTGGCACCTGCCAAACGGAGCCCATGACACTCTATTATCCCTTCGAGATGCTGGAGGTCATACATCTATCGAGTAATTTTCTTCTGAATCCAGTGACATAGTTCAAGTGAGGTTGAACCTATTTATACCGCATTGCAGTTAAGTTGGCGGTAGTATCAAACTTCGATACTCGCTTGAGGAAGCTACTGAAGGAGCTTAATGTGCTGGATCTGTATGCACATTACCCCTCATTCGGTTTCTTGGAACATTTTTAATGATTTGTTCTTATACCTTATCATGAAAATGTAACATGGTTGTTTTCCAGGTTTGATGCTGTCATCATATCCTCCGAGGTTCGGTTTGAGAAGCCAGATGCAAGGATATTCAAAGCTGCCTTGGGTATAACCTAACATTGTCATCATACCCACACTGATCTGTTTCTTTCGCCGAAAAGATCCTTGATCTTTCGTAATGGTTTGTCGCGATTCCCTTGTAGACAGTATAAATGTTGACGCTGGAAAGGCGGTGCATGTTGGCGACGATCAAGTAGCTGACAAGGCTGGCGCGAACGCCATTGGACTCCAGTGTTGGTGAGTTTTCACTATACAGACCTCCAAATCGACACTGTGAAATCTCTATGTGAAATCAACAATGTCAAAATTGTCAAAGTATTGATGATGCACTCTTTCTGGTGATACCCTGTTATCTATCGGTTTGATTTCGCAGGCTGTGGGGAGACGATGTTGGATCATTCGCCGAAATTCAAGACCGTATCCTTCTTCCCGAGCATTAACCAGCTCGTCGAGACGCTGCTTAGTTGGTAGTTGTTACACATTGGCTGTTCATTCGGATGGATTCCAGTTGAACACTTCCAATCTTTTTTTTTTTTGAACTATGAAATAGCACCAACCTTTTTGCAAATTAGAATCGCGATGTCTCTTGAATGCAAGTATATTTACAAGTCATGCAAGCCCCTTACAAGCGGTTTTCGTGTCAAGAAAAGCCGCTTGTGCAAAGCTGCAAGCACCATAGAAACTCAAACCAGATGACTAAAATCATAGAAACATGAAATCTGGGAATGAAGGAATATGAGGTCTAAAAAGGCATACAGTTTCCAGCAATGGATATGCCTAACCTGAACAAAAGCAAGAGCTAGCCGGTAGTCCGATAGGAATATTTTATAACCATTTTGCCCATTTCAAGCGAGATACCGATACAGTTTCCTGTCTGTGCTGTCCCTCTCCAAGAAATCTCGCTCTATAAGGGATTCGATCCGTTTCTTGATCTCCACTGGGTTTGGTAGGAAGCGCGACTGCAGCTGCTTGGTCACCTCGGCTATAATATTGTTATGATCGAGCACCCGTCTTGATTTCATGATCCTCACTATGGCTGCCTCAATCTGGGGTTTCCTGTCTTCCTCCACCCTCTGCCTCGTCTCCTGCTTCTCTGGCTCTGACTCTTTCTGTGCTACCACGGTACCTATCTTCACCTTGTAGAATTTGCTCGTGAACTTGTCATTGAACAAGAATGTATCGTTTTCACCTATGTCTTTGCTCATGGGTTCTTTTCTGAGGACGTTCTTTCCCTTCACACATGCCAGAGACTGCAAGCACCTCTTCAATTCAAGTGCTGGGATCTCTGTTGCCTGCTCAATCTCCTTGTATGAGAGCTGCTCGGCGTTATTAAAGAGCATTAGAACACACATCTGATAGGTGGAGACGTTCAGCTCATGCTTTTGACCCCTTGCGAAGATTGCCTTCATATCTGCTGTCCCCATGTTGGTTTGCCAAGACAATCTCCTACCAGTGTGAGTACCGAGGTAGTACGACCTGAACTTCTCACAGATGGTGGATAGTTCACTTGGCAAGTTGCATGGGGGGCATGGCTGAGTAGGCCAAGATCCGGTTGTTAAGATCTGAACAGCCAGTGTAGGTCCATCCCCAGTCTCGGCACCTTGACTGCTATAAAATCCTTGCATTGTGTCCTGGGACGTTTTCATATCAGTGAACATGCCTTCTAACTTAGATGTGAACTGGTATCCGCATTCTGTCTTGAGCTTTACTATGAGACTTCTCTCTGCATCATCAGACACGGTCTTTCCTGAGAGCAGTCTTTTAGCTAAGTGTTGCTTGTAATACTTCTCAAACACATCCTTCTCCTGCAGATAGCGGAAAAGCATCATCACCTTGTCAAGGATAACCTCCCCTTCATCCTCAGTTACGCCTTTAAGACCTTTCCGAAGCTTGTCATCCACAAACAAAGATATGAACTCCGGGGAACGAGGATTCAAGTTGATGAAATACTCAAATGAGGAATTCAAAGCATTCTGGAATGTCTTATCATTGTTGAATGCTGAAGTTATGATGTTGTCATACTTATCTCTTTCATCCAAAAGACGTTGCACAAACTCCACAGGATCCTTCAACCTTTCTGGATCAGTAACCAACTGTTTGCCTATTTCCCTGATATGAGAAGTCATCACTTCCCGAATGGTTGACAGCCCATTAGGGACACGACGGAACAAAGTGTACATTCTTCCCAAGTCCTCGTACTTGTCATCAAGAAGCATTTTCACCAGGCCTGAATTCTCCATGTGAACCAATCTCTGCATATGGTTAGCAATCATTTCCTTCTCAATAACACTAGTGATCTTGCTTTCACTTTTAGCATCCAAATAATGGGATACTCGGTCTATTTCTTCATTCAGACGTCTCTCAGCTTTCTTCAAATAGTCCCCACAATCACAACACTCAATAAACTGCTGAGATTCAACCCGGTAGAAATCAGCTGACACATCAAGAAAATGCTTCTCAAAGTCCTCTTGATAAACCGAAGAACCCAGATCCATTAGCATCTTGATAATATTCCTCATAAGCCCCCTGTTAATAACTTCACCGGTTCTTTCACTCAATATCAATTCAAGGAGTGTATTCAGAAGCCTTGTCTGGATATTATCAGAGTGGATAACATAGTCCCTCCATAGATTCAGGCCGAGTTCATATACCGGTGTTTTACGAGTACTGGGAACAAAAGTCCTATCCATGTACATTAGGATGTCTCTGATCATTTGTAATGCTTTGTTATGGTCAGCCCATTTCCAGTTCAGCTCTTCAAGAAAGGAAACTCCTTGTGCCGCCTCTACGGATTTTGATATTTCCTTTAAATGTGCAATCATGGTTGTCACCAGGCCTGAATACAGCTTCTCGCCAAATTTATGGAGCACCATATTGTAAGCATTTCTGCACTCGAGCCAAATTTAAGATTAGAGAATATACATGACATATTTGCTACAAAAGACCCACCACACATTCACAAAGATAGTTTCAAAACCTATATGAAATAAAGAACTTAAAATGTAAGGAATAAGGCCAGAAAAGCTGCAAACAATCAACTAAATTGTGCATATAGATATGACCCTGCAGTTCTACATTGTGCATATAGATATGACCCTGCAGTTCTAAATTGTGCATATAGATATGCAACATCAACTAACGTGCACATGTTTGACACTTACCTTCTTGCAAAGACACCAAAATATGCCAACCGTTAACCCTTCCAATCTAATGATTTACACAAAAACACTTTCAGGTTTCACTATTACAATGATACAATCTCCTAATATGTATATATATAGCACGTTAACAAACCAGATACCCTTTTATGGAAAGATTGTTCAAAAATAGGATATAATGTGCCAACATTAGGAACTAACAATCACGCAACATGCAGAAAAATTCCTGCATACGATTAATCAAACAATTATGTTGCTATACAAAAAAGGAAGCTCGGTGCAAAATAGGAAAATTCTAAAGAAAGCTTATATGAAAGTGATAAAGCTATATTAGGCAGCCCCAATACATATTGCCTAACGTCCAAGGCAAGTGTGACATGTAAGAATAGAGAAACAAAATAGAGTCTCAAAACTATGTTTCTATCATAACCGCTTCAATATTTCTGAATAGTATGAATGTAGAAGTGTATAACCAAGAAAGCCCTTGATCAAGTTCCCAAACTGCAAAGATCTCCAAGGACTGTTCGAATCCAAATATTGAAGCCTATTCAGATCCAAGTTAATGGAAACAGGTTGTCACACTGGGAAGAACGATTTTGGATAGAAATTGTTCAGGCAGAGGAAGCCAGGTTTTTTTTTTTTCTGGATGAAAGAGCAAGGCATGATTTCACAAGCCCTCTTAAGCAATTTTGTAAACCCAAGGAGCAGGTGCTAAGGGTTTGGATTTATAATGTGTCTGTAATAAAGAAAACCCATATATAGCAACAGGTGCCATACCGGCTAATTGAACATTTTAGCTTGAACTTTATGTGGCTTTATTTAACTTATTTACATACCCTTGTAAAAAGATGCATAACTGAACTTAGTACATCAGCAAGCCACTTACTAACCCAAAACGGTTTTGGAACGGAAAAACCATTAGCTAGAAGAATACCAGAAATACATACTTTCCAGCTCCAAGGGATTATCCCAACTATAACGAAAGCACAACTACAACAAAATTCAGGTTCAGGAAATGAATTCCTGATAGAAATATGTTATGCAACATCCAATGACATGCCCAGTAGGTTGAAGCCACCAAATCATCTCCAATGCATAGATTGCTTCTAATGTAATTTATTGCTAAACCCTCGTAGGAAGAGTTGTTAAAGGTTAAAACAGTATACTCGAACAGTAAGCCAAAACGGGATTTTCATCAAGGAAATCAATCACAATATATGAGGGAAATCGATCAGTAAAGGAACCTGTAGAGCTCTTCAAAGCTGAGACCACTAGCATTGTGATTATAAATCTCATGAATGGCATGCTCCAAAATCTTCCAGGTCTTATCAGCGTACTTTGGATCCACAACCACCCTATGCTTGAAAGCCTCAATCTGAAAATTCCTCTTCTTCTGATTACTCATCTTCTCGCCCGCCAGCCACTCAAAAAAGGGACAAAATCAGCACAAGAGCTCACCTAAACCAAATTGAATTTGTCAATTCCTAACCAAAAGAACAAATTCAAAAACCCTAAAGTACGAGCGATAGAAAGGACAGCCTAAATAAATCGAAGAGGATTCTAAAACGCCGACCAGCTGATAATAACACCTAGCAGTTCGAGATAAGCAACAAATTCACCGCCGATTTCAATCAATCCAAACGACTCACCAAAAAAGGGCGTCCAATTGAAGATCCAGGCACCGTAAGGCCGAAAATTCGAAATCAAACAACCACGTCAATAGGTGTTTATCCGCAAAAGCGCCGGATGGAAAAGTAACTAGGTTTTGGAGCCGGATTGGACGGAATGGAACGACTTTGAATAAGGAGCTCGATCGGAGGGAGAAGATGGAGAATCTGAACGGCTCCAATTCGGAGCTCGGTGCTTGAAACGGGTCGGAGCCAAGGAGATTTGAAGCGAGAAAAGGGAGAAAAAGAGGGTTTTCCCTTTCCCTCTGCGCGATTTGATTTCGAGTTGATCTCCGAAGAAGATGATTGTTTGTGATTTGGAGAAAACGAAACGTATTTGCCTAACGCGTACGAAACGTTATGTACGGTTTCTTTCAGCCTAGGGCAAGTGCAGGGTTGTATTGCACCTTTTTGTTTGGGCGGTCTCCCGTCTGTCGATTTATAGGCCATCGAGAAGGTATATCTGATCTCGAATTCTTACTTACTTAATGAAAAACAATATGTAGGCTTGAGCAACTGAAAACTCGATTCGACCCGAAAAAATCAATTCGTGAAATATGTGAATCGAAATTGGAATTAATAAAACCCTAGTTGGTCAAATAATCGAAATGAACTGAACTTGATGAAACCCCGATCCAAGACAAACTCGACTCGAAATAGATCTAAAATCATATTCGAGATGAACTTTGAGTTTACATTGAATTGGGTATTTTTATTACATCAGGACATATTTTTATCATACTCAAAGGTGAGTTATTTTAATTAGTTTTCCCTATAAAAAATTTTTATATATAAAGGCAATAATTCAAAAGACCAGATAAGACGTTAGACAAATCGAGAGGCTATATAAACGACAGACGAGAACCGTCGAGAGCACACCTTGGAAATCAAGGCCGCCGACGAAAGGTGGCTGACATCTAACGAGGCACCGGTTGTGGGAAGCCAAACACTCATGAGGAAGCACCGCCAACCCAGTACAACATGACACGATCTCCTGCGGGAGTGAATACGAAACTCCAGGGAAATGCCGCCCTAAATCGGAGTTGTCGGAAACACACCATCACGACCCCAGTCAGACACGACTCATAAAGAGCGCAAGAAACCACAAAGCCGAACAAAAAAAACCTTGAAATCAAAGAACTCATATGAAACTTTCATTTGTCGAGAATGGGTCAAGCAAGAAACTTAAGTGTAAACCTTGAAATCCTTAAAGATTTAGACTAGTGCTTGGATTGAGTCAAATGAAATCAAGAGCCAATCGTAAATGATGCCTATTTCTTTTTCTTAGGGGTGTTATTCGAGCCGAACGAGCCGAATTTGGCATGTTCAAGCTTGGTTCATTTGTTAAATGAGATCGAGCCGAGCCGAGCCTAATATTTAAACGAGCTTTTTATTTTGTTCAAACTTGACTTGTTTAGGAAATGAACGAGCTCGAGCCGAGTTTTAAGTGATTCTACTTCGTTATAACATGTTAACTTGAAGGAAATTTTAGAAATTCCATAAAATTCGAGCTATTCAAGCTTTATTCGAACAAACCGAGCTTTCAATCGAACTTAAAATTTTGTTCAAGCTCAACTTGTTTAAATAAGTGAGTGAGCTCGAGTCGAGCTTTTTCGAGCCGATCCCGTGAACAAGCTCGGGTCGAGCTTTTTTGAGCAAATTCCGAGCTCTTCAGTTCATATAACAGTCCTACTTTTTCTTGTTTTCGCTTGGCATAAAAAACATAAAAAAAAATACATTAATTTTGAAACTAGGGGTCCAAGAAAACCCCCCCTATAACATATTTACCATATCTTTGTTTATTTAATTAGTTATTCTACCTTGTTTTAAAAAAATGGAAATTTCGCGAGGTACCCCATGGTATTGCAATTTTCGCGAGGTATACAACTCTTTTGCATATTTCGCGTGGTGCCCCTGTGGTTTTCAATTGTTTCGCCTCGTGCCCTTTCCGGTTAATTTTAACAGATTCCGTTAGTTTTCAATTAAAAAAAAATAGAACACATCTTCCTCTTCGCTACACGGGCTTCCTCCTCCTCCGCCTCCATCCCTTCCTCTTCGCTGGCGCTGCTCCGCCCTCCTCCCCGATCGAAGCTCCCTTTCGCCCCGTGCCCTGTGCTGTATTTGTTAACCTTTTCCATTAAATTAATTTAAACAAAAGAAGAAAATAAAAATAGGACACATCTTCCTCTTCGTGACTTTGAGCAAGAGAGAAACGAACACTGCCGACGAAAGGAGACGCCGACAGGAGGATGCCGTCGAGGTGGAGCACTTGGTGACGCCGGCGGCCGGAGTTAAGTATCTTCCCTTCCTCCTCAATTGATTATGGGATTTAGGGTTTTTTTTTCGAATTGGGGGTTTAGGTTAGATTGTAGATGGAGGATCTTTGAGTTGGTTTTGGGATTAGATTTAGCGATCAATTTTATGCGAATCTCGTTCCATTTGTGTCATATTGAGTTGCTTCATACTTTTATTTCGAATTGGGGGTTTGGGGAAACAAGCTAGGTTGGCAATGCTTCATACTTTTATTTAGAATTCAGCAGCAAAATGTTGCTGCACTGATATTCAATTTGCTTCTCAGATTGGGATTTTTTATTAAGATTGGATTTTCACTGTCATGGAAATGTGTTAGATTGGATTTTCACCCATGAAAATTTACTTATCAGATTCGAATTAGGGGTTTGGGGGAAAAAAGCTTGGCAATTCAAATTTCACTGTCATGGAATTCCTCTTACCAAGTGAACTTTCTGATTTCAAGGATATTACACAGAATATGAAATTAGTTGTTAAGATTGGATTTTCACTGTCATGGAAATGTGTTAGATGCATTTGTTACTCAAGTTCTTCATATGTGAATTTGCGAATTATGAATCCGCTTTTCTTTAATATCATGAAGATGTTGACCTAAATTGTTGCTAAGCTTGATGCAAAGGCATTTAAACTTGTTGCAAAGGCATTTGAATTTGCTGCTAAACTTGTTACAAAAGCATTCGAACTCGGTGACATATCATTGTTGTTAGTTTGGCTTTCTTGTTATTAACTGAATATTTTCTTTACCACTAAATTTCAAATCATCTCAATGGATTTGTGTGTCTGAATTACTTAGGATTTTTAAGCTTTGGTGGAGAGAGCTCTATAAACAGGTTATCTGTAGTTTGTTGTGTCTAATTATATCTAATAATTTTCAAGCCTATTAGCTCAAATGGTAGAGCGGTGCGTGCTTATGCACAAAGATGTGGGTTCAAATCCCTCATAGGCTTTTAAATCTCATGGTCTATATATGGTTGTGTATTTTTTTTAAGTAACCAAGTGCTTGTTAATTTTTCATAAGATGAGAATTAGAGCTTGAAAAAAAAATAGCTCTTTTTAACAACCATCATAGGTCAGAAAAAATAAAACCAAAAAAGATCACCTTAAAACATAAAAGATAAAGGCAACATTTCCATCAAAGATCAATTTACTGTATGGTTGTCTTAATCACTAAATGCATAAAATAAAATGATAAAACAACTAGCATAAAAGATCACCCTAAAACAAAATTTCCATCAACATAATAAATCTGAAAGACAAACTTACTGTATGGCTGGAAAAAATATAGTTAGAATTAATCAGTATACCATCCATTTGATAAGGCGAACTTCTCACGTTTGACCGATTGCCCATTCAATTTAGTATGTTAAATGCATTAACTTTAACATATTTATGTCAAAATGAAAGGAAAGATTTGTAGCCTATGAGGGATTCGAACCCACATCAATGTGTATAACACATTGCTCTACCTTTGAGCTAATAAGCTAATTCAGTGCAAGGATTTTTGAAAATCTTCAATTAGAAAATCCATATAAAAACACACTCCATATTTGATAAACTAGTATACCATGGGTTTAGTGAAATCTAAATAAGAGAACTCACAAGCAAACACCTCCTAAAACAAAACAAAACAAAACAAAACAAAGAAGAAATGCTTCATCTATACCTCGCCATCTTCATCAGCATAGGTATATTCTCACAGACAATTTGAGAATCAGAATGATGCCTAGCTGAAAAACTCTCTTTTGCCATGTTTTGGGCAGTAAAGAGTTCTAATATTTGAGTTTGAGCTTCAAGTCCGTGGGGCAACTTCTTGTTCAAACCCTTTTACATATAAAAAGCAAATTTAAGTTATAGATTGAACAATTTAACCATATACCAGGAAAGGAGTTCCCCAGTACGAGAATTTTCGAAAATCTCCAATTAAAGTACCAAACTACCATTTCGCCGAAGCCAATCAATTGATGCAGTTCATACTTCATAGCACTTTCAAGTGATAGATAGTTCCATACACATACAGGGTAGAAAATACAAGGAGAAGATCCTTTTTCTATGGAACAACTTTTGCTACAAGGATAAGAATTCAACCGGAATGGTGTCAAGGCGAAATGCATTTATGATATATGCACTCAAAAAAGAATGCTGAGAGGAACAAGAGAGCATCCATACCTTAAGTGTCATGTAGTCACGACTAAGTATGTATCTACAATCCCTTGAAAAATTGATATCTGAAATGGATGCAATAATCTCTTTAAAGAAAGCTCTTGAACCTGGTGCCTCCTGTTCGTCAAACCTACATACATGGAGCACCTCTTTATTTAGAGTAGTAGTCAACAATTTAATATATTTCATATACTACACAAATCACAATAAAGTTAGAAATGAACAGATAAGCATGGGTATCACATAGTTCTGAGAATACAACAAGTAGAGACCACTTACAGTTTCGCATAAACCTCCTATTCGAAAATTCATACATACTAAATCCCCAAATTCCAACCTTAAAAACCCTAATTGGAACCAATACAATCCCTAAAGCTAAAGCTAAATCAGTAAATCCCTAAAGACGGGATTTTCGATTTGTAATTTGATGCAAATTAATGAACAACTAAAATCCCTAAATTGAGAAACTGCAATACCTTTGGAGAATTAGATTATCGCAGTCGCCAGGGCCGTCCCTGTTCTCATCTGTCCCTTCGACGCTGGCGGCGTTGAGTTCTATTTGAAAATGGTCGGTCTCCCTCTCAGTCTCTCTAGTAGTCTGGTGTGCAAAATAATCGTCTATTCGTGTTCTTCCATCTTCAACCTCTTCTTTTGCTTTTATTTTAATAAAACTTTCTTTTTATTTAAGAAAATTTAACGGCACTGTTAGAAAAACAAACAGAGGGGCACGAGGTGAAATTTAATCAAACCTCAAGGGTACCACGCGAAATATGCAAAAGAGTTGTATACCTCGCGAAAATTGCAATACCTCAGGGGTACCTCGCGAAATTTCCGTTAAAAAAATGAACGAGGCATGTTGAATTTAGCGAGGATTTTTTTTAATAAGACAACCAAATAATGATATATAGATCTGTAGTATAAGTGCACAATTAGTTGGGATTTCAAATGATCCTTGTGTATCTATTATCATCAGATTACATCAATATATATTACATGAGATTGTGAAGTTGAGAAAATAAAGGAGAGTGCTAGCATACATAATGGGAGAGTGGGTGAGAGGTTGAGAGACTTAAGGGATATGAACCCACTCAGTAACTAACGCCTCCTATTACCCCCCGGCAAGACCAAGAGTGGGACGAACTTGGAGCTTGGAACGAAACCAAGAGATCCGATCCTTAGTCAATGGTTTGGTCAAGATGTCCGCTAGCTGATCCTTCGATGAAACATATTTGATGAGGAGATCTCCTGACTCGACTTGATCTCGGACGAAATAAAAATCCAGCTTTATATGTTTAGACCGAGTGCTAATGATCGGATTTTTGCACATGAATGTCGCACCCACATTGTCACACAGAATTGTCGGAGGATCCCAATTGTGGAATGCCAAATCCCGGAGTAGTTGTTTGATCCATATTAACTCAGCTGAAGTGTAAGCAAGCGCTCGATATTCAGCTTCGGTACTGGATCGTGCGACCACCTTTTGCTTCCGAGATGTCCAGTTGATGAGGTTGCAACCATGGAAGATAGCAAATCCATATTGCGACCGACAATCATCAATGTCGGAAACCCAGCCTGCGTCTGAATAAGCAACAAGAGACGAAGCTTTGGTCGGGCAAAAATGCAGACCCAAGTGTTGGCTTCCCTTGAGATATCGGAGGATGCGCTTGACCGCTTGCCAGTGAGCCAAGGTGGGAGAGTGCATATACTGACAGACCCGGTTGACAACGAATGCGATGTCTGGCCGAGTGATCGTGACATATTGAAGAGAGCCGACAGTCTGGCGATACAGGGTTGGATCGGAGAAAGGTTCACCAGCGAGGACAAGGCGTGATGGCGGGTCTGCATGGGTGGCGACGGGGGTGGAATCGGCCATCTTGCTTCTCTGTAAGATGTCATGTATATAGCCCTGCTGTGAGAGGGAAAGGCCATTGGAATCACGAGAGATTTGGATGCCCAGGAAGTAGTGGAGATTGCCGAGGTCCTTGAGGGAGAAGGCGGAGTGAAGAGCTTTGATGAAGCGGCTAATATACTCCTAATTGCTGCCTGTTATGATTAGATCATCCACATAAATAAGAATGTAAATGATGGCTGATGGCGAGGAGTGAACAAACATCGAAGTTTCCGATTGGCACGCCCGAAACCCATGATTGACAAGGAAGGTCTTGAGCTTGATGAACCATGCTCTCGGAGCTTGTTTCAGCCCGTAGAGAGCTTTGTGGAGACGACATACAAAGGTCGGGCGAGTCAGATCTTCAAACCCTTTCGGTTGTTCCATGTAGACCTCCTCACGTAGGTCTCCGTTTAGGAAGGCGTTATTGATGTCGAGTTGCTTGATTTGTCAGCCGCGAGAGAGGGCAAGAGAGAACCAGGCGGATAGTGGTCGGCTTGATCACCGGACTGAATGTATCGAAGAAATCAACGCCCTCCTCTTGACTAAAGCCCTTCGCAACCAAGCGAGCTTTATAACGCTCGATCGATCCATCCGAGTGCCGTTTGATCCTGAAAATCCACTTGCAACCAACAAGATTAGCATGTTTAGGACGGGGAACAAGTGACCAAGTGTTATTCCTCAATAAGGCATCAAGTTCATTTTGCATCACACGTTGCCAACATATGTGGTTCATTGCCTGGGCTACTGTTTTGGGTTCAAACTCGGGTGTAAGCGCAGCCGTGAGAGCCTTGGGTTTGAGGGAGTTTGTGCTGGCTCGAGTTGCCATAGGGTGGCGGCTATTATCAGACGGGCGAAAATAGGTAGGGACAGCGGTTGTGGGGGTTTGTTTGGCTCTTGAACTCGTTGTGGACTGTTGGTAGTTAGGAGGGGATGGAGCAGGAGTCTATGGAGGTTGGGTAGTCGGAGCAGACGAGAGAGGGGTGGACAGTGAGGGTGTGGACGGTGAGGGTTGGTATTGTTGGGTATTTGAGGTCCCTGCAATATCAAGAAGAGAAAAAGTGGCAGGTGGGGATGGTGTCGGCGGGCTCGGGATATCACCACATGAAGGTTGCACATCGGCGTAAGGGAACCTTTCTTCATTGAAAACCACATGTCGAGAAACATAGATACGTGAGGATGGAATATGTAAGCAAAGATAACCTTTGTGGGATGAACTACACCCTATAAACACACAAGGAAGGGATCGAAATTCCATTTTATTATTGTGGTATGGGCGGAGAAAAGGAAAACACAAACATCCGAATGTTTTTAAGAACCCAAAATCCGGTGCTTTATTATAGAGCTTTTGATACGGGGCATTATAGGCAAGGGTGGGAGTGATGGTACGGTTGTGGAGATAGATAGTGGTTTTGAAGGCGTGTTCCCAAAAGTGTTTAGGTAGAGAGGATTGAGCGAGGAGCATGAGGCCTTTTTCAACCACAACTCGATTTCGACGTTCAATCGCCCCATTTTGCTCTTGGGTATATGGACACGAGATTCGATGATTGATGCCATGATGTTGGAGAAACGGGATGAGAGCACGAAATTCGCCCCCACCATCGGTTTAAATAGCCTTAATAGCACATTGAAATTGAGTTTTGATCATAGCTTGAAATTGCACAAATGTAGATTGAACCTGAGATTTTTGGTGTAAGAAATAAATCCATACAAACTTAGTGCAATCATCCCTGAACAAAACAAAATAATGACTACCATTCAATGAAGGAACGGGGGCCGGACCCAAAACATCCGAATATATCAAATCGAAAGGTCTTTGCGAAATAACATGAGTTGAAGGAAGATTGAAACGGTGACTCTTTCCTAATTGACAAGAATCACAAACATCAAAGGATTTATTGGAAATAAGCGGAAGTTTTAAAGTAGAGACCAAACGCTGAAGAAGAGCTTCATGGGGATGTCCGAGACGACAATGCCAACGATGGAGTGTGGTGCGGACAGCGGTGAGGGCCATGGAAGGGGGAGTGGACATGGTCGGTGGAAGGCGGTAGAGGCCATGTTTAACGTCTCCTTGGAGTAGGATTTTGCCCAGAAATGTCTTAATGCAACAATGGTTAGGCCAAAATTCCATCATGACACGATTGTCTCGACAAAGTTTCAAGACGTTAATAAGGTGTTTAGTCAAGCGAGGAACAACAAGGACATTTAGCAACTTGAGATCGGCAAAAGAACGTGAGCCAATATGAGAAATTAACAATTGATTACCATTCCCGACTTGAAGCTTGTCGGTGGCGGAGTACTCATCAGTTTTCGTGAGATGTTGCATATCCGGAGAAACATGGTTCGTGGCTCCCGTGTCGAAATACCACGACGGATCAATAGTGGATGGGCTCCTGTATTCGGTCATGTTCACCTGCTTCTGCGAGTCTCTGGGATTTGGGCGTCGAAATGGGTAGTCGACCAAGTTGTCGCGCTGCCAGCAATCAAGGGCCTCATGCCCGGGTCTGTTGCACAACTGGCAATGCGGACGGCGACGTAGATTATCCTGGGACCGTGGCTTAGTGTTTCGGTGACCAGAGGATGAGCCGGACCCCTGAGAAGAGGAGCCATAGGATCGACCACCAGTTCTAGACATAGCATTCGCAGCAGGAGTGGGTGCCGGATCATGAGTAGGCAACGATGAAGGCTGAGGAAGGGCTTGGCGACCAAGGTCTCGCTCGATGCGATCTTCCTCTCGGTATAGGTGCCCGATGAGATCCTCCATTGTGCGCTCGTCAGCACGCAACATGAAGGCAGTGATGAATGGATTGTAGGTGGCGTCTAATCCATTTAGAATGTGGCCGATCAGATCCTCGTCGGAGATGGGCTGGAGGTTCTCGCCAAGGGCATCAGCAATAGCCCTCTTTCGGTCGATGTAATCACGCATCGAGGAGGCTCCCTTTGTAATTGTCTGGAGTTGATTGTGCATCGTGAGACGATGGGCTCTCGTTCGAGCATGATAGGTGCTATCGATCGTCGTCCACGCTTGATGAGATGAAGAGGAACGGACAACCAGAGCAAGGGCTCTCTCCGACAGAGTCAATTTGATCCAGAGATGAACAAATCCATCTTTCTTCTTCCAGATAGCATAATCTGGATTGGGAACAGGGGCACCGGCGACATTATCAGCGACCGGAATGGTTTCAACAGGAGGTTGAGGATGGAGGATGAAGGATTCCAACTCAAAAGTTTCGAGAGCAGAGATGATAGTAGTGCGCCAGAGTGGAAAATTATCTCAATCCAACTTAATACTGATCGAAGGAATTTGGAATTGGAGGTTGGGATTGGCCATATTTGCAGCAAGCAGAAGGGGATGAGTGGTATTAGCTGCCATTGAAGATGAAAAACGAGGAAGACGGGGAAAAAAAATGGCTCTAATACCATATAAGCGCACAAGTAGTTGGGATTTCAAATGATCCTTGTGTATCTATTATCATCATATTACATCAATATATATTACATGAGATTGTGAAGTTGAGAAAATAAAGGAGAGTGCTAGCATACATAATGGGAGAGTGGTTGAGAGACTTAAGGGATGTGAACCCACTCAGTAACTAACGTCTCCTATTATGTAGAGGAATAATGATATATAGATGCTTTGCTTGATGGAGTATATAAGCATTTTTATCCCAGCCTTATTGCGACGGGAATAGGTTGAGATCTCCTAGTCCATAATTACTCTCCATAGTCTATATCGCGTGATTAGATATGCCGAATTATTTTATTACTTTTCTTAATAAATATGGTAGTTTTATAATTGTTTTCGACCAATAAAAGAAAACGGACTATAAAAGGGACCGTAAAGACGGACTAGAGAATCCTCACCGGACGGGAACTTGATGAGACCCCCTGATGGCTTGTACAAGTATTGCATAAACTTGCTACCAATAAAAAGTTAATCGGAATTCCTTTTCTGCCACTCCATAGGTGATAGGACTTGATATGCCAGGAGGAATGAAAATGAACAGCCATCTCCAGTAACACAGTCCAACTAAGTCGTAAAATTATCCTCAGTAACTACCTGTAAGATCCAAACAAAATGAAGAATCTTTGAAGTCATATCTTATCTGCCTCTGAAGTTTGAGGAACCGCGGCCACCAGGGATGGCTGCAGCATCCTCCTTGAAAGGCTGAGTTGCAGGATCAGCGAGACTCGGTAGCCTTGTAATGCTGCCCTTCCCTTTCCTGGCATTTGGCCCTATCTCCTCTATCATGTATTTCCATCCATCAATTGGCCGCCTGCGGCTAAATATGTGCGTCTTGATGAAGCTTGCTATCTGTAAACCAATCCCCATCAACAAGGCAAGATATTCAGCACAATAGGATTAGCAGGAATCACATTAAATTTTATTATTCAGTGCACAATTACAATCAGCAATCAATCAGGTCAAAAACTTCTCATGGTTCTGAATTAAGATTAACCCTTAGCTTTACCCATGGATGAAGTTCCAGCATAGGGTTTGCAACACTTAAAACACACACATCTGTATGTAACTTAACAAATTGCAGCTTATGCATATACTTGTAGCAACATTCTAATCAAATGCTCGGAGGAGATGGGTGTTATTCAAGCAACTGTAAGATGTATCAATAGGTTCAGAGTGTTTGGCAATCTTCTGCCTAGTATATTCAACCAAGCAAAGGCGCACAGAATCATTATAACAAGCTGCCAAGTGCAAATATATGAAGGTATTATTTGCACACCTGAAACTTGCAAAAAGCCATTCGACGTTCGAATTCCTGAAGGAGAATGTCTTCCTCTCTCTGTGTCATGTCCCACACATTACCATCTTGATCTTTACTCAATGTCTCCCAGCCATCAGGCTTGTTTTTGAACTCTGAAGCACTAGGGATTTTCGAGTCATTCCAATCATTCAAATTGACATCAGGAGAATCAAATATCCTGCAATCAAATGCATTCAAGCCAAAATTTCAGCTCAAGAACTTGCCATGGAGAGCTTGATACAATCAAACACCAATAACCAGAAATCTTTCCAGAGAGTTGATCATTGATTGCAGCAATCCATAAGAAAAAAAAAGACAGCAATTTGAGATTGAATGAATACAATAAACACAAAATTTATCAGACTTACTCGGAGCAACTATCAAGCAGCTTCTCAATATCATCACCGACACCGCCAGGACCATCAGTGCCCAATTTCGCCTCCTCAAGCTTCTCGATCTCCTTCATCCACAATCCAGCATGAATCCTCTGCTTCTTCACCCTATAATCCTTCCTGATGTTCTTCAAGCTGTACAATCCCTTCCCTCCCTCCTCCTCTTTCACCTTCTTTCCATCTCCCTCCCCCATATTCTTCATCTTCCCCTTTCTTCTCCCGTCCCAGTTCTCATTCATCTCCTCCACAAACGCCTTCGTCTCGGCGTCAGTTTCGGCCGGAAGAACCACGCTTCCTTCTCCTGCTCCAATCCCGAAGTTCACGTCGGACTCCCACGGAGCCGTGTCCTTGCCGGAGAGGTCGTCGGGAAGCCACGCCGTCTCCCAAGCATCGTTCCACTCGTCGTTGCCGGTGGATTTCGTCGACAGGTATCTGAAATTAGGATTCCTGGTTGAAATTGATGGGAAAATTCGGGACGAGCACTGCTTGATTTGAGCTGAATTCGCTATGCGTCTAAGGAAATGCATGCTAGTATTATAAACCCTAAACCCCCAATTCACCGATTTGGTGAATGTAAGCTTGGGAACGGGAAACGAGTTTCTCAGGAGATGACACTTCAATTTCGAGTTGGGCCTTTTTGGGCCTCTATTGTCTGGCCCAAAGACTCTAATCACAAAAGTATTTTTTTTCTTTAATTTTTCTTTAATTTTTTTATTTTTAAATATGAATTTGTGATGGAAGTCGGGAGACGGGGGAGAGGGCCAGAGAATATGGGATTCGGATCCTCTCATAATGGGAGGGTCCTAATATCTTCCTAATAAGTCAATATCAACCATTGAATTAAATTAAGGATTCAGATTAGATTTAATAGTTAAGCTAAAATTTAATTCTAACCATAAACCTGCTGGTCGCTTCATCCAATATCTATTTCCTCTCTAACTCTATCGAAGAACTCACCTACTCAAATCGACGAACCTCCAGGGTGCGTTCGACGGGTCACGGGTGAGAAAGAAAGGTTACTATGATGTCAGAGATGCGCCTTCTACCATAGACGCAGATGAAGGACGCGGAGGAGGGATCAAGGTTGATGCCGATGCTGCAGGAGAGGGTCGCCGCCAGAGGGAGGCCAAATCTGATTAACCACGGTATGTCTCGATGTAGAGACTATAGAGAGCCCTCATTTTCTCCTTGAATATCTCGAGTGTCAAGAAAATAGGAATCTGAAGTATGAAATTGTTCAATATTTTCTTCATAGTTGTTCTAATTTTGCCCTAATTTTGATAGTCAGTTATCTATTTTAAGCCTTCTCCCAGATGCGTTTTCCCAGATGCGTTTTCTGTTCTTCTAGATAGTGTTATATGCAATTGAGAATTACTATATAGGATTCACTAAATTTACTAGTTTCGATTCAATTGTTTAAGATTTGAATCTAGATAATGGGTTTGTCTGCTCCTATTTATTCCAATAGTTTCTTATCTCGATCAATTAGAATCATAGCTTTTAAAGAAATTGGGTGCTTGTTGAGCTACTGAGAGTAACAAATATTATGACAGTAGAAATATTGCACTTTTTTTTTTATTTCTTTTGTTTTGAATTTGTCATTGAGCAACCAAATAAAAGTACATGTGTTCTAGATCTTGTAAACACAACTTAATTGGCGCCTAAGGTATTTTCCCACTCAATATACTGAATGACCTTATGATATGTTTTACCTTTTTTTTTTATTCCAAGTAGCTGCATCTTATGATGCATCTTATTCTTTCTCATATGCATCTAAAAATGGGTAAGGGGAAGATTGCATCCTTCATAATGGATG
This sequence comes from Persicaria tinctoria, assembly GCA_037127255.1. Classification (NCBI taxonomy): domain Eukaryota; kingdom Viridiplantae; phylum Streptophyta; class Magnoliopsida; order Caryophyllales; family Polygonaceae; genus Persicaria; species Persicaria tinctoria. Next base: position 63,890,815 of record JBANSL010000017.1, on the reverse strand, counting down.
ATGGACCTTTAAGAATCGAAAAAACAGTTTGATTCATCATTTCTCATTTCTATTTCCCATTTCTAGTATGTACGTGCTTGATGCTCAATGCAACAAAGATGACTTTGGCTTTCTTATTTTCTAGCATCTTCTTTCCACTATTAAGATTGAGCATTGGGTAATTGTGAACTTTTCTTCTCGTTGAGATACAACCTGGATGATTTTTGGCTTTATGCTTTAGATTGAGATTGGCTTTGTCATTGAACTTGTTTTCAAATTTTTATATTGAAAAGTAGCCTATTAGCTCAATTGGTAGAGCGATGTGTTTGCACACAAAGACGTGGGTTCAACTCCCACATAGGCTGACATATATTGGTCCATAACTTGCTTTGAACTTTTGCATTGCTCAATGTTAGACCAAATGCACAAAAGTAAAGTGTGCAAATTTACTGCTATTTTTCTTAAGAAGCTAATCTTAGGCATTGAAAAAATTGTTAGTTAATTTAGGCCTCCTTTTGCAATTCAAGATCCAGGAGATTCAAATGGTGAGGAAAACTAGCCTATGGGCAAATTGACATTTTTTTAGGGTAATCATATATTTTAGATTGCTTTATTCATGTACTGGAAGGAGTGTATGAGCACATATTATAGATTGTTTTATTCTTGTACTGAAAGCAATGCATTAGATGTTTTCTCAGCATATTGCAGCAACTCAATTTCTTTTTTGGAGTTTCATGTGGAATAGTTGATTAGTTTGTTCAAGATAATATATTAGCCTATGTGGGAGTTGAACCCACATCCTTATGTGTAAACACGTCGCTCTACCAATTGAGCTAATAAGCTACTTAGATAATATCAAAATTTTACAGGAGAAGGGGAAAAACAACTGCAAATAAACAACTGCAAATAGGTTGATGGGTATACCAGAAAATAAGCAAAGATAAATAAAATCACAAGTCATAGCAAAGAGATCAGCTGCAAAAAGGTTGGTGCAACCTTGATTCCCTTGAGTCATCAGTGTATTATTGCTGCTAGACAAACACCTAATTACAACCAAGGATTAAATCTAACACCTAATTACATTGATATTCAAGCTATTTATGTTCTCTCAGCATTTAAACTCAAGTTATTAAGTGTCTACATCATTAATAGCACAAGAAATACAGGGAATAAGAAACACTCACGAAATATTTTCGGGACATGTTGAACTTAATTCAAGCAAACATCAATCATAGCATTTCCACTGCAGAACAAAGAGTCATGATGTAGGGTCGGCATTGTGCCATCCTTTAGTGCAAGTATGTATGCTCATGAACTCGTCAAATTACTTCACATGAATATCACAGCATTTGCACTGCAGAACAAAGAGTAAGTGTTTTGTCTCACTATCCTGAGTTTTAGATTCCTGTTCTCAATTGATATTCCGAGTTCCTATCAAAACATCTATTCAAGTGCAAATTACTTCATCTCAAGAAACAGAGAGAAAATCACTTAAGCATAAGCCTATATCACAAACATAAGTACCCCTATAGTTTAATTTACAGTAGAATAATAACTTGGCTACATTAACAACTCATCAAGCTTATTCATTCCATCTAAAATCAGCCAACTCGATCAGCCAAGTTGATCGATGCCTTTGGTCATAACCACATAAAACACACTCAAACTTCACAAATTGATCACAATAAATTACTAATTTCGACCTATATAGCAGATCAAAGATGATGAGGGACGAGTATATACATACACTTACCAGTCAGAATCGTCTCTCAAACATGAAGTGTAGTAGCAAACTTGGAGGACGGAGGTGAAGACAGCCTTTGGCGAACAAGAACGCCATGGTCTAAGGAGGAATAAGCGTGCGGACACCTTGGTGATGGACCACTAGCGTCTGACAAGCTCTCTCTCCCTCTCCCGTCGAAGACTCGAAGTTATCTGTTTCAATGGCTGAGAATTACCGAACCGGGAATGGAACTCGGCGACGTCACTGGAGATGAACCTCGGCGATGGACCACAGCGTCGACTCGCTCTCTCTTCTCCTTTGAAACAGCTTCTCCGACCCGACTGAGGCACTGAATCAATCGCTCTCTCTTCTCCTATGGAAGACACTCAATCAAACGGGGAAGAGGGTTTCAAACTTTCAATCGTTATTTTGGAAGAGACGGCAAAGCTACAAGGGTTTTGATTTTAGAATTAATTAATTTAGAAGATCTAATCTTGACCCTTTATTTTTTTCAATGGCTAGGATTAACTTATTAGGAAATTATTTGGAGAGATTTATGAGGAGAGGATCCTCATTCCGAGAATATGACCCCTTATTGTACCGCCCACAAAAAAGGAATTTCGTAGGCTAAATTAGAAAGCAAATCGCTTATTTCAAAGTTCTTCCAAGCCTATGTAGGAATGACAATGGGTCGAAAGTGGTGGGTGTAGATGGTCTAATTCCATCATCTGATTCATCATCTAAAAATCCTCACTCAATCCACTCATCCATGCTTTCAATATCCATCAGATGTGAGTGAGATTGACATCCTTATATGTGTTGATATAAGTTACAAAAATGGATTTTTGTGGAAGTTAGTTACTTTGATTTTTTTTTTCAAAGGTAAATTGAGGAGATCATTAAAATCTCAAAATAACGAAAATCGGCACATTGAGTTTTTTGTTTAACCCTTTTTCAAATGTCTTGGGACCATAAAAACTCTCAAAATCTAAAAAAAATGAAAATTATGTTACTCCAAAAAATTAAAACTTGCTAGATAAAAGTTACATAATGTAAGTTATATAGATGGAAATCAATCCACGCATATTTGATCCATCCATTAATCCACTTAAAAAACATGGATGAAAGCTCGAATAAATGAATAAATAAATAAGTGGAAGATGAATCTGGTCGAATATAGACAATGGGGTGTCCAATCTAACATCCAATCTGCCTCACTCGATTCACTAAACTTGTTTATCTTGATTCAAGCTTTTTTGTCGTTCACCCATGTTGTTTATAATATATATCCGCGTATGTTGTCTTGTAAAAAAAAAACCACGTAGGCTGTCTTGTCAGCATTTTTTACTCGTGAGAAAACACATGGTAATATATTACCACCACCCTCAAAGGTCGGGATATTTTTATTACATTTGAAAGTTGATGATATATTTTTACCATACCCCAAAAGTGGGGGTATTTTAATTAGTTTTCCCTAAAATCAATATGTTAAAAAAAAGTGAAGGGTATAATAAAGTGACGAATAATTTGAAATGAATAGAGTAATTAATTGGACATGGTGTTGTCACGCTCACTCCTAATGGGTATGAAAAGCTCCAGCCCAATAAGGATGGAAGGTATAGTAAACCCATTCCTCGTTGCCCATCTTCCATACCCACACACACAATTTGATTTAAAGATAGATAGATGACAAAAAAAAATTGTAACAAACCCTCCATTATATTAAGAAACATGATTTTTCAAGACATAATCAAGTATAAAAATAGTTATTTACTAGTGTAATACCCGTGCCTTGAAGGCACGGGAGTTTGATCCATTTTAATTTGAATATCATTTTATATATTTATATCTATAATATATACTATATTAATATATACTTGTTTATAACAAAAATATGTACCTATAAAGTTTTTTTTTGTAGTTTATAAATTAGTTGGAAAGAGATACAATACAAATTTTTAAAATGATTTAATAAGGTAAAGTAGTAATAATACTCAAACACACCACCTAATATAATTGAAATAAATATATAATTATTGTCATAAGCACATGGTTGTGCGAATACTTTTGAAGTTATGTAGATATACATAACTTATTCATTATTTTCATTAGAAAGATGGCTAGAAAGAGAGGGAAATTAATAGTGAAAATAAAGGTAAAATGGTAAAAATAAAAAGATCATAAAAGGTAGAAAAATGATCTAAGAAGCCTCATCTAAGATGTAAAATAAGCATTGGTAATGCTTGTAAGTCTTAAAATATTATATATTTTTCGATAGTCATTTAAGATGTCTAAAATAAGTAAATTGTAAGAAAAAAACTTTTTTTTTTGGCTCTAACTGATTTTTATAATTAACTTTTGAAATCGAGTATTCACAAATAGATTATTTTTCCTAACTTCATAAAAAAAAACTTTTGCTAGCCTTAAAATATTGAAATTATAATAAGGGCCTTCTAGGTTGTATAAAATAAATATAGATGTAAAATAGCATTTTGAATTTTTTTTCTTCAATATTTGAAGCCAAACACCGAGAAATTAATCTTAAAAGATTGTTTATTTATTTATTCAAATTTCACATTTGCTTTTCTAAAAATTCTTCAATTTTTGTATGTAGATCTTAAAATGTTTTTTTTTTACTATTCCTAATAGTCATTTAAGATGTTTAGAATAAATATAATTTCTATCTAAAAAAATCTTAGGTTAAAATTTTAAATAGATGTCATGTAGAATGTGTAGAGTTAGTATAGATTTATTCATTTTCGATAATTATTTTTCTACAATTTTTGAAGTATAACATGTGCAAAAATAATCTCTTCTTAAAATTAATGATGTTTCGCTTCCATCTCCAAAAATATTTAAAAATTTTCAAGAAAAAAGATGTCTATTCCATATAATATGTAAATTTTGAGAAGAAATATGATTTTGAGAATCATTGGTTTTTATAATTACTTTTTATTTTGACATTTGAATTAAATATCTATCCATTTTTAATATGAATGGTAAATATAATATTGAAAACAAATATTTAAACTTCCCTTAATAATATCGATTAATAAGAAAAGAAACTTTTGATTAGTATGGAAATAGGAAACAAATATGTTTAAAATATGAAACGTGTATTTTAAAATTTCAGCAATAATATTTACCAATAAGAAAATGCCATTTGAATAAAAAAAATTAAGTTTAATTGTGGGCGTGACATGTCAGCAAAATGCTAACATAATTATTATTATTAATTATTATTAATAGATTTTTATTTTGACATTTGAATTAATTGTCTAGACATTTTTAATAAGATTGTGATGAATATAATATAGGAAACAAGTATTTAAACTTCCCTTAATAACATCGATTAATAAGAAAGGAAACTTTTGATTAAAAAATTCAACTTTAATTTACAGAGCGACACGTCAGCAAAATGCTAGCAGAATTAGTAATATTAATAGAAAATTAATAGATTATTAATTATTATTAATAGATTTTTATTTTGACATTTGAATTAATTGTCTAGACATTTTTAATACGATTGTGATGAATATAATATAAGAAACAAATATTTAAACTTCCCTTAATAACATCGATTAATAAGAAAGGAAACTTTTGATTAAAAAATTCAACTTTAATTTACAGAGCGACACGTCAGCAAAATGCTAGCAGAATTAGTAATATTAATTAATAGAAGATTAATAGATAGATAGATTATTAATTATTATTAATAGATTTTTATTTTGACATTTGAATTAATTGTCTAGACATTTTTAATACGATTGTGATGAATATAATATAGGAAACAAATATTTAAACTTCCCTTAATAACATCGATTAATAAGAAAAGAAACTTTTGATTAAAAAATTCAACTTTAATTTACAGAACGACACGTCAGCAAAATGCTAGCAGAATTAGTAATATTAATAGATATGGATTTAATTTTAAGAAAGATTTTAAAGTTTTAACCCGCGGCTTGAAATTGGATTAAATAATATTCGTTGAATCAACAATAAAACAACAAACCCAGTAATGTCCCATTAATAATATGACATAGAGGGTTGAGATGTATGCATCCGTTTTCCGATTATGTTGAGAGGATGTAGGATGTTTTCGAATTACTCAAGTACTACGGTAGAAAAACAAACATGTACAAACACAAACAATCTAAAGGGGACAAAATAATAAACTAAAAGCATACATACCAAAAAGCAAACACGAATAAGAAAAATCGAACGAATGGTTAACCGATAAATGAAGGGAGAAGAGAGATTACGAGATTAAAATGGAAGCAGAAATGAAAACCAAAACAGAAAAAGAAAAGAATAAGGTTCTCAACAAGCCACATTCACCCAAACTAGCCCTCTATAACATGACCAACGGTCCAACGCTCCTCCATTCCACCTGATCACTCGCCATATCCTCTGCAAGGTCCAAAGGGCAAAGTCTGGTCTGATAACCTCGTTCCACCTCTTTCTTGACGGTCCATTACAACATGTAACACCTTTTAATTTATAATGAATATATATATATATATATATATATATATATATATATATATATATATATATATATATATATATTCAAACTATCTAAGCCTTAATCAATGGAGCTTATCCTCTATATTAGTCACTCTCCTCTTATTATGGATAATCTCATTTTCAATTATATTCAATCTAATGTAACTACACATCTATTTGATATGTTCATCTCTACCATTACTGATCATATGCCTTTGTGATCGTCCAATCCTCTGGCCCAAACAATAAGGCATGCCTCAAACTGTAGTGACGATTTGATTTTGGTTCTTCCCTTTGACACTACACAGATAACATAAAGAATTGCCCAAAACTTCACAATCACATCCACAAGAATTGGATATCTCAACCAAATCACTTGCCTCATTTTAAAATAAAAATAGATAATTTTTTTTTACTGGACAAAAAGATCGAAGAGGTATTAACTATTAAGGCATGACAAAAGCCATGATTTACTACAAATCCGAGCTCTGGGTATAAACAGATTACAAATCGAAGGGGACTCCTTTATAATCATAAATCATTTACAAATAAATTCTACATGTCCATGGTAATTTAAATTAGTAATGTCTGATATTAAAACATTGTTGTCGAGTGTGAGAGAAATTTCTTTCTCTCACGTGCCTCGTATTGACAACAGAGTGACTGATAAGAGCAAGTCCAACAGCCGTTTTAAAAAATCTCTAAAATAGTGATAAAAATGTGAAAATCTCTAAAAAAAAATTCACTCAAACTCCAACAGCTTCTTTATTTTATAGATTTTTACATTTATTACACAACATAATAAATATAAATGCATTTATTATGTTACTCTTATCATGTTTTTTTTTTTGATACAGGCGAGAATTTGGGGGGTGTCAGGATGACGGAGTAGACTCTAAAGCCAGGTGCTATGTTGGCTTCCCTAAATATATGAGTAACAGAGGTCACCTCAAAACAACGAAGCAAGCGGAGAGAATCCGAAAGAAGAATCTCAATCTCCCAATGAATCGACCAGACACCGTTGATTGCGTTAACAATCGCGAAACAGTCACCTTCCACCACAAGACTACGGATCCCTAGCCGACGAGCTTCCATCAACCCAATTTGTAGACCGACAGTCTTATCATGTTATGTGAAGATGCAATATAAACTTGCTAGAAAGATGTAATATAATTTATAATATGCAATACTATACATGCTGGAAATATTTTAATTGAAGATAATGATGCAATCTAGAGTCTAGACTTATTTTTTATTCAATTCAAATGGAATATTGGTTGATTTTCATAGCAAATATACAATTGATCAGCCCATGACCGCAACATCAGAAGGAGAATGAGCAATTCGAACACCAATGTATGACAGCAAAATCAACCTAAATCAATTTTAACGGCAATTGAAACCTAAATGAATTTGAACGCCAATTGAAACGCAACAACAACAATCAAAATCAGCAACTTCAATCAAACGGAAACAGGAAAAAAAATCGGTAAATAGGAATCTATAGCAAGTAAGCAATAATCAAAACACGAGGCAATCGGTAAACGGAATCGAACAACAATCAAAACACAGCAACAACAATCGAAATCTATAGCAAGTCAGCAACAATCGAACCGTGACCGAAGTGCCCGAGACCGAGCACACCAGACGAACACAACGTAAAACCAAACCAAGGCAAATCGAAACAACAAATAGGAATTAAAAATCTAACATTCTCTAGAGTCGATCCAAAGCAATTCTCCGATGGTACAGTAGCAGCGAGTGGAGTCATCGAAGGGTGATTTGCCGCTTGAATCAAGAATTCCATTGGAAGGGGTTGGGGACTGGTGAACGCATTCAACTTTCGCGTTTTCCTCTCTCTCACTTTCAATTTCTCTATTTTACGGGAGGGTTTGCAAAAGCCGTTGGACCTAAAAATTCCAACTTTTCTCTAAAATTCTCCATTTTCTCTATTTTACAAGAGCTGTTGGGCTTGTTCTAATACTGTACACCTTTACCGCTCTGTTAGGAGCCTCAACAGTCTCCAAAACCTCATCCGCAAGGATGCTCTCTCAGGTAGTATCTTTCCACCCGAATTATTAACTGTTCAAAAAAAAAAAAAAAGCATGGCAAAAGCCAGGCTGTATAATTGCAACTTGCAAGTGGGAAACACTCTTTTGCCATATTTTGGGGGTCTCATCTTATGAAATGCCATATTCCACTTTGCAAATAACCCCATCATATGCATAATTGCATATTGCAAATATTCCACTTTAAGACGTACACGTTCATCAATTTTTATCAAAAAATATCACAACTTCCTGAAAAGGAATTTAAAAGAAGTGTACTTGGATGAAATAACATTTTCCAAATTACGTCGAAGGCACTATTTTCTTAAAGAAATATATATATATATACATGTATATATATATATACATATATATATAGAGAGAATAGGTATATTGTGCACACCCCTAAGGGTACTTTGTGCACAATTGTGAGCCTTTGATTGAGATGGGATGAAGAGTTGAGATTAATTTATTTATTTTTCTAATTTCTAATTAATAAACTGTGGGTCCCAATAGATTTCAACCCCAAAGATCAAAGAGAAGCGCGTGTGATTTTTTTTAGAAATAAAAACCTAATCCCAATATTCTTTTTCATAAATCTGGCCAGGCGGAGGACATTCGGCGGCGACCCCAATCTTATTCTTTTTCTTCATCGGGCCAGGCGGAGGCGATTTGGTGGCGAGGCGGAGGCGAGGAGGCGGAGGCGGCGACCCCAATCTTATTCTTCTTCTTCTCCGTCTAGGATCCATGGCTCCGACTCCGGCGTTCATTCTCCATCTCCTTCAATTCGAAGCCGAGCAGCCATGAACGCCGGAAGGGATGATGGCGGCGAAGGTTCTTGGTGGTCGACGACGGCGATGGTGGTCGATGGCTTCCGCGCTCATTGGCTTCTACCCACACCAGGTGGGCAGCGGGGCAAGGGATCCAGTTTGGGTGGAGTTTGTGGAAAACTCTATGAGTAGAGTTGAGAGGATCTCAACCACTGATTTTAAAATCAGTGGTTAAAAATCCTCGCCCCTCCTTTCCCTCCCCCCACCCCATCCCCATTTTTATTTTTATTTTTTTCTTTTATTTTTATTTTTGAGAGAGGAAAAGGAAACTCTACCTTTGTAGAGTTTTCCTTGAACTCTACCGGAACGGGACCGCGGGGCAAGAGCCTTGCCCAGTTCATCAAACATCACCTTTTGCAACAAATTTGGTGGCTTCTTCCTTGCCCATGTATTTCTTAATTTTTGACATTATTTGGGGAAAAATTATAAATTATTCAGATGAATGTATTGATTTTTAGTCGAAATAAGTCATAATTTGATTAATTATTTGTCAATTGTTCAGACGAATATGTCGAATTTTTTTACTAGTGTTAATGAATTGGTCAATTATTCGGTGAAATCCGAGTCATTATTCGTCCGTATATGAGTTTTCGGGTTGACGAACAACATAAAAAACATTCATCGCACAAGTATAATTACACTGCCAAACATTATTCGGTGAAATGTGAAACAATATTCGATGAAATATGAAACATTATTCATATAAATTGTAAATATTGTTTATGGATTTCATTTTTATTTTATTTGAAATTGATAACAAAACATTATTCGGTAGCATGCGACAAATTATTCAGTATAATTGATAAAATTTGATCTGAGCTGGATAGAAAAAGAAAAAATAACATTATTCGGTAGCATGTGAAACATTATTCGGTGGAATTGGCCAATTTTTTAAAACAGCGAAATCATATCCCGAAAAAAAAAACGCCTCGGCCTTTTGTAGGTGGATCCCACCATTTTTTCATTACAAAAAAAAACTCTAAAAAAATGGGAGTGGGGGGTTACACGCACCAAATCAAGTGGTTTTTTTAAAAAAAGCAGTTATTCCCATTAAAAAAACATTTTTGTCACAAATAATTCACAAATATTTTATAGATTAAAAAAAAGAAGAGTGGAGACACGCACAAATGAAAAGGGAGTGGTTTTTTTTTTCCATATGGATCCCACTATATTAAAAAGAAAAAATTCCTTTTAATCCTAGCCTTCTATCTTCTTTCAATCAAAGGCACACAATTGTGCACAAAGTACACCTTAAGGGGTGTGCACAGGGGAACCACTCCCTATATATATATATATATATATATATATATATATATATATATATATATATATTAAAAAAAAAAACAAGAACAAATGTTACAAACAAAATATAAAAAAAAAACACAAGTAATTTTCGCCTTTGTAGAGTGTTGTTACTTGTATCTGCACCGTCTTTGTATTTTTTACTTATTTAGATGATTTACCGTCTGTCGACTTGTTGGCCTTCAAGGTTCAGATTTTTTTTTACCTCGAATTTTTACCTTATAAAAAAAATAACACAAATAACACAACAATGTAAGGAAGAAGAACAGTATTGAAAAGGGGGTAATGGAAACGAATAAACTATTATTGATAAAATAATTAAATATATTAGATATTAGATATTCCATAAGTCTTATGATTTCCATGACAAATAAATTATTATTGATAAAATAATTAAATATATTAGAAGAACAGTAGTTTTATTTTGGAGCAAAATAAAACTATATCACTTTACTATTCACACACGCCCCTCACCCCGACGGAGGGTGAGGGCGTTCGGGTGAGCGATTTCACCCTTTTTGGAGCCAAAAAAAATAAAAAATTAACTTGATTGAGTTTTTAACTCTATATAATAGATTTCTCATCAATGAATGTCTATATAATAGATTTCATCATGCATGACATGAGTATTCAACTAAATAAAGGTATATTAATCACTTTAGTTTTATTTTAATAAATTATAATGCTTTACTATTTTAGTTTGATTGACACTCACATACTATAATTCATCTCAAGAGTTTCAACTAATTATTGTGCATTAAGATTACAACAAGTTACATATTAACTCAATGTTTATCGTGTTGTATTTTATTTTGCTATTTTGTCAGGCTATTTCAATTATTTATTTATATATATATTTTTTAATTTTAACTGAAAATATTTATTTATATATATTTTTTTTAATTTTAACTGAAAATTTATAAACCGATGACGTTTTATCTTAAAATAACATAACTTATTATCACATTATATAGAGTTTTTTATACTATATTAATTCAAAACGACACCGCATATATATAAATATATCCTAAATATTTCCTGAGCCGTGTGAAGGTGAAAATCCCTCTTATCTATATAGAATTTTAATTGCCAACGTTACAATCAGCATATGTCAACATCATGCTTAACAAGCAAGATACGAAACTTTAAGGGGATGCTCTCTCTTGTTTTATTGGCCTCTAATGGACGGTGCATATCTTCTGCCCCAAAACTCCGCCCCACGACTCTGCTCCATAAAAATATTTTATCCTTAAATTAATATTAAAAAATAGAGGTTAGATCATGTGTAAACATCCCTTAATGTGTTTTGTATTAACAAATATAAGCCGTTGATTTATTGCAAATGAAAGGACGAGATTAATTAGCGAAATTAATTAATTTTAATATAAAAAGATAAAAACTGTCATTTTCTCCTAACACACGCGCGTGATATCCCAACCCAAATCCCCCCTTTTTTTTGGACGATTAGAAAACAATCGTCTCTCACCCTCTTCATCGCATCTCATACTAGGGCAATTCCGGCGAAATTAGAGGTCGACTTCGGCGAATAGTGCTCATCCGAGAGTCGCACCTTTGGCTGTAACGCCTGTATAGTGAACCTAGTCGGCGGAGTCTGTAGGCGGCTTGAAGGGACACCACGATGACGCCATTGTAGCGCACCATCGAATTCGCCCCGGGTTAGGGATGAACGCGAATTTTCATTAGAGGGGAGTTGAAAGGGGATTAATTTGATGAATATTTGTTGTCTTGATATGAATATTGTAGAAATTTGAGTCACTGGTACGAAATATGTCATGTTTCATACTCGGGGGACGTGATATGAATATTGGTGAAATGATTCTTGACTTTGATGAATAATTGTGTTACTGTGATGAATACTTCTTAAATTTTGTCGAATATTGATGAATATTTGGGAAATTGTGAATAATTGAGTAACTGTGATGAATATTTGAGTGATCGTGATGAATATTTGAGTGACTGTGATGAATATTTGATAAATTTTAACAAAAACTATGATGAATAATTGAGTAATTGTGATGAATATCTGAGTGACTGTGATGAGTATTTGATAAATTTTAACAAAAACTTTGATGAATAATTGAATGACTGTGATGAATATTTGATAAAATTTGCCGAATATTGATGAATACTTGGAAAATTATGAAGTTAAAAAACTTTGATGAATCTTCCTCTTCTTCACCGTTCGCTTGGATGAAACTGACAAGGATTTTCAAGGATTTTACATACCAGATTAATAGATCATGATCTTGATTTGTATGACCAAAAATCTTTTCAAAAAGGAAATTGGAGTAAATTTACAAAAAAAAAAAAAATTTAAGCGTATCCCACACTTTTCTCTTTGGAGAATTCAAGCAGTTACATGTGCATCACACGCACCTCCCTTGTGAGATTGGATTAGTTTTCCCCGTGGGTCCCACTTTTTTATTAAAAATAAATTACTTAAATTCAGGATTAATCACAACCTTTGATTTTGATTCGATCAACGACCTATATTTGTTAACACAAAACACAATAAGACTTGTAAACATTTGATCCATCCTCTATATATATTTAGCATCTGCATAATTATTATAATCTATTTCAAAAAAAATATAAAAAAATCAACTTACAAAAATTATAAAAAATCATATAGTAAAATCACATATTTCTATAACTTTTAAAAATCTCTCTATCTCTATTGAATTGTTATAATTTTTATAAGTTGATTGTTTTAGATTTTTTTTCCAAATATGTTATAATAATCATGTAGATGCTAAATATATTTTTAATTTTTTAATATTAATTTAGTGGTGAAATATTTTTGTGGGACGGGGTCGTGAGGCGGGGATTTGTGGCAGCTGATACGCACTTATTAGACGGAGATCTTTTCCTACCTAAAAAAATGGATGGAGAGCTTTTCTATCCTATTTTTTCATACTCCCTCCGTCCGGCAAAATATATCACTTTACTATTCACACACGCTTTTTAAGAGATAAAAACTACATAAAATATCTTGTTTTTTAAATATTTTTTAAAATAATTTCACGGTTATTATTAATAAATACAAACTGGTTAAAAAAATTATAAAATAAATAAATATTTTATATAGTTTTTATCATTCTAAAGAAGCGTGCGTAAATAATAAACGACATGTTTTGTCAAACGGAGGGAGTAGTATATTGGGTAACATAACATGTAACTATAAGGTAATAGGGTGGTTGAAGTATGTAGGATTATAGAATTGAGGTAAAGTCCTCCTTGAGGGTTTTCATTCATTGATATAACATATATATAGGTTACAAAGGTATTGGGCCTTAACGGGCTTTTAGCCCACTATACAACATAAGACCTATGTAATCTATCAAACCCCCACAGTCGAAACGGGAGGTGTCCGTACAATGAGACTAGAACGAAAATCAATGAACAACTGTCTAGGTAAACCCTTGGTGAATATATCAGCGTACTGATAGGAGGACGGGACATGTAGAACGCGGACATGTCCAATGGCAACCTTGTCCCTGACGAAGTGGAGATCAAGCTCAATGTGCTTCGTGCGTTGATGCTGGACTGGGTTGCTAGCCAGGTAGACGGCGGAGACGTTATCAGTGTAGACCAGAGTGGCCTTCTGCAAGGGGCATCGTAGCTCAAGCAGGAGATTGCGGAGCCAAGAGCACTCGGAGACAACGTTGGCAACACCCCTGTATTCGGCTTCAGCGCTGGAGCGAGACACGACGTACTGACGCTTAGCTGACCAGGACACAAGAGTATCATTGAGGAAGACACAGTAACCAGACGTGGAGCGACGTGTGTCTGGACAACCACCCCAATCCGCATCAGTGTAAGCCACAAGATCAAGCTTAGAGGAAGGAGTGATGGTGGTGCCGAGCTCGAGGGTGCCGCTGATGTACCGAATGATCCGCTTCAAAGCCTGAAAGTGAGGTTCCCTAGGGGCATGCATGAACAAGCAGATCTGCTGAACGGCGTAACTGATATCAGGCCTGGTGAAAGTGAGATACTGAAGAGCACCAGCGAGGCTCCTATACAATGTCGGATCGTCAACCAAAGGACCAGAATGAGCACTGAGCTTGTTGGATGTATCGACTGGGGTGGCGACGGGATTACAGTTGACCATCTTAGCTCGAGCAACAATCTCAGCAGCATACTTACTCTGTGAGAGAAAGAGACCAGACGCATGCCGCTGAACAGCAACTCCCAAGAAGTAAGATAGCAGACCCAGATCAGACATGGCGAATTCCGCACTCAATCGCGAGATTATGGACGTTCGAAGAGCATCAGAAGAGGCGGTGAGAATGATGTCGTCGACATAGAGCAGCAGGAAAGCCAAGTCCGAGCCTCTGCGATAGATAAACAGAGACGTATCCGATCGGCTGCCAGTGAAACCCAAACAGAGCAGATGAAAGGCAAAACGCTGGAACCATGCCCGTGGAGCCTGTTTCAGACCATACAAAGAGCGCTTGAGGAGACAGACATGCTTTGGACGCTCAGCATCAGCAAACCCCGGCGGCTGAAACATGTAAACCGTCTCATTCAGATGACCATGCAGAAAGGCGTTCTTGACATCCAGCTGATGGATGGCCCAGTTGCGCGACAGAGCCAGACTCAGGACCACTCGGATAGTGGCAGGCTTGACCACAGGGCTGAAGGTCTCATCACAATCAATACCTGCCTGTTGAGATCTACCGTTCACCACCAGACGGGCCTTGTAGCGCTCCAATGTCCCATCAGAGCGGAACTTGTGATGGAAGAGCCACATACAGCGAATGACGTTCGCCTCAGGAGGGCGAGGAACAAGAACCCAAGTACCATTCTTCGTAAGGGCCCTGTATTCGTCGAGCATAGCCGCCTGCCAATTCGGGTCGAGGAGGGCTGTTTTGTGGGAGGTGGGAACGGGGGAGAGGGAGGTCTGGGTGGAGGCAGAGGGTGAATGGCAGTCGGGAAGGACGGGGCCAGGAGAGGCTAAGCAAGGGGAGGAGGGGGCGGCGGGTGCAGATGCGGCGGGTGCCGCATGTTGATTGGCGGCGGGCGCAGCATGGGGTGCGGCGGGCGCAGCATAGCCTGCAGCGGCCGCCGCTAGGGACGGGTTTGTTGCTGCGGGCGCTGCAAATTGGGTTGCGGCGGGCGCAGCATGCCATGCTGCGGCCGCCGCGCGTAGGGGAGGTGTTGGTGTTTGTTGAGGGGATGGGAGGTGGATAGCGGGGTGATGGGCGGTGGTCATGGAGATGATCTGTCGGGGTCTGAAGACACCGGAGACGCTGCGGGTGTGTGGTCTGGTGGTAGATGGTGGGGGGGGAGGTGGGGGAGGGGGAGACGCAGGAGCACCGGGAGAGCTCTGGGGAAGAATGAAGTGAGAAAATGGTGACTCAGACTCTGTTGACGACACAGGGGGTGTGGGAGACGCGAAGGAAAATCGCGACTCATCAAAGGTGACATGACGAGAGAGAATGATCCTGTGAGTCTTGATATCGAGGCAAATGTAACCGCGATGATCAGACGGGTAGCCAAGAAAGACACAAGGGGTGGAGCGTGGGTGAAGCTTGTGGGGGGCGGTGGATGACTGATTAGGGAAGCACAAGCAACCAAAGGTACGAAGGTGATCATACCTCGGCTCAGCGTAATAAAGTGTCTGAGCTGGCGAGCGATGGTGTAGGGTAGTGGAAGGGAGAATGTTGAGGAGATAACATGTGGTGGATAAGGCGTGAGGCCAATAGGGAAGGGGAATAGATGCGTGGAAGAGAAGAGAGCGCATCATGTTGGTAATGGTTCTGATGATTCTTTCTACCTTGCCATTCTGCTGAGAAGTATAGGGGCAAGACAAGCGATAGGAGATCCCATTTGCAGCAAAGAAGGAGTGAAAGTCTTGGTTGTCAAATTCACGGCCATTGTCACATTGGAAACATTTGATGGACATGTGAAACTGTGTTTTGATGTAGGTATGGAATCTGGCAAAGATAGGAAACACTTGGGACTTGAAATGCAACGGGAAGACCCATAAGTAATGAGTGTAATTATCAAGAAACAAAAGGTAGTACTTGTGACCCTCCTTGCTAGGCACGGGAGAGGTCCAAATGTCGCTGTGAATGATATCAAAGGGAGCAAGGGTAGAGGTCAAAGACCGTTGGAACGGCAGTCTGGCATGTTTGCCTAGTTGGCAGGAAGAACATAAACCAGAACGTGGGTCTTTAGTACAGGTGACCAGGTTCTGGGAACGGAGGACATCTAGAACGGCAGCGCTGGGATGGCCCAGGCGTGCATGCCACAGGTTGGACGATGATGCCGAGAGGGCGACCGGATACGACTGACTGGACGCAGGAGGTGGTGTGACAGGGTAGAGCTCCCCGGTGCTGTTACATCTCATGCGAGTAACCCCCGTAGTAAGATCGTTGACAGAGAAACCATAGGGATCAAACGTAAGGGAAACGTTGTTGTCAGTAGTGAACCGACGGACAGAGATAAGGTTTTTGACAATCTTTGGGGCAATAAGGACATTGTTGAGGTGTAGTGGGTGGGTTGGGGTCTGTAAATTGGCGTGGCCAATTCCCGAAGTAGCAAGACGACCACCATTTCCGACGATAATAGAGTGGGCAGGGCCCTGAAAAGAAATAGATGAGAGGTTACCCGAGGAGTGCGTCATGTGGGAGGTGGCACCAATGTCCATGTACCGAGAAGAGTCTGAAGATGTCGGCTGCGTAGAGGAGAAGGCGTGATACCCAACCGGCGAAACATATCCTTGATCAGACGATGTCAGATAGGCCTGAGGACCGCCATGTCGAGAGGTAGGATATCCGGAGTATCGGTGCATTTTTTTTTTTTTTAGGAGAGGATAAGGAGGTGGGTCAAATCTGAAATTAAAGAAAATTAGGGGGAGGGTTTCGGATTTTGCAAGAAAGCAAGGGAAAGGCTCGAAGGGGCAAGAAAAAGGTTGGATTTTTTTTTTTTTTTTTGGATTCCTCGCGATTGAAATCGGATGGAAATAAATCAAAACAAGGGCGTTGACTTTCTTGCCAACGTACAATGGAAGGAATCGAACAGGGAATTTGAATTAAGAAACGTAAGTACTCCACCGATCATGAATTAATCTCGTGAGGATAATTAATCATGAGATTGACAATCAAATTCGTGAGGAATTCGATTGGTGGCGGTGCAATTCGTACAGGAGGGAATACGCGGGGTTGAGATCGGAAGTAGAGGGAGGCCGGTTGGCGGCGGGAAGGGGCGGTGATGCGAGGGGAGAGAGAGAAAGCGGCGGTGAGGAGACGACGCCGGCGATGGTAAGAGAAAGGGTGGGGCGAGAGGATCAAATTAGGGTTCCGTGAGGAAGAAAAGGCTGTGATACCATGTAGGATTATAGAATTGAGGTAAAGTCCTCCTTGAGGGATTCCATTCATTGATATAACATATATATAGGTTACAAAGGTATTGGGCCTTAACGGGCTTTTAGCCCACTATACAACATAAGACCTATGTAATCTATCAAAGTAGATAAATCCAGTGTGTTAAATGTATGTTAAATTAGAGTATTTATAAGTTAGTAAGGTGTTTGGTTGTAACTCAACTGATAAAGCAATTGATCGATACAAACTAGCTGATGATGAGATAGGAGAAAATGAATAGATTTGTGAAAAGTTTGAAGTGAGTAGTTGTTTAAAAACCAATTTCAAAAAGTAATTAAAATAAAATCTTGTATTTAACTTATTTAAAATTATAAAATATTAAAATAAAAAGCTCAGAAAAACTACATGAACCGGGTTGAGAAAGTGAATAAATAAAAAGTTATTAATTAAGGGTGTGTTCGATTCACACTGTTTAAAATCTTGGAAAGTACGTATTTGACTAATATGGTGTGTTTTAAAATGAAACACCCAATATATATTATAAATTGGGTTTTTCTAATGTATATTTTAAAAGGATAGTTTAAAATTTTTTATTTGAAAAGATTTTCTAACAAAGCGACTTTAAGAAAGCAATATTAAAATAATTTAATTTAAAAAATATTTTAAAATTATGCTAATTACTTGTCAATATATTATAAAACGGTTATAAATTTAATGTAATTATTTGACATAACTTATAAGGTATTTTATTGCACAACATGCAATTTCACGACTCTGTGTACATTGGGACGTTGCTTTGAAAATCTAAAGGACTGTGAGGTAGGGGTGTTATGTGAGCCGATCTACTCGAGCTCAGCTCGTGCTCATTTAAATTTGAAAACGTATGAGTATGAGCAAAATTTCGAACTAGCACGTCACGAGCCGATTTCTAGCTTTATACGACCTTGTTCGTATAACTCGTTTGACATATGTGAGTTGAGCCTGTATTGATGTGTTTATATAAAGCGAGTTTATAACCAGTTCTCAAATTGTATAAGTTTAGGTTTAAACGAGTACTTTGACGAAGACCGATTTCAAAATCTCATTCCATCATCTTCTGGGATCAAGTAGAACGCGATTGGCCTCGTGTGATCGGACTTAATTGAGATGCGTGTCGAGATATTGTCTGCACACTAAAACCTAGACCGATCCGAGTTTGAGTTATTCGCGGACCACCTTCCTCCCTTGGAGTCTTGAACTACATTAAGTGTCGGTCATCACTAACCGAGATGTCTCCCGCTTGGAAAATGGCCGGCTTTCAAAGTCAGGGAACCCGGCCTAAGCCATTAGAGATTCCATTATTCCAAAAACTGACATTGTGGAATGAAGCCCTCTCGCCTATTTATAGGAATTTGGTGATTGTCCTTACATGTTTCTCGACAAGTGTTTCGTTGGTTGATGACATGTGGCATTTAGTTTATTGTCAAGTGTGTTTTGGTTGATGACAAGTGGCATTCACTTTAGTGTCAAGTGTTCATCGGGAGGAGAAACATGTTCGTTTGGCGAGTTTAGTGGATTTTCCAGCGTTTTGACGAGTTTGTGGATCACGACCGACTTATAGATACGATGAGCGTTGATAGGGATTTCCATGTGTTAGCATATATGTTGTATGCGTGCTACTAAACGCCACCACCATTAACTTTATTGACATTTCATTCTCCATAATGATTATAAGTCATTCGCGGGTACTTTTATTATATATGATGAGGTTCTATTTATATAGCGTGGAACCTCGCTCATTCACGATCGTGTTCACTCATATTTACTCATATCATCGTAAGTACTACTATTTATGTTACTGATTGTCAAAGGGGTCAACTCTCCTACGCCGTTTTTGTATTTTTTTCTAACAGTTTCTTATATAATAAAATTATAATAGTTTTTTGATGTAGCACCATAACTAGCAATATATCCTTGTGCCATGACATGTTTCTTTTAAAATAAAATATTAATAATATAAAAATAATTATTATAAAATTAAATAAAATATCAACAAAGTTACTACTCCGTATAATATAAGTGTAGGCGTATGGTAGAGTTGATAAAGTAAAAAAAAATATACAAAATAATTAAAGTGGTTATGACACCCAAAAAATTCTTATTTAATAGTTAGATGTATATGGATGATTAAAAATGTGTAAAATTTTCATTTATTAACAATTTATAAAATTGGAGCAAAAAACTTTCTTAGTTAATACTCCGCTCACTAATAAATGTCGTTTGACTTTTTAACACGTTTTTAAGGAGATAAAAACTATATAAAATATCAACTTTTTAATTATTTTTTTAATATAATTTTATACTTATTAGTTATAAGTTTAAAATTATTTTTAAAAAATAATAAAAAAGTTAATGTCTTATATACAGTAGTTTTTAGCTCCTTCAAAAACTTGCCCAAAAGTCAAACAACACTTATTGGTGAACGGAGGGAGTAGATAGATATAGATTGATATTTAATAGTTGGATATAGATTTAAAAATTCAACGTTTTCAATTAAGATAATTTATTAGAAAATGTAGAATATATTATGGAAAAAAATCTATTAAAATTGGATTGCTTAAAAATTTAGCATCAAAATATTTTGAATTGAACTCTTTGATTACAAATTGTGTAATATCTTAAAAAAATAATTATATACGTAGTATTAAGGAATAAGGAGAGGATGTTATCTCAACAAATGATTCTCATTAATTTCAATTATCTAATATAAATTAATATAGATATAAATAGGGAAAAGGGAGGAGGAAACAAAAAAAAAAAGATGATCTCGTCCGTCTAGACGCTCTAGGAAGGCCCCCGACTTGTCGAGAACCTCCCTAACTCTTATCTTGCTTCGAAAAAAAAGATGATTTTTTGAAAAAACAAAAGAATCACGGTGAAGAGGACACATGAAAAAAAAATATTATGTTTTAAGAATATATATGTATAGATAGTTTTTTTAATCTAAAAAAAGGTTTTTCTTAAAAGAAATAAATTCTTTATGTTTAACTAATCGTTATGATTGTCATTGCAGGAAATATGTTATTTAGGTTTAATATTATTTGATGAATATAAAGATGGAGTGACTTACTTTATATTAAGAGAAAATTTGTGCCGAAAGTGCAAATTTTCGGTCAAATTAATTAATTGTCTCCCACCTCTTCCAAATTAGCTAAAAGTGCACGGACTAAATTTGTCCCCCCCTCCCCTAAACCTCGCTATTTGGATTTCCTCCTCAGCCTCTCTCGCTCAACTTGCTCTCTCCGTTCAAACGCCAAATACTACTCCCTCCGATCTTCATCTTCGATTTCAGACATATCAATCTCCGATCTTTGGAGGCGATGCCGATGCCGATGCCGATCTGGATCTGGAGTCGAAGACGATGCCGGTGAAGATCCGAGCCGAAGATGAACAAGAATCCCGCTGCACCAATACCGGCGCCTATGAATCCGACGAGCCAGACGAACGAGAATCCCTCTGAATCCTGCGCCTCTGAACGAGAATCCCGCTGATCCGAGGCGAAGACGATGCCATCGATCTCAGATCCGACGAGCCACCTTGGAGCCAGATCAGTCCGGCGTCGCCATTGGATCCAGAAAGACGAATTCCAGGGATCTCGCCGCTGTCCTCTCGAATTCCAGGGATCTCACCTCTGTCACCTTGTTGGCGGCCGCCTGAATTCGATGCCATGAAAGACGAATTCGGCCGCCTGAAGTGAAGATAAGTTGAAATTTGAGAGAAAGAAGACAAGTTGAATTCGATGCTAATCGGATCTCGGTGCGCCGCCGACGAGTTGAATTCGATGCCATGGCTTCTCCATGGTTGCCGCCGATGAGCACCGCCGAAGACATCAGTGGCCGCGAGGTTCGCGAAGGCCACATATCTCTTCTCTCATGGCTTCTCCATATGTTTCCGCACTTTTCCGATTGAGGTTTCAGCAGTCTGTCTCTTGGGGTCTCTCCCCTGCGTTATCGCTGCCAACGACTGAAGGTGATGCCGGTGAGTTTGCTGGCTGCCGGTGGTGAATCAGTGAGCAGAGCGGCGGAGATGGAGCGAGGAGGGACGAAGATGGAGATGGGGAGCGAGGATGAATCACTGTCAAATTAATCGGTGAGCAGAGCGACGTTCTGATCCTTGTCGATTTCAATTGGTTAATTAATCGATCCATATGTGTGTGCAGAGGATTTTTGCAAATTGAGTTCCACGTTTTCAACCTTTTTTTGTTGGTAACAAAATAATATTACAAATTATATTAAAAATACAATTTGTTTTAAGCATTTTCATTGGTAGCAATAAGTGAATTTGTGGTTAGTTTGTTATGTGATTGAGTTTTCATTGTTGAGAGTTTGAATATTGTCAATTTCAGCAATTTTTTTTTTGTGATCTGAAATGTTGAAATTAATTTTTATTAGCAAAATTCGTTATGCTGAAATGCTGAAATTAATTCTTATAAATTTGTATGGACTACTATATGTTACACACAAGCATATATGTATATATATTTCAGCATTTCATCATTTCAACATTTTTTGAATTTTTTTTTTAGCATTTCAGCATTCATTGAAAAAAAATCCGGTTTCAGTAACTCCGGAAGTGGTGACGCGAAAAAAAGAAAGAAAAAAAAAGCAACTCCGGTTTCAGCACTTCGGTTTCAGCAACTCCAGCGTCGAAATGGTGATCCGGAAAAGAAAAAAGGAAAAAAAAATAACTCCGATTTCAGCAACAATTTCAGCATCTAAAACCGAGGTTTCAGCATCAACAATGTTGCTGAAACCGGGTTTTCAGCATCAACAACCCTTGTTTCAGCAACGCGGTAAAAAAACACCCACTGAAAACAGGGGTTGCTGAAACCGAATGTGCTGAAACAGGAGTTTCAGCAACTTCGAGTTTCAGCACATTCGGTTTCAGCAACGCGAAAAAAAAAACAGAAAAAAAAAACTGAAACAGGAGTTTCAGCAACGCGGAAAAAAAAAAGAAAAAAAAACCCTGATGAAACAGGAGGGGGCACCGGGGGGGCACAGGGGCACAGAGGGGCGGTGAACATTTTACTAATTTGGAGCACTTGAGAGCCATTTTCCTAATAAAGTCCAAAAATTAGGACATCATAGTAATCACCCTTAATATTAATGTCAAAACATTGAAGATCATATGTTAGTTTTCTTTACAAAATAAATATTTATCATTGTGATTAAATAAATATTTTCAAAAATAAACACTACATAACTCTATGCAAATTAAGTGATCATCACCTGTCAAAATAAAATGAATATTTTTCAAAAGATTACAAAATATTTTAAATTGTCGTAAAAATGATCCATTCTATTAAATATAGTATAAAAATGAATATTATAGTATATTCTAAATTGTATTATTTAACTTAAATAATAAATAATAAAATCAGTATATATGAAAGATTGTAGAATTTATAATAATATATTTACATTAATATGTAAATAATATTTTTCAAAAATAATACTATGCGTAGCATATAAGATATAACATTCGATATAAAAAAATAATATCTCACAGGTAGCACCGTAGCACCTTCTATTACAAAATAATACTCTATCCGTTTGAAAATAAACGATGTTTAACTTTGACGCACGTAATTTAAGGAACTTAAAAGTATATAAATCTTTATTTTAATTAATTTTATTTCATAATTTAATACTTAATATTCTTAAGTATTTCAAGTATTAAATTGTGAAAGAAATTTATTAAAATAAATAAAATTTTATACAGTTTTTTAACACTTACTAAAAGGCCAAAATTAGATTAAAAAAAATCAAACATTATTTATTTTCGATCGGAAGGGGAGTACGGAATATTGTCTTCTCGTCACCGTAAACTTTAGCGAAAACTCGATCAATTTACTCGTTAGCCTAACAAAGCCAAGTTGGTCTCGTCGACGGGGTGGTCCCCGGGCCCACCCTGTGGCTAAATGTCCCATCAACGAGTTTATGGTATTTATGACGCATGCAGTGATATTTGTCGGCCATGTAACCATGTACTGTGTATCTATGTATGTCTATCACATATATGTACATCAACCCATGCCATCATCAACATACATACGTTGTCGATTCATCAATTCAACGGTGGATTTTTTTTTTTTTTTGATAAGGTAAGAATTCGAGTTCAGACATATCTGAAACTCGATCGCCGGACAAGTTGGCAGACGGAAAAACCGTCTAAAGATCAAACATACAATAATACAAACCGGTGCAGACTCAGACAAACAAACTCAACAAATAAACGAAACTAAACAGACCTAAACCAAACAGGATAAGGACGAATACGACAGATGAAGCCAAGCCTCACATAGACGTAGAACCGTAGGCCAGGGATACATCAGGACCCGATTATCATGTGGGCAGTGAGGACGAAACTCCAGGGAAGCAGTCAACCCGAATAGAGGAGACGTCACGATACACACTACCACGATCCCAACCTATCCCGACTCCGACAATCAGAACCAAATCCATGGAGAAGATCACCAAGTCGCGCCATCGAAGAGCCGCACACTGCCTGAGTAAGAGCACCAAAAAACCCTATCGGGATTTAAGCCACGCCTAAACGGACAAGATTTCATACCCTTACGGGATATAGTACAAGCCTAAACGAGCGGAGTTTAATATCTTTATGAGATTCTAATAAATCTATATACATACATATATATATATATATATATATATATATATATATATATATATATATATAGAGAGAGAGAGAGAGAGAGAGAGAGAGAGAGAGAGAGAGAGAGAGAGAGAGAGAGAGAGAGAGAGAGAGAGAGGTTAGGTCCTGTGTTAACATCCCTTAATGTGTTTTGTGTTAACAGATCTGGGCCTTTGATTGAATGAAATGGATGGCTGGGATTATTCGACAATTTTGTTTTTTCCTTTAATTAAAAATTAATGGGACCCACCTCTTTCCTTCCCCACTTGTTGAATTACGCGCGTGTGTTGTACACTTTTTTAACGTTGTTTTTTTCATGCGGTGCACTGTTTGAATATTCGATAAGATGATATTAAATATTCGTTAACTTATAGTTATTATTCGTGTGTAAATAGGAGTTATCGTTTAGATATTGGCCAAAGAGTTGCTCAAATTTGCAACTATTCGATGGGTTGGTAGTAATTATTCGCTAGATAGATAGTAACTATTATTCGCTAGATTAGATTGATAGTAATTATTCACTAGGTTGATAGTAATTATTCACTAAGTTAATGGTAATTATTCGCTATATTGAAAAGAGTATATAAAGGTAATTCTTGATTTCCCATGTCTATTTAACAACATACATATATTCGCTAAGTTGATAGTAATTATTCTCTAAGTTGATAGTAATTATTCGCTAAGTTGAGAGTAATTATTCGATAAGTTAAAAGAGTATGTAAACGTACAAATGAATAATTCCGTATTATTAACGAATAGAAACTCTGAATTTGCCGAATAATAACTCTGAACGGAACAAAACTAGAATAATATAGATCTGAAGATTCTGAACACAATTTTAATTTGCAACCAAGATTTGAGATTCACAATAAAGATCAACAATAGAATCAGCAATACTAATGGAATGTATCCCCTCCTTGCCGAATTCAAATCGATTAGATTCGGAAGCTCTCATCGCCTCCTTGATCGGTCTCAACTGAGGTGCAGTCCTGTGTCCGATCGCCTCAACTATCCCCTTCTCAGTTCGTTCCCAATCCTGTAATTTTTCAACAAAATCAAATCGGAACACAAAATGATCAAACGGACACGACAAACTTCGATCTGAAGATCGATCGTTGTAGCTTCAGACGAAACAACAACCGAATTCAATCTAGACTCATTCACGAATTAAACCAATAAACCAAAACATCGAGTTAATAGAGAGAATCCAAACACCCGAAAACGAATTAGCAGAGAGGATCGATGGAGAATCAAACCGACCTTCACAGGCATCCCTGAGAGCTTGCGCATCTGCGTTCGGATTGATGGTCGATCTCTTCCTCTGTCATCGCCTCCGCCATCGCCGCCTTTGTCATCACCGGATTCATCGCCTTCTTCGGCCGCCATCGCCACCTTCTCCATCACCGAATTCATCACCTTCTTAGGCCGCCATCGCCGGAGTGCTGTTGCAGGGGAGCTTCAGGCGGTTGGTGGCTGTTGGCTGGTCGGACCGGATGACATAGATGCTGGAAGACGGCTTGGTGGCTCGAATGTCAAACCCTCGTCCATGTGAAGCCCTTTGGCTTTCTCCAACTCAAAACAAGGCGTGAGGTAGGGTTGATGGTGAACGCACGCGCTAATATAGGGGAAAAAGCCTTGTGGCAGTGTTTTTTTTTTAATTAAAATTAAAATTATGGAATAATCTTTACCTTTTATTTCTTATC
The DNA here is from genome assembly GCA_037127255.1 of Persicaria tinctoria. Classification (NCBI taxonomy): domain Eukaryota; kingdom Viridiplantae; phylum Streptophyta; class Magnoliopsida; order Caryophyllales; family Polygonaceae; genus Persicaria; species Persicaria tinctoria. Next base: position 63,864,679 of record JBANSL010000017.1, on the reverse strand, counting down.
AATTAAGGGCTGAGATTTGTTAACACAAAACACCCTAAGGCTTGTTAACATTTGATCCATACTATATATACATATATATATATATATATATATATAAATATATATAGACCTGTTTATTATAATTAATTTAAATTTTTTTTTTAATATATAGTCGGGGCAGCTTTGGGACCAAGGAATTCCCATGGGCCCAAAGCAAAGGGGATCAGGCCAGCACCGGGAAGCCCATGCCATTGGGAGCCAACGATGCTAGCAGGTTGTCTGCGTTCAATCGCAAGGGTGTTCAGACGGTAAGCAGTCCAGGCAAACGGCGGTGAGCAGGTCCGCCACAAGCCAGCGCCGGTGCCGTAGAAGACAACCGGAAGAGGAAAACTGAGGCGGCAAGGTCGTAACAAGGCAGCGACTACCCCGACCCAAAGAACACGGTCGGAGATGCGCCAAGGGATTCAGGCCGATTCGATCCAGAAACTCTGAAAATCAGAGGCCATTTGTTCAAATTGGATTAGACAGGTAACGGAAAGGAGATCCGAGACCACGAATTAACAAATTCCCCACAGGAATAGGGTTTATTAGCCCAAGGCAAGACCACCACCACAGATCAACGGCGGCGAATCCAAGCTAGGTGGAGATCAGGGCCGGTTGGTAGATCTAAGTTGAGATCCGAGGTTGATTCCGGTGAACCGAAGAAGAAACGGTACACCAACGGGATGAGGAGAGAGAGGTCGACATCCCGTGATTGAGTCGGATTGTAACAATCCGGGAGATTTAAACCCAAATCCGATGATTTGGGGGTTTTCCTCAAGGGTATTCACACATCCTCCCAAAAGAAGAAGAGAAGAGGGAAGATGGGAGAATACACGATGGTATCCGTCCTCCAAAGAGGTGTTATCGACCTCCGAAGAGGTGGTTATCGACGGAGGTGTTTGACGGTGGTGGCGGTGGAATTTGGAGGAGTTGTTACTAGGGTTTTCCAAGCTCTCAAAAAAGAGAGCGTTCCCCTTGCTTGCTTTGAGTTTTTTCAATTCAACGGTGGATGAATATTCTATCATCCATCGTTATATGCACCGTCTATCAGTTTTTTTTTTTTTTTTTTTTTGATTGGGAAAAAATTCGGGAGAGACCAAACTCTACCCGAAGGCATCCTTTCAGATAAGGTCAAGAAGACCAGGATCATTATGAATATTAGTACCCCAGGCAGAGTGGCAAAGGTGTGCAACCTTATCAGCTACTCTATTGCCTAATCGGGGTACATGGAGGAAAGAAACTCTTTCCAGATTTGTTAACATAGTTGTAATATCTGACAAAATCAGCTCGATTTCCCATGGACATTTTGTTTTTTTTTGTTGAGATGGTCAATAATTATTTTCGAGTCTCCCTCGATTTGGAGATTAGTAATTCGTAGATTTATTGCGCTCTGTACCCCTAGTTTTAAAGCAAGAGCCTCAGCTTTTAATGGGCTTTGTTTACCGAGTTTTTTATATCCTATGTTGATTGTCTGACCTTCCCAGTCATGTATAATAGTCCCAGCTGTTCTGGTCAAATTAGAGAGGGAAGAACCATCGAAGTTTAATTTTAGGCTTCCTCTAGGTGGCTTACGCCAACGGATGTTTGTGCGATGTGGTTTCCGTTGTCTATCATGATTGGGTCGTAGCTGCATGTCGGGGTCACACCCGAGTCCGTCCTCAAAATTAGAAGATTTACTCCAATTTAACTCATGTGTTTTGATGATATTGAGCGTATTATCTCGACTGGGAATTGGAATCGACCTAAAGATAAGCTGATTTCTGGAATACCAAACTGTCCACCAACAGAAGGCAAGCTGAGCTTTTGATTTATTGTTGATGTTGTTCCCAATGTAATCCAACACCGGTTTAATATCTCTCGATTGCTGAAGCATCTCAGCGATAGTTGCGTCTATCAGTGTTATGTATACGCAATATGAATAGATTTTAAATTTATTTGACCCTTAATTTGATACGTGTTCAACATTAAATTCATCTGACATTAAAAAAAGTAATGAACGGATAAAAAAATCCATTCAATATACGTAACGAATTTTTTTAAAAAAAATTAAAATTTCTGGAAAAAAAAAGATTTTATTACAAATTGAGTTATATGAACGGATCTATGACCTGTTCGGTATATTGAATAGATTTTTAATGCGATCGTTACTTTTTTTATGTCATGTCAGACGAATTTAATGTTAGACATGTTGTTAGGACATTATATATAAATGTCCCTTGTATAGGAGTAGGGGTGGAAATGGGACGGGTTATGGGTGGATGAAGCCACTCCATCACCCGCCCCGCGAGTAAATAATCTCATCCGCTCCACCCATCATCCGCAAACTTCTGCACCCTCACCCACCTCGCACGGGTGATGCGAGTGGAACGGGTACCCAATGGGTGTAGTGAAGATTTTTTGAGTAACTTTGAAAGATGAATAAAAACTTAAAATTTAATCTATAAATACTACAAATATAAGGTCATGGAATTCAAATACGTGTTATACATTCATACATCACAATAACGCGTTACTTAAAATTACAAAATGAAACTAAAATAGATGCGAATGGAACTTGAAGAGTAGACAATACGTAGTAGAATCGCATGTTTTTCCTTTTCAATAATTGAGCGGATCCACCACAGTATCGATCCGAGCATGTACATGAACAAATAAAATTATATGTTCTCTATTAAACATATAAAAAAAATAAGATAGACAACTACAATTAGAGAAAAATAACTTACATTTTCCATTGGAAAGGGTAAAATAGTAAATCACACAAACATATATAGATAAACTTTTAGGGTTTTATGCGGGTATGCGGGGCGGGTGAATGAGGCGGGTTAATGGGTGGATTATTGGGGCGGGGGATGGGTGAAAAATCTTCACCCATAATCCATCTATCACCCGCTTCACCTGCACCCGTTCCATCCGTCACCCACTTTTTTGCGGGTTTTCGCCCACAAAATTAATGCGGGTGAGGCAGGTGGAGCGGTTACCCGCGGGTAATTTCCAACCCTATATAGGAGAGACTCATTATTCATTCAATCAAATACATTCTCTTACTCATTCTCTCTCCCGTTCTCTAGTTTGTTAGGGGCTAACTAACTCAAGGTCTTAATAATTGGTATCAGCAGCTCGTCGGTTCTCGGCAATGGAGGATGGGACGCGCCTCAAATTCAACAAGAAGGTGGATTCTCAACTTCTTCGATCACCTTCAACAATTCACAGCTTCAACGCATGAGCGATTGATAGAGGCAATCTAGAAGCAAGATGATCAGTACAAGGTTCTTCAAGATCAACAGCAGTTGTAGATCACCGGAGGAATTCCAATCCCGATTGGATTAATCGGTGGTACAGATCACCGATTGGATGAAAGGCAACGTCGCAATTGAATTTAGGGGGAGCGCATTGATCAACAAGAAAAGACTCCACCGACGACAAATTGGGAATTCCAGGAGGAAGCAAATGCAAATGCTTACATGCCACCCCCAATGAGAAATGAAGGAACTTATGCTGACCAGAATCATTTCCTGAGAATTGATTTTCCTCCTTTTGATGGTAAGAAGCCGCGAAGCTGGTTAAGGAAGTGCGACAAGTATTTCTCGCTTTTTGGTATTCAAGATCATCATAAAGTGGACCTTGCTTCCATATATGTATATGCAAGATAGAGTTGATACTTGGGTACATGTATTTGATGCAGAAGCGAGGAGTGAGAATGGAAGGAAATGAGTGAAGCTCCATGTGTAAGATTCGGGGAGAAACAAGGTGTGGAAATTGTTGAAGAATTCAACAAATTAAGTCAACAGGAAGATTTGGAAGATTATAATGAGCGATTCAAGGAGCTGCGTGCAGGGATGCTTTCCTATAATCCTCACATGCTAGAGAGTTACTTTGTGACAGGCTACATAAGCGGGTTGAAGGTGGAGCTCAAACCTCTCGTCAAATTGGGATGTCCGAGAGATCTAGCATAGAGCTTGGAGCTTGCAAGATTGCATAATGATGTAGTGCAGGCCTTGGTAAAGATGAGCAAACCTTTGTGGAAAACAGGGGGAGGTTGGAATCAAGAAAGTGTCCGTAGTGGTTCCAAGAACTTAGCGACTCCAAGAGGACTCCAGGTCTTTGTTTTAGATGCAGTGGCAAATACTTTGTGGGTCATCGATGCAAGACTTGATCAGTGAAGCATATGCTGGGCCAAAGTATGGATCCGGAGGAGAAAGAAGAGTCCATAGATCCTTCGATGGAGAATACCTTGATGACAGGTGAGGAAAATGGAAGTTTTGTTAAAGCTCTCACAGGAAATGAAGGTTCGGACACATCCAATGGTCAAAGGATATTTAGGGAAGAGATTGATCAATGTGTTGATCGATAGTGGTTCCACCCATAGCTTTGTAGATCCCTTGATTGCAAAGGAAGCTGGATTTAAGGTGTCATCAGCTAATTTGATGATTGTGGAAGGGTTGAACAAAGGCAAACTGTTTTACAGGCATGCATGTAAGGGCTTCAAGGGGAGAGTTACTCATTTGACATACGAGCATTGAAGGTAGGAGAGTTTGAGCTATTGTTGGAGGTGAACTGAATGAAGAATTATAGTCCAGTCCAGTTTGATTACAAGAAGATAACCAATGCCTTTTCCAAGGAGGGGAAGCGGGTGGAATTGCAAGGGATCGTATACCACAACAAAGGTCCTATGGTGAGGCACATTACAAGCAAAGAGTTGCAGGTTTTAGTGAGGGACCAAGAACTAGAGTACACTTCAGAAGTGGTCTAAACATTTCACAAATCTGTGGCAGTAGAGGTGCAAGGAGTATTAGAGCAATTTAAGGATGTGTTTGTTGAGCCTTCCCAATTGCTTTCAGAAAGGGGATGTGAGCACGACATACCTTTAAAACCGAGTACACATGCTATCTGTTCTAAGCCATACATATATCCTCATACACAGAAAGATGAAATTGAGAAATAGATCAAGGATATGTTATCCAGAGGGCTTATTAGGCCAAGTCAGAGCCCTTTTGCTTCTCCTACATTACTAGTCAAGAAGAAAGATGGTACATGAGGGTTTTGTATGGACTACATGAAGCTCAATGAGGCTACTCTCACAGACAAGTTTCCAATTCCTAACATTGAGGAATTGTTGGATGACTTGCATGGAGCTGTTGTGTTCTCAAAACTCGCACATGAGGGCTGGCTATCACCAGGTTAGAATGGTCGAAAGTGACATTCCTAAAACTGCTTTTAGAACTCATAATGGACACTGTGAGTTTAATGTGATGCATTTTGGTTTGACAAATGCTTCAGCTACATTTCAATCTTTGATGAATGTAGTATTTGCTGAATTTCTGAGCACATTAGCCATCTTAAATTTGTGTTGCTCGGTATGAGAAAGCATCAATTATATGCTAAGATGTCCAAATGCAGTTTTGTTGTGTCTAAGGTGGAATATTTGGGCCATGTGATATCTGCATAAAGGGTAGCAATAGATCAAGCTAAGATTGAAGCTATCCTAAATTGGCCAACACCCAAGAATGAAAAGGAATTAAGAAGCTTCTTGGATCTAGCAGGTTATTACAGGCGCTTCATTAGAAATTTTGGAGTCATTTGCAAGCCACTAACCGATTTGCTTAAGAAGGAAGCTTTTAATTGGGGTGGTGATAGTACTGAGGCCTTTCAGAAGACCAGGAAATTGCTTTCTTCTCCACCAATGCTTGCACTTCTAGATTTCTCCATTCCATTTCAAACTGAAGCTGATGCTTCTGAACTTGGGATTGGGGCAGTATTGATGCAACAAGGAAGACAATTTGCATTCATCATCAAGGATCTCCATGGTCAGCATCTAATATTATCCACTTATGAGAATGAGTTGTTTTCCATCTTGTATGATGTGGAGAAATGGCGTCACTATCTGAAACCTTGCCACTTCACTATCATAACAGATCACTAAAGTCTCATGCATCTGTTAGATCAACAAGTGACAACTCATTTGCAGAAGAAGGCCATTGGGTTTATCTTATTCAAGTCAATACAAGATGGGGGAAAATCACTTTGTCGCATATGCTCTATCAAGGAGAAAGTTGTCAGTTCAGCATACAAAGGTCGGGTCTTGTAATGCATTGGTGGTGAACTGGTGATCAAGTCGACTTGGATACAGGAGGTAATTGAGAGCTATTCAGGGGACCCAAAGATTGTGGAGTTGGAACCTACAAAAACTATCGATCTTAATTCACCATTCACATGGCAAGGTGAGATTCTAAGGTAAAGAGGCAGAATTGTAGTGGGAAAAGGCCAATAATTGAGAGCAAAGATCACACTAGCTTTTCACAATGAGGCCATGGGTGGACATTCAAGAGTTCGAGCCACTTACCATCGCATAAAAGCTCTATTTTATTGGCCTAAATTGTGAGCGTTCGTTGAGCAGTTTGTCAAGGAGTGGGACATCTGTCAAAGGCATAAACATGAGACTACTGCCTACCCAGGGTTACTGCAACCACTACCCATCCTCGAGTCTCCCTGGTATTTAGTGGGTATGGATTTTGTTGAGGGGTTAGCAAAATCTGGAGGGTTTGACGTCATCTTGGTGGTGGTTGACAGACTCACCAAGTACGCTCACTTCCTATTGTTGAGCCATCCCTTCTCTGCAAATCAGGGTTTTTTTTGTGGGTTGCAAATCAGGTTGCTCATATGTTCATGGATAACATATATAAGCTCACGGTCTTCCTCATGATATTGTCTCAAACAGAGACAAAGGTTTTCACTAGCCATTCGTGAAAGGAATTCTTCACCAAGCTGGGATCATCTCTCAAGATGTCAATTGCTTACCATCCTCAAACGGATGGACAAACAGATTGAGTAAATCAGTGCTTGGAGACGTATCTGAGGTGTATGTCTTCAACAATGCCAAAGCAATGGGCTAAATGGATAACGTTAGCATAATGATGGTACAATACTTCCCATCACATGACATTGAAAATGTCTCCGTTTTAGGCCCTCTATGGTTATCCACTACCACAACTGGGGCTCCGCGCAAGTAGTGTGACAACAACTTCGGTGGAGAATTGGGTTCAGGAAAGGAAGGATGATCTAAATATACTAAAGTCTAGGTTAGTGGAAGCACAAGAGCGTATGAAATTCTTTGCAAATGCTAAACGTTCAGAAATAGTTTTGCAAGTAGGAGATATGGTGTACTTGAAGTTACAACCCTATAGACATACATCTCTTGCTATGAGGAAATGTTTGAAGTTAAGTGCAAAGTTCTATGGGCATTTTGAAGTGATCAACAGAATCGGAGAAGTTGCTTATAAGTTGGCACTGCCGGCTTCCTCAAGGATCCACCTAGTGTTTCATGTATCTCAATTGAAGAAACGAATCGAGCCTTCCATTGCAGTGCAACCAGAACTTCCCATCACTGATGAAGCAGGGTCTGTCACCATATCCCCAGAGATTGTATTGGATTCCAAGGTTCAACACCTGTCCAATGGTGATCTGGTGGTTGAATGGCTGATCAAATGGGTCAACTTGCCTGCAGAAGAGGCTACTTGGGAGCCTGCCGGTCACATCTTGCATCAATTTTCGTATTTTTCATCACATTAGACCTTGAGGGCAGGGTTTTCCTAAGGAGGGGAGTGATGTTAGAACATTGTATATAAATGTCCCTTGTATGTGAGGAGAGACTCATCATTCATTCAATCAAATACATTCTCTTACTCATTCTATCTCTTGATCTCTAGTTTGTTAGGGGCTAACTAACTCAAGGTCTTAACACATGTATCAAATTAAGAGTCAAACAAATTTAAGATTCGTTCGTATTAAGTGCATATATCTGTTGTGCTCGGTGCATATTGCAATATCCGAGATTTATCATGCCATCATCGACTTATATAAAAAAAAGATTTATCATGGCATCACGACATCACCCAACCAAATTTATGTACTCTATGCTCAATAAAATATCCCACTTTATAATATTAATTGTATTAAAAATATCTCACTTTATAATTTTTTTATAAAGTGCATAAAAGTCGAGAGACTGACAAGTTAATAGACCGGATCATCCATCGAAGACACAACAGAAAATAAAAAAAAGGCACAATAACTCAAACAGTATGCACTCATCTCACTTTATAATATTATCTTGTTAGCTAGCTCGGGATCGAAATACAGACCTTCTGACTAACTGATCTGATACCACAGGGGTTTCATACATGGAGGCGTATGCATAGGTGTTTATGCAACAAACTTTTTCAAAACCATTTTCGTGTCGGTAAGCTTTTTTGCCTAGAAAAAAAGCTTATCGATACGAGAAGTCAGTGACAGCGAAATTGATTGACAATCATTTTACGACACCGACTTTTCATATCAACAACATTTTCTTAGACTAAAAAAAATCACCATCACTAAAAATTGGTCAATCCAACGTATATTTGGCGAAATAGAAATATCCATGTAACGATCGTGTTAACTAAATACACACTTGCAAAAATGAGACAAAAGAAGTGAAAAAAAGAGGATTTTTTCAGTGAAGATCCTCTACATCACAATGTGTAACACTCGATGCATCACTTAATTATTTTATGTATAATTTAACGTTTAAATTTTTTTTTAAAATTATATTCATATTTCATACACTTATATTTACATATCTATGCATTTTCATCATAAAAAATCATTTAAAAAAATTACATATAATTAAAAGATTGATTATATTGAAAAATAATTTTTTATAATTTTTATAAACATGTAAATATAAGTGTGTGGAATATAAATATAATTTTTATTTTTATTTTCAATCTTAAATTATACACAAAATAATTAAGTGATGTACTAAGTGTTACATAATATGACGTAGAAGATCTCCATTGTGATTTTTACCGTAGCATTGCCTAACCTGTCCGTCACCTTTGCCTTTTTCTCTCGGTGGAGCCTTACCCGACCTTTATATTCGGTAACAATTTTTTATATTCTATCTCTCCTAAAATATATAATCGTTTTATTTTTTAATATTTTTTTTAGAAGTAAAAAATTCTATCATATTTATTAGTAATGAACATGTGTGTGTCGAGTTGCAAGTGGAGAATACTTTTACACATATATGACCCGATCCATCACCTGATAACCCATTTTGTTGAATCGGATGAAACGAATACCATTTAGATTCGGGTAGCATTGCATGCTGGTCAACCTTCTTAAAAACTAAAGAAAAAAAGTTTAAAATAAATAAATTATAGATGTCGATCAGAATATGAGAAAATTAGGCGACTAGCAAAATATCTCGATTTCATGGCGGAGAATAAAAACTCACCAAAAATATATAAAGTGACATCTGAATTTAATATAATTCCGTGTTTACTAATGTATGAGCCTATAATATTAGGCTATTTAATATTGCAAGATGTTATGTTTGTTTAGTGTACTATTCTATGTTTGTAGCTTTGATACGAGCTTCGGCTACAAAATCAGCCTACTTTTTAGCCCAAATCTCAATTTGTAGGTCTGAATTTACAAGTCACGTATACATACTCTCTCATTTTCTTTCTTCTTCATAATAAATTAAGCAAAAATTCGGGGTAAATCAAGTGTGAAATTAACTTGAGAGTTAAAAGATAGGTGGTCTAGAATATAAAAAAGATGTAAAATGTAAGACAATACAAACAATGAAAGATGAAACACAACCGACCTAAAACTATCAGGTTGGGGACGTAGACTGCGAACGAAGCCAAGTATCATCGTAAAATGGAATCATTGATCAACGATACATCAGACATCTCTGTGGGTAGTGAAGACGAATTTCCACAGAATATTTCCGTGTACGTAGGTCTGTCCACTGCTCACGGGTTAACCCGGCCATGACCCGACGGGTTGTATGAGTCGTCCACCCACCGAATCCGGTCAAACGGGTAACGTGTTAAGGTGGGTCACGGTTTCAGGTTAGGGTCGAGGGTTTCAAACAAATGACCCGTCGGGTCGACATTTTTTTTTTTGGAAACATGTTATATTTGCACGAAGAAAAAATGATTTGTTTTAAAAGATCTGATGGGTCACTTGGACCCGTTGACCCGCCATCCCAATGGTTTGGGTTCGGGTCATGATTTCTCAGCCTGTGAGATAATTTTTTTTTTAATTTTGTACTTTTAAATGAGATAAAAAAAAAGATTTTATTTTAATATTATATATTTTTTAGAAAACGGGAAGTAGAAAAAGAATCTCACATTATCATCAACGTACTCAACAAAATAAGGACATACTCTTTGGACATGGAACTTTTAATGAAAGACATTCTTATGTGTAAACAATTTTTTGAAATTACTTTTTCGTATGTGACTCGTAATGAGAACAGAGTTTCATATAAAGTTGTCCTCCTTAACTGCTCTATGTGAGGACATGACTTTTCACCTATTTAGATCTTTTAGATCTCATTTGACAGAAGCTTCGGTTAGGTTTGACCAGTTGAAATCTTTCCCTATTAAAATAAATAAAAGTAAAATTAAGATTTTAATTTAATTAGCTTTTGAAATTAGTTTTCAGCCATTTCCTCCCATAAAAAAATTTAATAATATTTTATTCTATTTTTTTTTATCTCATCTGTTAGTTTGTATCATTTACTCCAACAACTAAAGTCACCAAACATCGTATAGATAATTAATTTAATATATATTTAACACCTAATCTATCAAGTATCTTACCAATTTCTACTACTTGCCAACTATTCGTCAACAAATTACCATCGAATGGAACAACTCAACCCAGATCCATTCTGGGCAAACCACAGGCTAAGGCTTATTAAAGACTATTTGCAGCCACCACGCGGCGGGGAATATGCCGTTCGAACCTTAGAAAGCAAATTACAACAACTATTTGCGCCCAATCCAGAGGGCTCCATATGACCTTAAGAGAAAAAAAAACTGATATCGCAAACAACCTACTTTAAATATATCCAATGAATTTTAAATTTTCAATATTGCTATTTGCGATTGTTTGTTTGACACAGTAACGTAGATATAGTTTATTTGGCGGTGCAAATCATCTTCCACAAAATCCCGTCCCAAGAAATTATTTTACATCTAAATTAATATTAAAAAAATTAAAAAATATATTTAGTCTCTACATACTTATTATAATATATTTGAATTTTTTTTTAAAAAAAATCAACTTACAAAAATTATAATAATTCATAAGAGATAGACAAATTTAACGGGATTTCGGGGCAGATTATGAAATTTTTTGCAAAACAGGCACTTTTTTTGGACGATTTTGCAAAATGACCACGTTTTTGAACAATTTAGCAAAATGCCCACTATATATACTAATTCTCTATTTTTTTTTCCTGATCGTTGCCCTCAATCCATCGTCTCTCCAATCTCAGGCAATGGAGCTCTCGAGCAAGCGGCAGAGTGAGCTCCGGAGGCCGGTGCGAGGTCGATCGAGCGATGCCTCAAAACCTCCTCCGATCTCTGTCTTCCTCCCCCACTCTTCCTCTCGGCGCCGCCTGTTCGCGACCAAATCCGCCACTGCCTCTCGAAGTGCTTCAAGGAACTCTTGCGGCCGGCCATGGTTGAATCGATGGCGGATATGGATGAATCGAAGACGAATCAAACGCAAATCGAACGAATCGGCGTTTGAACTTTCAGATCTGATCTCGCAACAGGTCTTTGCTCGCAATCTGAATACTTGAGCGCCGATTTGCACAACCAGGGCTCGAAAACCGTCGGTGGCGTCCTGTTGCTCCTGGGATCAGATCGGAGGTGCAATTGGACCTCGACATGGCTGCGTGCTCTTAGTTTTCCAGATCTGGTTGAATTGGTGAAGCGAGCGAGGTCGAGAGAAGCCGGATCTCAGATCTGAGCCAAGGTCGAGCGAGCGATGTCGAGCGAGGCGGTGAGGCGAGGCGGAGCGAGGTCGAGCGAGGTCTAGATCTGAGCGTAGCGAAGCGGCGAGGCGGCGCGAGCGAGGTGGCGATGCGGCGCGAGAGATCTGTCCACGATATTGTAGAGGTTGAAGAAATCATTTTTGTAAAATTACAAAAATTACCCCATTAATATGAAAATTACACAAATTACCCCATTTTTGGAAAAAAAACTATTTATATTTCACTATATGGTTCAGATTTGGTGGGTAGTAAACCATATAGTGAAAGAGAAAAATCCGTATTTTGTACGAAAACCATGTCCCAGGTATTGAAAGAGAAATGGGGAAAAAGAAGAAAATACACTACCGAAGAGGCAAGGCTCACGACCAAGGAAGAAAATACACTACCGACTGCACCTTAAGGTGCAGTCGTGCAACTTTAAGGTGCAGTTTTGCAACTGTAATTAAGGGTCGTGTCATGATCTTTTCATAAAATTAAAGGTTGTGTCAACGATATTTGAAATTTTATTACTGACAGAGTTATAAAAAAATGATGACACCTAATAGAAAATGCTGACACGAAAACGTTAACATGTTGTGTGCTGACACGAAAAAAAATGTTGACGCACGACATAAACTTGTTATGAAAGACATACAAAATTGACAAGTATAACAAGTTATTTTATACCCCGAGTACAAAAAAAGAGTAACAACATTTTATAGCAAGTGTTAATGAGCAAAATTGCACAACATGGAGGATTGGTGAAATTTTGCTCAATATGATCTTATTTTTGCTCAACAATAGGTTATTTTTGCACAGCAACCGAGACTTGTGAAATTGTGCTCAACATGATTTTATTTTCTCTCAATATAATTTTATACTTTATCAATAAATTATTGTACAACATCATCTTATTTTTTCTCAACAATAGGTTATTTTTGCACAACAATCGAGACTTGCGAATTTGTTCTCAACATGATTTTATTTTCTCTCAATATAATTTCATACTTTCTCAATAAATTATTGCACAACATGCTCTTATTTTTGCTCATCAATACTTTATTTTTGCACAACAGTTAAGACCTGTGAAATTGTGTCTCAATATGATCTTAAGAGTTGTACGACTCTCTTGTAAGAGTTGCACGACTCTGTTGTAAGAGTTGCACGACTCTGTTTTAAGAGTTGCACGACTCTGTTGTAAGAGTTGCACGACTCTGTTTTAAGATTTGCACGACTCTTGTTTTAAAAAAAAAATACTATACTTGGGTCATATTTGCACAACTTACGGTTAAATTTGCACAACGTACTATTATATTTGCACGACAAAATGTTAAATAAAATAAAATTGAATTAAATTAAAAATTAAAAAAAAAACTCATGTATCGCTCACGATCTGTTTTCCGGACTGCGATCTGAATGGGAGAGAGACTGCGATCTGAATGTGAATCTCGTCGCTCTTCGATTGCGACTCGATCAGTTCATATATGTGCACAACGTAAAGTTATTTTTGCGAAACAAACAGTTCTGAAACGAAAAAAAAGCGGAAAAAATTATATATTGCACAACATACGATGTAAGAGTTGCACGCCTCTGTTGTAAGAGTTGCACGCATCTGTTGTAAGAGTTGCACGAGTTTGTTGTAAGAGTTGCACGACTCTGTTGTAAGAGTTGCACGACTCTGTTTTAAGAGTTGCACGACTCTGTTGTAAGAGTTGCACGACTCTGTTGTAAGAGTTGCACGACTCTGTTTTAAGAGTTGCACGACAATCGAGACTTGTGAAATTATTCTCAACATGATCTTATTTTATCTCAATATAATTTCAGACTTTCTCAATAAACTGTAAGCGATCCATAATCTATATATTTTTTATTTCTTTAACATTTCGTCGTGCAAATATAAGAGTATGTTATGCAAATATATCCGTAAGTTATGCAAATATGACCCGAGTTTAGTTTTTTTTTTAAATTTTATTTTATATTTTGTCGTGCAAATATAACCGTAAATTGTGTAAATATAATTGTATGTTGTGAAAATATAACATTTTGTTGTGAAAAAATAAAAACAAAAATATAAATTATGGATCACATAATAAAATATAGCTAGTTTTTTAAATTTCTCATATTTGTAGGGTAATTTTTGTAATTTCATCAAAATTTCTTCTTCTTCCTCCCGATTTCTGCGAAGAAGAGATGCACACGCCGGCCCGCCGCAGCTCGCTCCGGCCTCCTTCGCTCCGGCGTCGCCACCTCCCTCTCTCGCTCCGTCGCTCGCTCACCACCGCATCCCTCCCTCGCTTGCTCGCTCTGCCTCGCTCGACCTCGACTCAGATCTGAGATCCGCCCTCGCTCGACCTTCCTCGATCGCCATGGATCCGGCGAGCCAGAGTAATCAATCTCCGAGCTCGGCCTCTCCTCCTCGACGCTGGCGATTTGAGTCCAGATCTCGCTGGAGGAGATCTCGGATCCGACGAGCTCACCACCTCTGCAACCGCCTCCGAAGATGTCGACTAGATCCGGCCTCGATTTTGCAATTGAGATCGATTGCAATCGTTCCAAGCACACACAGATCCAATTAATTGATGAATGCGCCGATTGCAATCGTTCCAAAATCAGGAGAGAGGTTCCGGGGAGAGACGGGAGAGAATTAGGGTAGGAGAGAGAAAGCGTGTGTTTATATCGTGTCTATTTCACTAAATTGTCCCAAAACGCGGCTATTTCGCAAATTATATCTAATTTCGTGGCCATTTTGCAAAATACCCCGCACATTATTTGCAACGTTTATTTGGGATGACAAGGAGATCTTAATCCACAAGATAAAGTGATTATGGTCACAGATTTTTTTATTTTTTCAGAAAGTAAAGATTCGAATAGAGGGTCAGATCGTCTGGTGATAGATCTAAAATGAACATATGATGATACTTTCTCAATAATTATTTTTTATAAAATATTAATTTTTAATACTTTTTTTTTTTGGTTCCAAAATATACGGGTTTTTGTTTTTTGACACATTTTTTAAAGAGCGAAAAACTCTATAAAATATTAAATTTTTAATTAATTTTTTTTAATTAATTTATCAAATTATATAAAAAAAGATATTTAAAAAATTCATATTTTATAGAGTTTTTCACTCATTAAAAAGCATATTAAAAGAGCATGTTAAAAGACAAAACTCATATATTTTGAAACGGATGAAATATTTATTATTATTAAATCTAATTTATATTAAAAAAAAATATTTTATATAATTTTTATATTTTTAAAAATATATATAAAAAATAAACAATATTTTAATTAGCAGAGATTACTAAAAAGAGAGTCCGAACGATTTTTGTCAATAGTAGGCTACGACTAGGGAGACAATTAATTTTAATGTCCTAACTTAGCAAATCTTAACATTTAAAGGGCACTGTCATAATTTACACAAGAAGCGAGGACCAAAATGAAAACCCTAAAAGAAGACCCATCCATCTTTTAACACAGTGGGCCCACAAATATTCCCTTTCCATTTTTTCCTCTCCAGTCCCCCAATTTTCGCCTTATCCTAATTTCAGCCCCTAACATTCCCACTACTCCCCAAACTGCCCCTACAAGAAAAGCTCAGACTGCAACAAGGTGTAGTAGTTCGCCGCCTCATCCTCAATCTCCCACAACAGCCCATCGCCGGCGCTCACCGGCGTCAGCCAATCCCCATCTCCGACGGGGTCTCCGGCAGCGGCAGCGGCGGTTTCCTCCGCCGTGGTGGGAATCCCCAGCTCGTCATCGGAAGCTTCCAGAAGGTGCCTCATGACCTTCTCCGTCTCGTCCTCCTCCTCCTCGGAGGCCTGGTCATTATTAATGGCGGATCTTGAAGACTCGCCGGAGAAACAAGAAGTGATTTCTTGCTGGAGGGTGGTGATGAGAGAGGACAAATCCTGTGTGGACTCGTCCTCGTCTTCATCCAGGATGGAGAGTATGTCTTTGTAGGACTTCTGCCTCTTCACAACCTCCTCCACTTCATCTTCCTCCTCTCTTTGCCTCTTCATTTGTGCATCCTCCATGGATTTTTGGCTTTTCAAGAAACAGGGGAAAACAGGGGATTTGTATGTTAACGGTGTCTTTAGAGAGAGAGAAAGAGGGTTTGTAGGATGAGGAGAGATAAGAGAGGGAAAGAGGAGATTTTATAAGGAGGAGGAGAGGTGGTCAAAAGAGGGATAGTTTGTGAAAGCACACCCAAAAACAGGGGAATAAATATAATAAAATAAAATTTAAATATTATTTTATTAATGGACTTGTTTAGGTTTGTTTGTCAATGGAGAGGGGCATCAAGAATCAAGATGCTTTGGGGAGAACAAACACCTTCCCATCCTTTTCTTATCTCTTGAGGGTTTGTCTTTTGAAAAAGGGAGGAGATCTAAGGCAAGGATATTCCTTGTCTTATTATCGTTAGAGTGGCCATCCATAATGATTTTGGTTAAAATATATATATTTATATAAGATATTTAGGGATGAACATAAATTCCGCAAATTCCGTTCAGTCCTGTATCCCGTCCCGATTCTGATGGAATTTAGAAAAGAAATTTCTTAATTCCGGTCCGATCCTGTCCCGTAAAAATACGCAGGACAGAGAGTCTCACTTTGTTGCTCAGCAAGTCTGGCTAGTGGAATCAGCTTCACCTCTCTCCATGGTTGCTTACACGGATGCTAATTGGGATGGTTGTCCGGACACCAGACGATCTACGTCAGGATATTGTGTGTTCCTCAACGACTCTTTAATCTCTTGGTCTTCTAAACGCCAACACGTGGTTTCTCGCTCTAGTGCTAAAGCGGAGTATCGTGGTGTTGCCAATGTTGTCGCTGAGTATGTCTGGCTTCGCAACCTATTGCTTGAGCTCCATTGTCCACTCAGTCAAGCGTCTGTTGTGTATACAGACAATGTCAGCGCTACTTACCTTGCTCACAACCCGGTTCACCATCAGAAAACCAAGCATGTGGAGATTGACATCCACTTTGTTCATGAGAAGGTAGCTATGGGACATGTACGTGTCATAGATGTCCCCTCCCCGTACCAATATGCAGCCATATTCACCACGGGATTGCCTCGCCATTTATTTCTTGATTTTAGATCCAGTCTCACGATTCGCTTCCCTCCTGTTTCGACTGAGGGAGTATGTTAGATAAAATATAGGCTCATAGGCCCAATAGTTATTAGGTTATGATGTACACCCCCTATATGTATATATTATAATGATAACGAAGGCAACCCCAATGAGGATTATTCACTCTGACACTGGCATCCCGTCCGAAAGTCATATCCCGTTCTGCATATATATATCATTATTTATTTAATTAAAATTCATTAAAATATATATGAATATATTTATATTATACATTAATATTTATTTCAACCCGAATGTTAAGATTTTACATAATAATAAAACATTGAAAACATAAGAATTTTAATGTAAAAGAAGCACTTTGACCCTTACTGTTGGGTTGGGCAGCTCTCGAAGGAGCAGGCTTCCAATTTTAATTTGTAATGGCATTTGTAATACGTAGTACTTTAATTTGATTGTCTACTGTTTTTTGCTCAGGGATTAATATATAAGACTTTAATTTGCACCCTCGTATTAATTTGTTATTTTTAGATTGTGTTTTAATACTTTTCTTTTTGTGAGGGATAAATCTCGTTCCGGTCCGTGAGGAATAAGATCCAGCAAGATTTGAAAAAAAAAAAATCAGTCCCGTCTCGATCCCTTTCAGCAAAAAATATGCAGGACGGGACGAGAGATTACCCTAATTCAATCCCGTCCCGTCCCATATCCACCCCTAAAGAATACATATCACTTCTAATAATTTGCTTCATGGGGGAAGACCTGAGTTTTAAATGAGAAAGGGAATGTTAAGCGGGGACGGGATTCTCCAATAGGGATAGGTACGGGGTCATTTATAATTAAGATTAAGATATACTCCCTCTGTTAATTAAAATTTGATGTTTTACTATTCACGCACGCTTTTCTAGGTGTTAAAAACTATGTTAAATATCAACTTTTTAAATATTTTTTTTAATAATTTCATACTTAATTATTACAATTAAGTATGAATTTATAAAATCAAATGTAAAAAAATGTTAATATTTTATATAGTTTTTATCATTCTAAAAAAGTGTGCATAAATAGTAAACGACAAATTTTAATTAACAGAGAGAGTATTATTTTTCAGGCATTTTTTGGGATTTTATATTCAACCCTTTTGGGGTTTTGATCGAATGCTTTCTGGATTTAAGCCCTTTCAGAATTTTAATGGATGATATTTAAAAGATATAAAAATATCATTTTTTTTAATAATCAAAGAACTTGGCATGCAAGGCAATTAGATACCCTTGCACGCCAAGCACAATGTACGAGAAGGGATGAACTTGGACCTGAATGACCAAAGACTTGGGCCTGGAGGAAATTGGATGAATGGGTTAAGCACAACCGAGGACGACAGTTCAGGCGGCAGCGACATGAGACGATGACGACCAGAAAACAACTGCGCGGTAGGACAAGGACGAAGGAGGGAGATCGGTTACGGAGAACCAGAAGTCGGGTAGCTGAACCAGGCGGTAAAAAAGCAAACAACACTTTCCACACACACCAACGGTGATAATGAGCACCCAACACAAACACGCAAGTAGCCAACGAGAAAGAAGGCGGACGATGCTGACATAAATCCGAGAGACTCGAGGAGAGCGAGCACAGGGGCAAAACCAGATTCGAGAAGCAGCAATAACACATGAAGGGGCCCTCGCTGCCAGCGGGAGGAGGAGAGTGAAATCGACAAACCTCGATGAAGGAAAAGGAGTGTTGGGATTGAAAACAAAAGTCGAATTGGAGGTGTACAGACTAAGCTTGGGAGCCATGGGGCCAAAAGCCTAGGGATTGAAGCTGAATCATCGAGTGATAGCAACAAGACGGTTTCGGCTAACACCAACATAGGTGATGGCAGAGGTCGAACACAATGGAGCACTAATTGAGCCAAGGAGATGATGGTTGGGGAAGTGGGCAGTTTGATGAAATTGGGCCCAAGGCAAGTCCTTGGTCCCAAAGCTGACCCGTAGAAAAATTGGAATAAATTAAATAAATTTGAAAGTAGTAAATTATAATAAATAATTAAAATAAATAAATCCCAGCGGGGTTTGCGTATTTCCCGCTTGGGTTCTTGGTGCGTTCGGTTCATGCATTGTGTGGCTCTATGTTTGGTAACGGGACTTTCTTCTCCGTTTGATGCGGTTCTGGCTGTCGGAGTCGGGATAGGTTAGGGTCGTGGTAGTGTGTATCGATGCGTCTCATTTCTCCGGAAGAATGATTCCTTGGAGGTTCGTCTTCACTGTCCACCGGTGACTCCTGATGTGCCGCTGACCTACGGTGCTGCTTTAGGGTTGTGCTTGGTTTCGTCTTTCGTCTACGTCCTCGTCTTGTTTCAGATTAGTTGTATCTTGTTTCGCCTTTGTAGAGTTTTGACCTGCATTTTGCCCCAACTTTGTATTTTTATGTTTGTTTAGACGGTTACCGCATTCCGACTTGTCGGCCCTCAAAGTTAAGGGTGAGCACAAATCCCGCAAATTCCGGTCCCGTCTCGGACTCGGTGGGATTTGAGGAAAAAAGGTAACTCCCGTCCCGCAAAAATTATGTGGGACAAGATGCGGGACGAGACTATAGGATCCCACAAATCTCGGTCTCGTCCCGCATTTATAAAAATATATATATATATATATATATATATATATATATATATATATATATATATATATATATATAGAGAGAGAGAGAGAGAGAGAGAGAGAGAGAGAGAGAGAGAGAGAGAGAGAGAGAGAGAGAGAGAGAGAGAGAGAGAGAGAGAGAGAGAGAGAGAGAGAGAGAGAGAGAGAGAGAGAGAGAGAGAGAGAGAGAGGAGGAGGATGGATCAAATGTAATCAGCCCTTAACGTGTAACATGTGAACAAATCAGAGCCGTTGATCTGAAAGAAATTAAAGGTCAAGATTATGCCACATAAGGGAGGAATTTTGTAAAAAAAATGAAAAAAAATACTCCACTCTTAATTGGAAGCGCGTGACATACTAAAACCTAATCCAAATCTTCAATTCCCCACAACCGTAATTAAAAAGGAGAGAGAAATGGCCAAATTGGATGAAGCGATTCAATGGAGTCTGGAGGATGAAGCGACCCACTGGCGATTCAATGGAAGCAATTCAATGGAGCAAGCAAAGGTGATGGCGGAGCGGACGATGAAGGTGGAGTGGTTGTGCGACGGAAGTTTGGATGCGAAGGAGACGGCGATTGGAAGGGCAACCCACAGATTAGGTCTTCGATTACCTCTAAATCAGCCCCTAATGCGATTAGGATCCGGCGATGGCGGAGCCTTCGATCTATACTCCACGGGTTGGATCGATCCAAATCCGGACGTTGTACGCCAGCATCCTAGTGTGTCGGATCTATTCGTCGGTGCGACCGCCTCCGTCTCCGAGCTCGCTCCCTTTCCCTGTCGCGCTTTTCGACGGAAGTTGAAGGAGATGGCTATGGTGGCTGGCGAAGGCGGAGGAGGATGCGACGAAGGTGGATCCGGGAGGTGCGGTTCAGCGGCGATTTGAAGCCATGGGTAACTCCCTGGTGGTGGATTTGCAGTCGGGAGGTTTTCCGGTAGTTGTTGATTTGCGGTTGGGAGGTTTTATGGTGGTGGATTTGGAGTCTAGGTTTGTGATTAATTGAAATCGTTTTTATTTGCAATTGCTTGATTTAATTGCTCGATTGAAAGACATATTCGGGGAGAAGGCCGAATTATTCATATGTATGGATCGATTTTGCGATTTTGTGCTTCGCGATTTGTTCTTTTTATTTGACAATCATATGAATTAAAAATGCATCGATATTATCGAATAATCACGCGATACCATCAAATAATCCTGTGATACCATCGAATAATTTTAGTTATACTACTGTAACACCATCGAATAATTAAGCGATACCATCGAATAATCAATCTATACCATCGAATAATCAAGCGATACCATCGAATAATCCTGATATACCATTGCACAATTCGTCGATACGATCGAATAATCCAGATATATAATCGAATAATTTAAGGAGAGTGCACTACACACGTCTCCAATCCAGCAAGTGGGCAAAAAAAAAGGTAGGCCCCACTAATTTTTAATTAAAAAAAAAACTAAAATTGTCTATTAATCTCATCCATCCATTTCATTCAATCAATGGCCCAGGTGTGTTCACATGTTACACAATAAACCTTGATTACTCCTGAACCATCCCAAATATATATATATATATATATATATATATATAGTAGTGATTCTTTTTTTCACATATATATTTTTTAAGACAACGTTACAATTTTTTGATTTACATATTTAGTTCTTGTATTTACATTTAAATTTTAAACACTACTGATTACATATTGTAAACCATTGCTCGAGTGAAGTTATTCTAATGTTTAAGTGACAGTGTATATTTCTTTGTTTGACTTTTTGTTTTTGTATTTTTTTATTATTCAAGTTTTTTTTATAATATTTTATTATTTTTATCCGAGGATAAGACCCGTCTCGTCCCGTGTGTGATAAGGCCCGTGTTGAATTAAAAAAAAAAAGAGCGAATCCCGTCCCAGAAAAAATTAAGCGAGACGGGCTCCGTCTCGCCTCATCGTCCCGCGTCCATCCCTACTCGAAGTTCAAGTATGTCTGATCTCGAATTTTTTCCTAATAAAAAAAGTATATCTTCTTTATATTTTTATCGATTAATTTGGTGAGACTTGAGAAAAAAAAAATAAAAAAAAATCTATAATTTTATATAAAAAAAAGTAGAGTAATCGAGTGTCCGAACGAGGGAGGTGGTCCTTTAGTGCTGCCACCTTTGATTTCGATGTCACAACTTGTTGGTTTTTCAAAGCAGAAGCAGCATTTAATTTAATATTAATAAATGGCAGCCGTAGCCCGTAGCAGTTGCCTCTCTTCTTTTTCTTTTTCTTTTTTTGTTTTTTGTGTGTAGTGTGTGAATTTAAAAATGAAAATAATATGAATATTGGAGGAAGGTGGATGATTGAGATGGCAAGACAATGGCATCACCTAATAATATGAATATGGGATAAGATTAGCACAAAAACTGGTGGTAGATCTCCAATATTACTACTCATGTTGAGAGTTAACATTACTTTAATTACGGACTATATGGGATTGATAAAACACCTTTAAAAAATGATTTGTTCTAACCAATTTAGTGTCCGTTTAAAGGGCACATAAATATAAATATAAGATATAGACTATGAGTATCCGATAAAGATTTCAGACTATGGGTAATGGGTATGGGTATAGAATTAATATCTATATCTTATATCTGCTGTTTGAAAAAGGTATATAGATATCTTATATCTGCTGTTTGGATTTCTAGTAAGCACAATAAGCAATGTAATGAGGAAAGGGACCGGAGAAGAAAGAGAAGTCTATAGCTACTAATTTTTTGAGATATCAAAATGTGAAAATAACCTAGAATTAGTATATGAGGATATAAGATTGATATCTATATACAAATTTGGAGAAATATACCAAACTAGGTATATAGATATTGAGTCTTCTATTCCCATAGTCTATATCTATATACCCATCTCAAACAAGCCTTTAATTATTTACATAATGTAATATAATTATTTATATAAATTATATATAAATAATTATATTATTTATATAAATTATATATAAATAATTATATTATTTCATATGAATAATTTTGTTGTGCAAATTTTTCTTTAAATCTCATTTATTAATTTTCTCAATCATACACTCCAACTCTCCAAATTTATTCACAATTTACTCATATGAGGTATTTATATTGGATCTATCCTATGTGCATTATATATTCCGTATAATTTAATTACTACGATATATTTTAGGGTAAATTACACATAACCACCCATAAATTATGATACTTTTCACATAATCACCCATAAAAACTTAAATTACAGTAAACCACCCATAAATTTGTTTTGTTTTCATATGACCACCCACACATTAAACCTCTATTTGTTTTGTTTAAAACGACTAAAATATTCATAATTCAAGCTTATTTGTTTGTACTTTGTACAGGAAAGATGTTACATGTATAAAAGTACGTGTTTGGATTCCAATTGTATTGTGTTTATAATGTAAAATAGACAAGGTCGTATTTGGTAAACAGAAAATTTAAGATGAATTAAGGGTGTGTTTGGATTCCATAATTTAATAATTATATACTCCCTCCGTCTCAAAATTTAGGTCATTTGACTTTTTGACAAGCTTTTTAATGTGTTAAAAACTCTATGAAATATTATTTGTTTTTCAAAATTTTAAAAATAATTTCAAACTTATTAGTAATGAGTTTCAAAATTTTTAAAAAATTTTGAAAAAAAATCAATATTTTATAGAGTTTTTAACACATTAAAAAGCGTGCCAAAAAGTCAAACGACCTAAATTTTGAGACGGATTGAGTATAATGTAATAGTTTTATCCCGATTTATGTGATTATTTGATTATATTACTATTTTACCTCAGTTTTTATGAGATTTTTAGTTATATAACCAATTGCTCACATAAACCGAAGTAAATAATTGAATTATAATTCAAATGGAATGGAATTCAAACCCACCCTAACTACTCCAACCAATATATATCTAAATTGGATTTGCAATGTGAAGAGTCGAGACTTGCAATAGTTCCTGACAGTCTTCTCTCCTTCAAATGTTGAATAAAATAGGGATAAACTCTAAAATAAAACAAGATTGTTGCTTTAAAAGAAGGGTAAATTTTCACATATCTTAAATTACAAATCATATCATTTGAAAAATAAGCTAAGCTTATACATATCATTTGACAAATTAGTCAAACATGAATAATTTATTATAATTTATCCTTTTTTAAAAGGGTAAAAGTAAAATCGGATTATTTAACAAATCGGGAGTCTTATGAAAACAAATCATTCCATTAAATACAAATAAGCTTAAATTAAGGGTATTTTGATATTTTTAAACAAAATAAGTAGAGGTTTAATGGGTGGGTGGTCTTATGAAAAGATACCTAATTTATGGGTGGTTTACTGTAATTTAAGTTTTTATGGGTGGTTATGTGAAAAGTACCATAATTTACGGGTGGTTATGTGTAATTTACCCTATATTTTACTCCCTCTGTCCAAAAATACATGGACTTTTACTATTCATGCACGCTTTAATAAGAGTTAAAAACTATATAAAATATTAACTTTTTTATATTTTTTTTTAATAATTACAAACTTATTATCAATAAGTTTGTAATTATTAAAAAAAATTAATAAAAAAGTTAATATTTTATATAGTTTTTACCTTCTTAAAAAAAAGCGTGTGTGAATAGTAAAGGCAATGTATTTTTGGACGGATGTAGTATTATCTTATAAGTTCATCAATACATGTCATTTTAAATTGTTATTTATTCAGAAGATCGAAGATAGTTCCTCTATGTCAAAAATTAAGTACTTTGACACATTTTTTAAGCTAAAAAATGTAATCTAATATCAACTTTTTTACACATTTTCATTATACATAAAAAAATGTGTTGAATAGCAATTATGTGACGTATTTTTTTATACGAATGTAATATCATTATAGATTTTTTAGTGTCATAATATGCTCTTGTCATTATTGATTTTTTTATTAATTGTAGTTTCCGATAAAATAAATAGTAGAATATAAACAATGATAAAATAGTATATAAATTGATTTGCTTAAAATTGTCTTGATAGAACACATTAATTAATACTCCGTTTGATATTATTTGTCGTTTGACTTTTCGGCACGTTTTTTTAAAAGCTAAAACTATATAAAATATAATTTTTTTAATTAATTTTTTTTCATAATATTGTACTTACTCCTTATATGTATGAAATTATATATAAAAAATTAATTAAAAAATATATTTTATATAATTTTTATCTTCTTAAAAATGTGAACTATAAGACAAATGACAAATAATTTAAAACGGAGAGAGTAATAATTGTCCAAAATGACTAGAAGTAAAAAAGAGAAATTAGCCCCAGTCGGGGTGGCTCACTGGTGGGGAGCAAGGGGGGATGTGGGGAGGTCTTGGGTTCGATCCCTACCTTCGCCCCTTTCCTTGGATTAAAATCTAAGGTTTGCCTTGCTCCTTTCTAGTGTGTCGAGCCGGTCGGCGCAAGCTGGTTTATCTGGTGTGTGACTCTTGTCGGCTGGGTCATGTGCCCGGGGTTTGCCATCAAAGGTGGGTTCCTCATCATAAGAAAAAAGAAGAGGGAGAAATTAGAGATGATAATTTTGGGGAAATAGCATGTAGAATATTATCTTTTACCTATTATATAATCTAAATGATTTATATCTTATTTTCATCACTCAATCATATCTTTATCTTTGATATACTCCATAATTTTGATAAATTTATAATTAAAAAAAGAAGACGAATTCTAGAAAAAATATTTAAAAAATGCAAATCGCAATGAGTTAATCATAGGGGCGTGGATCCAACCAATCCAATTTTCGGGTAAGTGGATATTAATAAATGAATAAACGGTGAAGATGGACGTATGTGTTTGGTGGGAGATCAACGGTTGAGATGGGATCTGATCAATGTGTAATATGTGGGATGCCCACACATGTCATGTTACATGCAAACCATACCATATGGATAATCAGACATGTCCATCAACCCATCCTTTTTAAAAAAAAAAAAAAAAATTCCTACCACAATTTTTGCAAGTTACACGTGGACGAAGTTTTTAAAAATTTCACATGATATAAGTGACGGGGTAAAAAACTTATCCAATTTTTGCAAGTTGTTCCGTCCCTTTTTTTTTTTTTTTTTTTTTTTCCGAGTAGAAGCCCTACCCGATAGCATCCTTATGGATAAGGTTCTGAAGACTTATGTCGTTATTGATGTCGAGATCCCTGACAGAGTGATAAGGGTGTGCAACAACATTTTTTTAGTTCTGTCCCTCTTTGATACGGAGTAGATTTTTTCTTTAATTTAACATTTCAAAATTATGATATTTTAGTTCAAAACAACGTTTTTTTTTAGTTCAAAACGACATTTATTTTTGAACAACAATGTTTTAGTTCAAAACGACAACATTTTTGTTTACAACTATGTTATTAATTATTGTATTTTTTTTTCTCTTAAAACAAAAAAACGAGTTCATTTTAGTTTATAAGAACATTGTTTTTGTCTGGAAAAATACGATTTGAAACTTAACGATTCAATATGTAACTTGTTGTTCTCTTAGCATGCAATAATATGTAACAAGATATAAAAATTTTAAGTTGCATAATTTCTTATCTAATTGTTGAATTTAGTAATATAGTCTCTTACTTTGAAACTCTTGGGTTAAATTATATTATCAAAATAGCAAGTTAAATAAAATATAAAAGTATCGTGGTTTATTTTTGGTCCGAAAAGTATCGTGGTTTGTTAAAAAGACATTTCAAATAATTAATTTGTGATTTAATTTTGAAACATTCATAACTTTTTACTTGGGTATCGGATAGAGATTTATAATATATATCAAAACGAAACTATCGACGAGTAGAATATATATAGGTAACTCGCCAAATGAAAGGAGGGGCGAATGCTCCCCCTTTCCTCTCCCCAACTCCGCCTATATCTACAAGGTTTTACAAAATTTTATGTTGTTTTAATATTGGAAAATTAAGATTTTGATTTTTAAATAATCTATAAAAATGATATCATTGTACATTATTTAAAAAAAACACTTTATAGTTTATAATATTGTGTATTAGTATGAATTTTTCTTAAGACTACTAATTTTTAATTTACATTTTCTTATAGATAATTCAACCAATTTTAATATTTTCTTCCAAAATTTTATACATTTAATTTCAACTTATTCTTAATGTTTAGTTTTTATTTATAAGGAAAAAGGCTAAAATTAATACGAGCTTTCATATATGAACCAATATTCATACGAACGTTAAAAATGATTAAAAGGTATATAAACTATTTCACATTAAACCAAATTTTGATACTAAACAAAATTTGACCGATTTTTCAGCCATTTTTTTCACAAGACAACCGGATGTTCAAAATTTTAATGATGTAGTGTAACATAATTAAATACCATTTTTGATTTTTTTGTAAAAAAAATGATTTTGGACACAAATTGGATTCTAGAGTAATTTACTGATCCAATTTGTATTCAATATTAGTTTGTTTTTTTACTCGGTGACTCATGCTCCGCTTGTCTACCACCACCTTACTTTCATTGAATTGGTAAATAAAGAGCGGCCATTCTGGGGTTCGAACCGGAGACCTATGGGTACTACCCACAAGTTCTTTCCGATTCCCGTCACTTACCCCACACACCCTTCACTTCTCCTCCCACATCCTCAACTTCCCCCCTCCCCCTCCCCATCAACCCCCCTCTCCCCGCTTCGCGCCATCAACTACCACCCTTCCCTCCCTTTCCTTCCCTACCGCCAACCTTGCCCTCTCTTAACAACCTCGCCCTCTCCTCCACCTGTCTCACCCAACCGCTCCGTCGCCACATCTCTCGGAACCTCATTTCCTAACCCTAGCCTTAGCCTCCCTCCGTCGCTGACCCCAAATTGTCCTTACCTTTGGGAGCCGAAATCCCTCCCTTTGGGTGTCGTAACTCCTCCATTCGGAAACTGAAATACCTAATATCAATGCCCTTGAAATCACTAATTCCTACAACTCTCCCTTTGACTGGCGACACTTACTCCTTCTAGTGAGTTGTAACTTGGGATAACAAAAAATGCTCCTAATCGGGAGATGAAACCCCTCCTCATGGGAGAAGAAGCCTCTAATTACGTCCCACCCTTCATGAGTCGGAAATCCTCCCTCTGTGAGCAGAAACCACCAATGCTGAGGACCGAATGTTTCATAGAACGTGCCCCAACCCCTGTATATCTTATCTGAATCCTCGACCTTGAACCGATGTTCACCTTACATCCTAAAGTAATTCATTTGTATTCTAAATCCTACGAGGAAAATCAATGATCAAAGCAGGATATGCTTGTAGATATTTCTCCCTCTAATAGGATGAAGTCTTCTTAAAAATAATTATTTCAAAACTCCAACGATAAAAAACAATTATGTTCTTGAAATTGAGATGATCTAGGCTCTTTCTGGGAGGTGGCTTTCTCGACGTCAACCATCCAATCCTAAATCTATCGATTTGAAGAACTCCGATTTGTGCTTTCAGCGTCCATCCAAGTCTTCTTAGGTTTATGGTTCTTGAGGAGTCTTGACTCGTTGGTTCGTGGTTAGTTCCAAATGAGGAGCAGTCATGCGACCTTGTAGATCGGATTTATCACGACAGTGTCTAAGGTCTCCGGAGTTCCCTCATCTAGGTGGCGGAAACGTCATCTAATCCACACTTCCTCAGAAGTCGTCCTTTGCCTGTTGTGGATTTCTGCTTTCTGTCTCCCCGGCGGTGAGAAATCGTGTCAACTTCAGCTTCCCCAAGAGCTCACTATCCACTTCCTCTCGCTGAGTCTTTTAACCTCATTTGAGGCAGAATTTTGTGCTTGTTTCATAGTTTTAGAGTTTTTTATTTATCTTCCTTTGATTGATTAAGCTCATTGTCTGGCGTTTCTTGCACCCTCTCGATTTACCAAACAATTTGTTTGGTATTTCGAATTGTTTTGTATATATATATATATTTGATTATTTAATGATGTGACTCCACACCATTTTACATATTTGTGAAACTGTGAAACTAGCCGAAAAGGTCTTATCCATCATGAATACCCCCATGTAAAAGGCTTAAACCAACCATTTGAATATTATTGTGATATCAACACAAAGGCTTGCGAAAAAATTGTTGTTTGTAGCCTGGATAAACCTATCTATTTGGAATTAAATGCTATTAATCCTACATCATGCGACTGATATTGACCGTTTCTTCCTATCAACTCTAAAACTAATATTGGTTATACTTGTGTTATGTTAGCCTTGCCTAGGCTTATGTTTTCCCTGGCCCTTGATACACCATCTGGGTACTCTCGGTTTGTCATGACCGGTAAGATGGCCTCTCTCGTGAGGCTTACAGGTAAAACAATTGGGTTGGTGAACTTGGTTGCCTTCCTGCCCAAATCCCGAAAGTACCAAACCCCTCGTCATGAGGTCAAGCAGCCGAAAAAGGGACCTCTCCCTATTGAAGGATGTAGCCACCAAAGGCTAGAGAAAAAAGGAAAAAAAACAAACCCTTTTCCTGAATAGCTTGAAAAACGTTCTCGATGGGGTGCAAAACAACATCACAAACTTCGGTCTCACTCCCTTGTTTGCCAAACTGTGGTCTCACATCTATTACCAAATCTTTTTTCCTTGTATCTTCACATTAAATATCCTAAGACAAACTTTTTTGGCATGAGGTCGCTAACCTTCCCATCCCATGCATCAAAATGTTATAAATGAGATTAAGTTTTTGGAATTGTAGAAGAATTGGTAAAAAAAACCTTTTGGATTGACATAAATACTTGGTGCAAAAATGAACATATCCAACTAGTGGCATTAGCATAAACGAAATCAGAATCTATCTCAGATGAGAAAAATTGGAAATATGTAGGCTTTGATAATGCTATTTGGTCTCCTACCTCTAGTCGGTCTGGCGGTCTTGGGGTCATACGGAAGGACCACCAACTCTCACTTGAATCTCTTTTTGTCGAGATCCACCTTCTGAGGATTATTGGTATTCGCTACGAAAACACATTCGATGATGTGGTAATAATGATTTTTTTTTCTATACCCCCCCCCCCCGATTTGCGTGAAAAGATGTTTTTTGGGAGACCCTATCGGTTATCATCACAACCTCTTCTCTTCCATGATTGTCATGGGAGGTCTGAATGAAATCTACTGTAGTAGTGACAAACTGGGAGGTGTGATTGTTCGTCCTTCCCGTTTTACTCGCCTCATTAATTTTAAAAATGATTGTTCTCTAATGGATATCCCCATTTTTGGAAACTCTTTCACCTGGAGAAGAATATCGAAAGAGAAAGGAAACACCTTTAAAAAACTAGACCACATTCTAGTCCATCACTCTATCATACATTCATACACAAATTCCCTAACCTAATTAAGAAGAATGGTGTCTTTTCTTCAGATCACTGTCCCATCTCAATTACCATTGATTGTAGTTCTTCTTTCAAAGCCCCCCCCCCCCCCACCCCACCCAATTCAAATTTGAAAACATATGGCTTCAAAGGAAGGACTTTCGGAACATTGTTAAACAAGCATGGCGTAGATCCTGCCCTGGCTCTACGACGTGCCAAGTGTATTTTAAACAAAAGACTCTGAAACAAAAGGCAAAACTTTGGAACAAATCAATGTTTTGAAACATCCTTCGTCAATTGAAGGAAGTCGATGAAAAACTTCTTGAAATTCAGTCGCATCAAATTAATATTTTCCCCCAAATCAAATTAATATTTTCCTCTTTGGGGGAAACTCGAGAGAAGTAAGTCTCTTAACGAAAAATGAACATCTTCTTCTCTTTCAAAAGAACTTCTGGAACCAGAGGGCCAAAACCAAACACTTCAAACTATCGGACTCCAATACTTCTTTCACTGCGTAACGTCGGGTAGGAGACATAGAAAACAAATTCGAAACATCACTTCAGTGGAAGGTATCCTCATTGTTGGTGAAGAAAATGTTAAGGTAGAAATTAAATGTGACTTTGAGAAATGATTCAAGAAAGAACCAATAAATGAAAATATACTCAACGAACTATTATGTCTCATTCAACCAACAATTACTACAGAAGATCACTTGGCTCTAATTCATCATCCTTCTATAGTGAAATAAAGAATGCAGTATTTAGTATTGGATCCAACAAGTCCCCTGGCCTCGATGGCTTTACAACAGAGTTCTATAAAAAATACTAGGACATTGTCGGCCCCTCAATTATCAAGGTTGTCAAAGGTTTCTTTCACTCTGGGAAACTTTAAAAAAAATTTAATCACACTTTTATCTCTTTGCTTCCTAAGCGTGACAACCCCTCCTCTAGTAAACACCATCGATCCATCAGCTTATGCTCCACCCTATACAAGGTAATATCCAAAATTTTAACAGAAAGACTAAAAATACCATTAGAAAGCTAATCCACCGTCTTCAAGGGGTCTTTGTATCTGATAGAGCCATCCAAGACAATGCTCTTATTTCCCACGAAATATTTCATTCATTCAAATCCCGCAAAGGCAGTGAAGGTTGGCTAGCAATAAAACTAGATATGGAAAAAGCATACGACAAGATGGACTGGCATTTCACAAAGAAAATACTATAAAAATTTGGCTTTCACCCGATCTTTGTAGCCTGGGTCATGGAATGTGTGGAAACTGTTTCATTCTTTGCTTTAGTTAACAACGGCCCTACCGACATGTTCCCACGAACTCAGGGTCTTTGTCGATCAGGGTGACCCGATATCTCTTTCCCTTTTTATTTTAGGAGCAGAGATCTTTTCTCGCAAACTTGCGATGGAGGCCCGCGCCGCAAATAGTCCAATTAGATTTAAATATGGTAGAAATGGTCCGTGCATTCCATTTCTAGCATTTGCAGACGATGTCATTATTTTTCTCTAAAGATAGCGTATCTGCTACCCTCAATGTCAAAACCATTTTTGACAATTACTGTAAAGTTTCGGGACAATGTGTAAATTACCACAAATCTAGTTTTCAAGCAACTAAAGGAATTATGAACTCTAGGATCCAGGAGCTTTATAATTATTTAAATATTACTAACGGAAGCACTCTTGAAAAATATCTTGGATACTCGATAGTCAATGGTCTCAGTGAATAAGAAAACTTTTGAAAAAATCATCTGTAAAACCAAAGGAATAATTGAGTAAGTGGAGGGTGAGTGCACTTTCTCAACATGGTCGTGCAATTCTCATTGCGTCAAATCTGGCTTCAAAACCTCTTTATACAATGCAAAGTTTTATGCTACCATCCTCTGTTCACAATGAACTGTATCAAATTAATAGAAGGTTTTTTCTGGAATAAGGATAATCAACACCACCCTCTTATTAGTTAGGATAGAATATGTAGACCGAATAAATTCGGGGGAATGGGCTTGAGAAAATCAAGGGAAATGAATTAACACGGGAATATTTGCACGCTAAAATGTATTGACACGGGAAAAAAAACTAGGCTTGAGTTATATTTGCTCAACATACGGTTATATTTGCACATGCACAACATACTCTTATATTTGCGCGACAAAATGTAACAAAAAAAAAGAGTGAGGCTATAGGCAAGATGATAAAATGGCTATTGACAAGATGGGAAGGGGATGGACATTTCATTAATTTGTCCCAAAGTGTGGATATTTCACCAATTGAGACAACTTTTTTGGAGATTTTGCAAACTCCCCCGTTAATTTTTTAGTTCTCTTAATAAATGGGGTAGAGGATTCTCATGACCTACGAGTTTGTAAGAGAAGATGGACTATAAAAGAGACTATAATTGCGGACTAGAGAATCCTCACCGACGGGTTTGTAATAACTCTCTAAATGAAATCTCTTGGTCTTCAAATTGGTTCGATGGAGGTTAAAAAGTCGGGTCCCGTGCAAAGGAGACTTCCTCACTTCTTCTTTTTTGAATCGGAAATAATTTGGCAATAAGGGGACCTTATATGCCAAGAGTATCCAAGCGGGTGAAATTGTAAAGCACTGAATCGTCAGGTGTCAAAGAGCCCGAGAAAGCAATATTGAGGTGTGATAAGCGGTCCGCCACTCGGTTTGCCTCCCTAAAGACATGACGAATCTCTAATGATTGAAAGAAATCAAGGGAAATTAGACTGTCGGAGACAATCATTTCCGAGTCCCTCGTAGGTTTCCCACAACCCTTGAGGTTGTTGATAATGGTGAGGTTGTCACCCTCGATTATCAGATTGGTTATGTTGAGTTGTCGAGCAACATTGATACCATACCAGAGGCTCAGGCCCTCAGCTCCAGAAATTGATGATATGGAGGACGGGCCGGCGCCACAAAAAATCGGTGTGCCTGTATGGTTTCTAATAACATATCCAAAGGAGCCATCCGGAGAGTGGTTATTCTTTTTATGTCTGGCTTTGCGTTGTCGAAGAGTGATTTGTTACAGGAGACTTCCTCACTTTGATCAAAGGGAGCTTGAAGATATATATCTTTGCTCCAAAAACAATAAAATGAAATCACTCACCTTGGACGCCTCTCACCCTTCGGTCTAATGGGAATTGTAAGAGGAGGTAAATTATGATGACTCAACCGGTAACAAGTATCTTTAACAAGTCATGTTGTTGTTGTCGAACTCCTTCCCCTTGCATCAATGTTTTAAGATTCCCTCAATTTTTGGAGTGCATCTTTGGCTAGGGCCAGACTCGGCCTCGTTGTTTTTGTACGTATTTAGGGCTAGATGCTCGTAAGGACGCTTTCGAATGGTGGTTCAAATCTTCGAGAGACTCTGATCACTCAAATGGTTGGCTCTTTCAAGATAAATAAAATGTAATCAATATTAGCAATAAAATAGAGAAAAAATAGTGCTCCGTACAATCTATTATATCTGGGCCGTATTTTAAAAAGATATTATTATAAGTTATTAAAGTCCGACTCGGACCGATAACTGGGGGTCGTGTGCACAGGCGCACATGCGCTAGTAGCCTAGCATACAAGCCGAGTGGGGTTCCATTCTAAAACCAATTAGCAATAGAAGGAGTAACCCACTGACTCATATACTAGGGCTTAGACACGACCATGGGTCGAACCCGCCAGGTCGACAGGTCAGACCCGCCGGGTCGACAACCCGGAGAGGGTGACCCTAACCCTGACCCGGGGTTGGGACGGGTCGGCGGGTTGGGTGACCCGGCGGGTCGGACTGTCGGGTCGGCCACATGGCACCAAATCGGGTACCCAATGAGTTTTGCGGGTCGACCCGCCGGGTCAACCATTTTTTTTTTTAAAAAAAAATTGTTTTAAACCCAAAATAAAACTTAACTCAAGTCTTTCACCACACTTTCAAAATGGAAAGATTTAAGGTTGACAAAACATGGTATGTGGGAAGATATATATAGACATCTTCATTCCACTCCCATCATTTCATCACACTTTAGATGTGGGAAAGAAAATGTTGGATTGTGGGAATGACAAGTAGGGTATGAGGATCTATATATAGAGAAAATAGAGGTAAGTAGCCCACTTTTGATGTGGGACAGAAATATGAGATATGAAAGAAAATGTGAGAAATTGATATTTAAGTATATGATGTAAAATGTAATGTAATTAAAAATTTTGGATTATATGGTGGAATATAATGTAATTTAAGTATTTGGATTATATGATGTAACATATAATAATATAATTAAAGTGTTTACCTCTTAAGATTTAATGAAATGAATAACACATGGTAATGAAACATCATGATACAATATATCAAGTTATGTTGGATTAATCTTTCTATTTAATTTAATTGATAGTTGTGTTGATCCATTAATGCTTCATAAGTATTTTATTTTACTTGCATTATTATGTTAATTTCTTGATCAATGATTTCAAATCTAGGTTCTTCTTCATATAGGTATGTTAAACTTTCTCGATTGAAGTTGAATTAGCCACATGTTGTGTATACACTTAATGATGATGTTATTAGAATTACATACTTGGGTTGTTTGTTATAACGTACATGAAAAGACACATTGACAAAGTATTGCCAATATTATATTTCATTCTTGTGTTTGAAAATCCGAAGTTCTATATCATTTTGAAAATAAACGAAAACTCGACATTAAGAATACTATACAAGTGTAACGGCTTTATCAATAACAATATTTGTATTATTTGAAATTATATCATAAAGACTCCTAACTTAGTATCATATAGAATGATATAGAATGATTTATAAGTATGGATTGACATTAAAAACCGAATGATAGAGATTGAAGATATGGTGTAGTTTCTAGTTTCTACCCTTGTTCTTGTCCCACATTGAAAACTAGAGGAAAGGAGGGGTGCTAAGTCTATAAAAGGAGAAGTATGGGGGTGCTAAGTCTCACATTGCCATTGCATATTACATTATGTAATATTATGAATTATGAATGAATTATTCTAAGAATAGTTTATATAATTTACATAATAATTATAAATTTATTTTATTAAAAAAAAAATTTTTAAAAAAAATTAAAATGCCGGGTTGACCTGTCGGGTCGGACCCGCCAGGTCACGGGTTATCTTTTCCCCGACCCTAACCCTGACCCTCAACCCGAGCCGACCCTTGGACCTGTGGACCTTGACCTGGCGGGTCACGGGTCGACCCGTGACCCGTGGCCATGTCTACTAGGGCTTGATATGTTCAACTTTCCGATGTGGGACACTTTGGTCTCATTCACATCTCTAACATAAGTAAAGTCTATTTGCATTATTAAAGGGTATTCCAATATACACCCACACTATTCCAAATTTATGATTTTTTTAATAAATGGATATTGAAATTTCCATATGAATGATGATTATGTTTATAAATTCGGTTTTTTTATCATAAACTCTAAGGGTATAGGATCAAAATCTGAATTAGAAAAGATTCTCTAATAAAAAAAAAATCAAAACTCTAGAAATCTAATTAAGTAAAAAGTACATCTCATTTTTCTCTCTTCTAGATCCGAAAGGAAGAAAGGGAAGAAAATGGTGGAGGAAGTTGATAAACTTTTAACTAATATGGATAGTTTGATGGTCAGTTTGGTTAAAAAAAAAAAGATGAAAAATATGGCCGTATGGCAAACGCCCCGTTTTATAATCACTATCTTGTCCCCCGGGGCATAGCTCACTGGTTGAAAGGTTACCCTACGCTGGGTCTAGAAGCTTCGGGTCATCGGGTAGGAGGTTCGATTCCCAGGAGAAGCATTATTTGTTTCTCTTTTGGAGTGGGCCTCCTGGAGCCAAAGGTTATTGAGATAGGGAAAATCCCGTCATCATAGCACAAGGGCATTCTGGTCTTTTAACAATAAATTCTAGTATTCAATATGACATTGATGCTTCCGTTTCGCCTATTGATTACGATAGCGGTTTCGTGCATTAAGAGCATTGACCGAATTAAATACGGTAACGATTTCTTTTATTTAATATCATAACGGTTTCTTTCATTTAATACTCGACTAGTATAAATAGTAGAAGAGAGACTCGGATTGAGGACGAACAACGACTGCCTTGAGCGTCGGAGGGTCCTCCGGGGGGGACAAGCCTCACCCCGACCTCGTTTGTTGTTCTTGTTTTGCAGGCTACGGTTCGGATGGAGTCGAGGATCAAGATCGATCTCCTTCAACCACGATGATGCGGATTTTATGCATCACAATTGGCGCCGTCCGTGGGGATCCGATCAAAAAGTCCTAAAATCGGAACCCTAATGAACGAGACTGAAGTGTCTTACCACCGTGACTGGGTGTCAGGGGCACAACCAGGTGCTCGGTGCCCATGAACGCCGGGCTTGCAGCGAAGCTTTTCCGAGGGCACAGGGGCATGTCGGACCACCACCGCTCTTCGCCTAATCCCCGATCCTGGCATCTGCCGCTAGGCCATCGTCCCGATGCAGGTGGATGGCTCGACTTCAGATGGGGCTTGTCAAACGGTGACGGCCGACGGAGGACAGGTCGGCGACGATGGATGAGAGAAGCCAAGAAGGGACGGGATTCGGAGCTCGATCAACAAGCAGGCGATGGGCGGAGATGGATCTCCGCAGCGACGGCCGACGGAGGTCAGAGCCCGACAACCGACGATTGGAGATGGATCTCCGTGGCCGACAATTGGAGATGGATCTCCGCGTTCGACGATTGGAGATGGAGATCGGCGCCGGCGATGGGCGGAGATGCACTCAGCGACGACGGGGCGACAGACGGGACGGAATTCGCCCCTTTTCTGCTCACGTTCGACTTCAGCGAGGTTCGACTCTCGCCTGCGTTAGCCCGTGTGAGATGGTGAGTCCTTCGGCCATCCGTCGATCCTTCGCCGTGCCGAACGACCGCCTCTCGGGCTCGGAAGGGCTGAGGATGCAGTTTGAGGACCATCTACCGCCGCCGCTCTCTCACGTTCTAAAAGTCGGATGAAGGAGATGGTAAACTAGGTTAATTAAGAAACTTGACTCAAGGATTTTATATATTGCAATGGAGATCCGGACTTTCCAGACAATTACTTAAAAGGTCCAAACTTCAAGAATGGAAGAACTGCAATGTTTTTTTATCAGGTCCAATGACTGTAGATGTCATGAAACGACGTCTCCAAAGTTGCAACAATTATTCAAAAAAGTGAAGATTCGCCACTTATGGCCAAGAAAATGCCAGCTAAGGCAGAAGATTCGCCACTTATGGCCAAGAAAATGCCAGTTAAGGTAGAAGACTCGCCACTTAAGGCCAATGAAATCGCCACTTACGGCCAATCCGACTCACCACTTAAGGCCAACGAAATCGCCACTTACGGCCAATCTGAATCGCCACTTACGGCCAATCCGACTCGCCACTTAAGGCCAACGAAATCGCCACTTACGGCCAATCCGAATCGCCACTTAAGGCCAAGGAAATCGCCACTTACGGCCAATCCGACTCGCCACTTAAGGCCAACGAAATCGCCACTTACGGCCAATCCGAATCGCCACTTAAGGCCAATGAAATCGCCACTTACGGCCAATCCGAATCGCCACTTATGGCCAATCCGAATCGCCACTTAAGGCCAATGAAATCGCCACTTATGGTCAATCTGAATCGCCACTCAAGGCCAATGGAATCGCCACTTAAGGCCAATGAAATCGCCACTTACGGCCAATCCGAATCGCCACTCAAGGCCAATGGAATCGTCACTTACGGCCAATCCGAATATCCCCTTACGGCCGATAGCCAACTACGGGTCAAGCGACTTCCATCATCGTTCACTCGACAAACTTCGCCGTGTTCTTTTTTTCGGCTTCCTTCATCATCGAGACATGAAGAAGAAACCCGAGGGGCAATTGAGATAGGGAAAATCCCGTCATCATAGCACAAGAGCATTCTGGTCTTTTAACAATAAATTCGAGTATTCAATATGACATTGATGCTTCCGTTTTGCCTATTGATTACGATAGCGGTTTCGTGCATTAAGAGCATTGACCGAATTAAATACGGTAACGGTTTCTTTTATTTAATATCGTAACGGTTTCTTTCATTTAATACTCGACTAGTATAAATAGTAGAAGAGAGACTCGGATTGAGGACGAACAACGACT
Organism: Persicaria tinctoria; assembly: GCA_037127255.1. NCBI lineage: Eukaryota > Viridiplantae > Streptophyta > Magnoliopsida > Caryophyllales > Polygonaceae > Persicaria > Persicaria tinctoria. Next base: position 63,826,596 of record JBANSL010000017.1, on the reverse strand, counting down.
GACTTGAGCGTCGGAGGGTCCTCCGGGGGGGACAAGCCCCACCCCGACCTCGTTTGTTGTTCTTGTTTTGCAGGCTACGGTTCGGATGGAGTCGAGGATCAAGATCGATCTCCTTCAACCACGATGATGCGGATTTTATGCATCACAGGTATAAAGGGGGGTGATTTAGACCATTGGTGAGGCACATCCCGCGGTTTACCTCCTCAAGTCGATGAGGGGCCGGAGACTTGGGGTTCGGGACTAGTCTAAGTGTAAGCTTGGGATACCTGGATATAAAAAAAAAAAAATAAAATTATAATCACTATCTTAGTATTGGCAATTTGTTCTGTATTTTTTTAAATCGTTAGTTTAGTTCATCAAAAAATTGATTTTATAGCAAGCAGTTGTGTATTTAAAGTCTTCTATGAATGATTGATACGTACCATCAAGGCATCAATACACAACCCCTAAAACTCTAAAAGCATACCTCTTTTTAAGTTTTACCACACAATAAACGTTGTTAATTGTAAAAAAGAATTAATGCAAGTGTAGACGTTTTATTTACATTGTATATTATGTGCATCATTAATTGACTTCCACATATCTTTGCCTAACTTTAGGTACATACGAGATGAGTCCGGAGAAGTCCTTTTTAGGGAGGTGTGTTAGGTAAGATGCAATTTTCATTATAATACTTTCATATTAACTTATCGTTACATTTATACTTTCATATTAACTTATTGTGTATCATATACACAAATCTCGGCCTTTGGATCAAACCAAATCAAAGGCTCACAATAATCAAAATAAAGAAAAGAGAAAAGAAAAGAAAATGGGGCTATGAATAGTGACGGGGGAAGTAAGTTTTTGACTTTTTTTGTTATTTTCGGCCATTTTAAAAAAAATATTTTCATTTTTTTTGATGTAATTTATTTTTATCTACCTATAGATACCCACTTTGCATATGTTTTGCGGAAAAAAAAATTTACGATAACAATTGAGCTTAAGAGTTTTCGTTTTGTTTGTGCCCAGTTTTATTATTCGGTGGAATTGGTGGGTTTTTTGATATTATTCATTGAATTATATATGTTTATTCAGTGGAATGTAGTGTATTTTTTGTAGTTCGAAATCATTTGGAGCCACATTTAGCTTAAGGGTTTTTGTATTATTCATGCCCATATTGATCATTCAGTAGAATTGGTGATTTTTTTGATATTATTATTTGAATTATGAATATTTACTCAATGGAATGTGTTTTTTTTTTAAACCAATTTTTTTGAATATGCTACCGAATAATTAATAGTATATATTACAATGGATATAGCTTTATTCAATGGTATAGCTTTATTATTCAATAGTATATATTACCATCGAATAATATTACCGAATAATATTGTAACACCATCGAATAATTAAGCTATACCATTGAATGATAAAGCAATACCATCGCATAATCCGTCAATACGATCGAATAATATAGTGATACCATCGAATAATCAAAATGACTAACCTACAAAACAGACTCATACGACTGAATAATCCTTCAAATACTAGTGCATAATCATTCATACTGAACTGCATAATCATCTATGGGAATCAGCGGCTCAGATTCCTCTATGGGAATCAACGGCTCAGATTTGTGTACATGATACACGTTAAGGGTTGAGTACACCGGAACCAACCCCTATATATATATATATATATATATAATGTCCATATTTTTCGCATTTATTAGTATTTTGTCTACCAATCTATCCATATTAGCTAAATGTCTACCGTGTTGTTGAAACCGACGTTGTTGAAACCGGAGTTGTTGAAATCAACGTTGCTGAAACAGGAGTTTGCCCAATTTCAACACCAATTTCAGCAATTTAAGAGATTTCAGCTTCATCGCTCCAAAACTTTAGCCTATGTGGGATTATTATAAACGCCACCTACTAATTTGCTGACACGATTTAAAATTTTGCAAATTACTAGAATTATTATAAACTTTAGTCTACGCGGGATTCGAACTCACGTATTTGCGCATAAGCGCATCGCTCTACCATTGAGCTAAGAAGCTTTTACATATACAAAAGGAAAGCCTAAAAATAATTCCATAATCAAGTATGAAATATATTAACAAAAATTATATAAAAAATACTAATATTTTATAGAGAGCGTGTTAAAAATAAATGACTTATATTTTGAAGTGAAGGAATACAATTTTATATAGGGATATGTGATAGTATCTCTCACCGGTAAAACTTATATTGATCAGGAAAACTTGTCTAAAAACGTAGATATTCGACATAAAAGGATGCACCACTTATAAAGTAAAAGCATTACAATTAGCACATGTTTAGTGGGCCTAAATATGTAGGACGTGCATCAAGATTTAATTAGTACTGTATCTTTTTTTTGAGGTTGTAAAGGGCCAATCGCCCACTTTTATTGCTTAAGTACCATTAATGGGTACCATATTTAATGGAGAATCAAATTTTTTTATTTAATGGTAAACATCCCAAAAGCATCACAATTTGTACATCTATAAACTATTTATAGCTTAATTTGAGACCCACCACATGTCAAGTGTCAATTTAGGTGACATTACATTATTGAAAACCATTATTTGATCAGCATTATTTATAAAGAAAACAAACCCAAAATATGAAATATGGTGTCATGAGTTGTATCTAATTAAATGACTAAATTAAAGCACCTAATAATACAATTAGGGTCATTCAATCACCCGTCCCGTGGAAAATATTTCCACCCGTTCCACCCGTCTCTACTCTTATTTTTTTTACACAAGGCGAAAATTTATCACCACCCAAGAGCGTTTTTATGGGGGAGAGTTTGAAACTCTAGGTCGAAACTCCAAGAGGACGAGCCGGATATCAACGTCAGATGAGCAAGACGATTGGCCGCCCTATTGGCCTCTCTAAAGACGTGGGAGACGAAGACCATCTCGAAAGAAGCAAGAAGTAGAGCATCGAAAATAAGGATTTCGATCTCCCATGAGGACTTATATAAGAACCATTGATCGCGTTGAAGGCGGATAAACAGGCACCCTCCACAACAAGTCTCTTTTTTAAGCCCCCACTTTTGAGCTTCCACCAGCCCTAGCTGCAGACGAACCGCCTCGATCAGCCTGAAGCTCCTAAAAATTCCCGCATCTTCTAGCATCACAAGCAATCAGCCTCCTTTCGTCATCTCGAATCACAATACCTGCAAACGCAAATCCAGAAGGTGATATAGCACCATCAAAGTTGAGTTAATTTGAAACCACCAACCTCAGACTTTCGCCATCTAATGACATTTATTTGACGAGGGTTACTCTTTGATTTAATTGTTCTTATTTTTTCTTCTTCTCCTTCATCTAGTTCATTTTGCTTGGTTTTTTTTTCCAATTTTTTATTTGGTTTCTGATAACTGCTATCATTTCCATCAACTGTTCTTAAATTTTGATTGTCAAAAACGATCTTGTTTCTCTTAGTTCAAATGCACCACCAAAAGAAAGAGAGAGTGTCTTTTTGTTCAAAGCTTAGGTATCGAAAGACTTCATTTGTAAAGGTCTTTATACATCGGTTGCTTTTGTCCGTATTTATAATTTGTCACTCGATCACTCTATTCATTAGGCCTATGATTCGTAATGTTGTGGGTCATTCCATCAGAAGGTGGATGGAGTCTTCATCCATGAAGGTGTAGAGGACACAGTCTAGAGGGGTGTGTATTCCTTTTTTCCTTAGTTTTTTTTATTAAGTAAAAATTCGAGCTCAGACAACTCTGAAGCTCAAGAGGCCGACGAATCGGCAGACGGAGAACCGTCAACATACAACAAAGTAAGCAACACAAATCAAACAAAGATGAAAGAAAAACCCAATAACCCATATATAAAAGCCGTCAGTCAGCGTAGGAGTCGAAGAAAGTCCAAGACGAGCCATGAATGCCGGGAGAGCGTGACAACTCACACAACGTCTTGACGCTGAGAAGACGGAGAATAGTAACCCACGTACCACCGGAAAAGGTGAAACATGAGAAAGTGTGGATCACCGACGTTGCCCCCACCTAGATGAGGGATCTTCGAAGACCGTGAACACAACTAAAAGAATATAGGCCCACAAAATCATCGAACGATTATTTTATATCATATTAGTGTTTGGTTATACATTTTAAAATATATTTAAAATAATAAAAATTTTAAATAAACATCTTATAAATTGTGTTAATTGATTATATTTAGTTTATATATAATTATAAACGTGTGTGATTGTTTAATTGACACAATTTATAAAGTATTTTATTTAAAATTTATGTTATTTTCAACACATTATAAAATCCATAATCAAACACTATTTAAGTGTTTATAATTATAAAAAAAATACATATGCATTTTTTGAAATTATTATTGTATGGTCGATCCTTCTCTTCTTCATCATCTTCTATAATAATAATAATAATAATTATTGTGGGTGCCTAGATAGTATCTCGGCTACCCACTAATTTCTTGTAAATAGTAATTGGATAATAATAATAATAATAATAATAATAATAATAATAATTATTATTATTATTATTATTATTATTATTATTATTATATGCATGGTAAATTACTAAATCAACCATTGACCGGCGACACGCAGAGGTTTTGGAGGGAGGAGTGTCACCTTGCCTAAACGGTATACTATGTTTGTTGTTAACGAGTATATCATCTATTTTTTATAGTCCATTGTCTATTTAGGATTTTATGAGCACCTATAAATACTCATGAAACGCTGATGTTTGTAACCTTAATCTATTCTTCGCCTCCATAATATAAATATAATTCTTATACCTATAAACATAGGTAATACATTATTGCCAAATCACGTTAAATCTTTATTTTTTTTCTTCATTTATTTATCATTCTCATTACAACAATTTATCATACATATAATAATACAATCGTGATGGGTATGATATGACAATTGACGACCCTACACTTTCCAAGCAATAATCCACCGAACTTGCAGTTGGCACCATGGAAGTTGAATAACCTTCGTTCGTTCAAGGGGAATTAGTTCTAAAACCTATTGCATTAAAAAGGTTCTAAAATCTCAAATGTTCATCATTTTAAATGATAAAATAACTATATATATATATATATATATATATATATATATATATATATATATATATATATATATATATATATATATATATATATATATTGTAAGTAAATAAATTTATTTAATGTTCAATTCAGTTTTATATCTCCACGTGAAATGGTAAACAACAACGTGTTATTTAGTAACACAATTTATTTTCTTTCTACGCAAGAAATCTAATTCGATAACATGCCTTTATCGAGATAATGAACTAAACGGAGATACTATTCCCTATATATCCTGAACTCGCTCTTTTGTCATTCCTAGTTCGAAACAATGTATTATGGAGACACCGAGTGGAGAAGAAAATCCATCTTTTGACCTCGAGTTTGTTCCATGAACATTGGTTGATTAAAAGTTATGTCAACTATCAAGCATAGAATCTAATACATATCTAGCTTTGAATATTTGAAATAGGAACTAACCAATAAATAGATGTGAAGTTGGGAAAAAACAAAGAGTTAGTGAATTAAGAATATGGTGCCTAAGAAATCCTTTTTTATTTGTTGCAATTAAACCAATGCCCACTTAAAGAGTAATGGAAGATACCCTCATTCATATATATATATATATATATATATATATATATATATATATATATATATATATATATATATATATATATATATATATATATATATATATATATATATATATATATATATATATATATATATAATTAACATATTCCTCCTTACATGACCACCAATGTGGAGGGTTCAAATTTAAAGTAGAAAATGTTGGTGCCTACACCATGTACTTAACAACTTAACCCCATAAATTAGTCATTATTGTAACTTTGGGTCATAAATTAAACTGAATATTTTTCCATTGTAAATTGTGATGATATCCCTTTTTTTTATTTTTTATTTTTTATGTATATACGTTTCAGAAAATGATATTCCTCTTCCATTTATGATAACTTTTTTTCCTTATGTGATCAGCCATAGGATTAGACTCTTGGTCCTTGGATTGAAAAAAATAAATCAATCCTACATATACATGGTAAAATTGTATAATTTGTATTTTTACTACTATTATTATAATCCATCCGTTATCCTTTTACTTTTAATGATTCTTTTTTTAAAAGCTAAAAACTGACTTTTTAATTAATTTTTTTATTCAATTTCACACATATACTAATAAATACGGAGTATAAAACTATGTAAAAAAAGAATTAAAAATTAATTATTTTATATAGTTTAAAATGTGTTAAAAAAAAAGTGAAAAGACATCTATTTTGAAACGGGACGAGTACAAAGTCATGGGGAGAAATTTAGGACTTGTTTGGTATGAGTATATAAATATAGGATATGTGTATAGGTCCTATAGGATGCTCGATATTTATATCCCTTGTTTGGTATATATCTAAACAAATTAGTATATGGATATCAAATCTTATATCCTCATATACTAATTGTAGAGTTTTTTTAAGTTTTGAATATCAGAAGAAATTGAAGGATATTAGGAGACGCTTTTCAAACAAGCCCATCCTTTAGATGAGCGAAATAGCTTTTCTCCTCCATTGAAGGGGTTCTTCTTCTTCTCAATTGATAGTATCCATTCATATAGGTGTTATAGGACTTATTTAGCATAGTTTAGTTGTAAATAATGTCCTCAATCGTATTAATTTGTGAATTAGTTGTTATGGTCATGGAGGCTGATTCTACACATATTTCTCATGAATTTCAGATGCGAGAAGTTTAAATGGGAATGCATGAAGCGAAGATATGATTACAGGAGTCAATCAAGGAAGCAAAGGACGCGAGTCCGTTGGCCAATCCGAGCATGTGTGGATCACTTGGGCACGAAGCAAGGCCGGATTCATCTGATTCTATCAAGATCTATCTATGGAAGAAAGGATTTATCCACCACATGAAGATTTAGATATTTTCCTTTTAGATAAATGTTTCTTTTATCAAATTTATATCTTTAGGGTTAGATAGAATTTGCTTACCTTGACTAGCAAGGATTAAAGCCTATAAATAAAGCTCATGGGGCTAGTTTTTATGAATTCCAAGTGAGAGAGAACACAAGTAGAGAGAGAGAGAGAGAGAGAGAGAGAGAGAGAGAGAGAGAGAGAGTGGAGGCCGAAAGGAGTTGGAGAGCGAGAGCAATTTGGCTTCGATCGGTTGTAAGCTTTACTTTATTTTATTAATGCAAGTAGTTATTTCCCTTTTATTATTGATGAGTTTTGCTATGATGAAGAGCGAGTAGTCCACTCACTTCTAGGGTCGGGGTGAGCCCGACGATAGTCAAGCATGTTTGAGGTAAAGATTCGACCCTTATTGTGTTTGGATCATCCACTGCCTTTTATATGTCTATTACCTAATTAATAGAGATTCAGGTTAACCACTTGGATTATAAACATAAAATTGGTAGATACAATTAGGGTTTCTTGAGAGAGTTGTCCAATTGTTGGAAAAGGCGAAAGCTTGATCCTTTGATGTGATTCGCATAATTATTTCTCTTTATCTTGCCTTACGCATGTTTGGTTAGCGTTGTTGCAAACCCCAATCTTGGAAGTTTTCTTTTACATTGTCTAAATTGAAATTTGCAATTCGTTCGTTTCTGTTTTCTACTCGACATCGACTATTTCTAGTCGACGTCGACCACTGATATTCGATCAAGCAAGATCGCTCTCGTTTTTGTCTCTGCAGGTATTCGAGATCGACCAACCTTACTCGACTTCGACCACTTTCCTCGACGTCGAGTAGGTTCCTCGACATCGACTACTCCTAGTGACGCCTTGTTTGCTCGAACTCGACTGTGTCTGACCCCTGTCGACTACCCATAGTCGAGGTCGAGTACTCTGGAGTCGACTTCTGTCCGTGAGATTCGCCTGCTACCTGAGACCCGCTGACATGCTTCCTCAAGGATCGATCCTGACTTCCTGTTGCTACATCGGGAGGGAATATTGTAATTATTTGTGTGGGCAAGATCTGGTTTGATTTATATTTTTATATTTTGAACTCGATTTCCTCCTTCCAACATATATCATTTGCAAAAAGCAGATATAAGATATAATATATAAGATATCAGTCTCTTACCCATACCCAATAGTCATATCTTGATATCTATATCATACACATACCTTGTATCCTGTATCTATATACCCTTTTGAAATGGACCAATAGAGATATTTATTTATTTCTATAATATAGGAAAGACATTGTAACCCATTACAACAAGATTCTAACTTACAACCTCTTTCTTAGAGTTATAATCAACACAACAAGGATTTCGTAGAGGTGAACACCATGGAGTTAATAGGATTACCCTATAGGAATTTTTTCAATTACCTAATACTGCTTGCTTTTTAGTTTTAGTTTAGTTATTGTGTTTTTACATTGTAATAAACTTTGGGACAAAACTTTCATAAGGGGAAAGTATTGTATGACCATATTGTAATGACCTTATTAGATAATATTAGTCTATTAGGTATTAAAGGTTTAGGGTATAAATACCCTTAGCTATTGTAATTGTGGGTTTATTCAAGCAATAATCAAATCATTTTTACCCTTATTTCTCTCTCCTTTCTCGGCATACCTTCATCATCTTCTTCCTAACCCTTCTAAATTCTATCTCTCAATCCCTTTCCTTTCCCAAATTCAACCCTAAATCTTCAACAATCATCATCGGATCATAACATCGACCCTAAAAAATAAATTAAAAAATAGCTAAACTAATTTAAATCTAAACCCCTTATTTAAAATTGAGTGGTTAAGATTTAATCAACTTTATATGAAGTTATTTTACCTACTTTGGGTTTGTATGGTTGCATTATTAACTACTAAAAAAGTAGTAGAATTAGGTGGTTTAAATTAAAGCTACGTATGCGTACCCATTTTAGTTAGTTTATAGTTAAAAAAAAAAGAGTTAAAAAAAACCCAAAGAAACAAGCTTTTTTGGTGTTTATTTGGTTTGAAATTACCATAATACATTTAATAACAACTAAATAAACTCCACTTTTTACAAATAAACTCTTTTTCATCATGCGGTGTTTATATTATTCCGTAATCTTTCAACCTTTATTTTACACAATTTTTCAATTCCAACTATTTATCCTTTAATTTTTGTTGGTCTTCGATTCGCCGGGATTTATCGGGTACTTGAATATATTTTGTTTTTGCCTTTTTAAAGATTACTTGTACGGCCACCCCCATCCATATCATGGCCCAAAATTTCCAAAAGAGGCCCAAATAAATAAAAATAAGATCCAATTTACATCCAAAATATGAATTTTTATGCCCAATAAGAAAGCCCAGCCCATTTGGGTCTTCATCTTTTTAAACTACCCGAGATATTCACGATAGTGTTATTTATAAGCCTCACAAATACAAGATCTCTGTGAGGGCTACCGTGATTATCTCATGGATCAGCCTTCAACCCTTTAAATAACCATTCTCAATCTCATTTCTTCCGATCGAGAAAACTAATTCCAGAGTCGACAAATCCTTCATCGCTCATCTTAAACTTGGAAGGAAGAATGAAGATTCGAGCGATTCGATTATCTACTTTTCGTATTCAGGAGATCACAGGCATCCTAAACACAATTAGGTAGCGTACAAGTGAGTTTTCTTCGTCTGATTTGTTTGAATGACTATGCATATATTATGATTTATAATATATAATGTTGTATTATAATTTATATTTTAACGCAATATTATGCATTATAATATAGATTTGTTTGTTAAAACACAAAATTAAAGCACATGTCTAAAAGACTCAAATAAAACAGCGCCACACGCATTACGATGCAGTATTGTAATATTGCATCATAATGTGTGGTCTAGTGCGATCTAGGGCTGTTATATGAGCCGAGTAGCTTGAGTTTGACTCGAGTTCAGCTCGATAAAAATTCGACTTCGAACTTGTTTATTTATTAAAGGAGCCAATTATGAGCACATTTTGAAGTTTGATTCAAAGTGATCAACTCGACTCAATTTAGATTCAAAGGGTTTAAATTTTGTGAAATTTTTAAAAAAAATTAAGTTATCATGTCATACGCAAACAGGGTTGCATAGCTTACTGCTCAAAAAAAGCTCGCTCAAATTCGCTCATTTATCAAATAAGACGAGTATGAACGCATTTTTAAGCTCGAGTCCAAATTTAGACTCATTGATCTCATTTCTAAACGACTCGTTTCTAAACGACTCGTTTCTAAACGACTCGTTTCTAAACGAGTTGAGTATGAATAAGAAGCTTAGCTCGAATAATAGTCCTGGCGTGATCGCCCTTCGTACACACTAGCCCTTTGTCTTCTCTATTATACTGCGCATATATGTAAAAGACAATGGAGTGACATTAATTTGTTTGGTTGTGTAGGGCGGTATGGTTAGGCCGATGTACATATATTGGTCCTATACTTTAAACAGGGATGCACTATTTACTCTCATGTAAATAAGAAGGTAAAATTACATAAAACCACCCTTTAAATGAGTATTTTCACTTAATCACCCCTTAAATTCAAAATTACATAAAACCACCCTTTAAAAGATATTTGCTTACAACTCACCACCCATTCAACTATTTTCTTTATTTTATCATTAAATATATTATATTTTAATATTTTTAAACTCAAATTTGATTGTAAATATATTCATATTTTGAGTTTAAGGGCTCGATCATATTTTAGGGATTATTTTATTTATTTTAAAATAATAATAATAAATATAGCCTAGAATTATTATCTTATGTTATGGTTGAAAATGTTTATAAAATTTTAAAATATTATGGAATTTACTCTTATTTATTTATATTTTAAATAAGAGTAATTTACATAATGTTTTAACAATTTATAAACATTTTCAAACATAAATTAAGATAATAATTCTAGGCTTTATTGATTATTATTTTTAAAAATAAATGCAATGATCCCTAAAATATAATTGGACCCTTAAATTCAAATTTTGAATATATTTACAATGAAATTTGAGTTTAAAAATATTAAAATATAATATATTTAATGATAAAGTGACGAAAATAGTTGAATGGGTGGTGATTTGTAAACAAATATCATTTAAAGGGTTGTTTTCTGTAATTTTGAATTTAAGGGGTGGTTAAGTGAAAACGTCCATATTTAAAGGGTGGTTTTCTGTAATTTTCCAAAATAAGAATGTACTATCTACTCTCATGCATTGAACTATATATATAATACAAGGTCATGCAATATATATATGTATATATTCTTTTATATAAACTCTACATTAAGATTTTAAAACTTTTTACTTTATTTTTTTACTCATTAAAAGTCGAGTAAAACTCTTTTTTTTTTTTTTAGTTTTTCAGAAGACAATTCACGTACTCGTTTATTTGACATTATAGTTAGAGATTTAATGGTTTAATTCACAATTAGAACAGAGCTTTTCATTATTAAAAAAAAAAGAGTTTGTGTAATTTCCAAGAAATAAGGACTGTGGTTTTGCTCTTTTGGCAAGCTGAAATAGTTCCAAGTAGTGATTAATTGTAGGTTTTTTTTTTATCTTAGTAGTTTTCAAAGTATGGATTAATTTTTTATCTATAAGGAGACCATTTGTATTATTGAATAACTTATTTATGAAAGTATGTGACAATGTTATTATACGAAAAATAAAATAGAATAAAAATGGGCGATTTTTTGGTTAATTCACCTCAATTTGGAATTTTAGATAGCTATAGCGCTGTAACTTGGAAGATTGAGCAAAGTGGGTTAGAAAACCATTCCGGAATGGTTCAATCGGAAAGGAATTGTGGGTAGTACCAAAGATCTCTGGTTCGAATCCCTGATATCTATTTACCAAAATCTATAATATCATTTGTACAATTTATAAATAAGCAACATATATGATGATGGTAACAACCTAGGTCAAATAATACATTGGTGAGTGGTAAGTGGTGACAACAAGTAAACAATAAAAACGCATGGAGTGTTTTTGTTGCTTGAACCCAAGGTGTTAAAAGCCTTTTTAACTTGAAAGAAGATGTGCAGTTTAAAAACTAAAAAAAAAAAAATCACTTCTTCAAATTTGTTCTTCTGCCTTCAAATATTGCAGAAACAAGATGTGAAGAGGAGATTATGCAAAAATCGGAAAATAATGTGTTAAAAACACTCGAATCAGAGGTACAAGACCTAGCAAGATCCAGGCCTGTGAGACCAATCGAGCCAACAATGTACGTTATAAGTTCCTTGTCAGCACATTTACTCGTCAGACATCAGCATATCGAGTAAAATTAACCCAAAGTAGGCCACCAAATATGGCCTTTCAGGGAAACAGCAGAGAAATGATTCAAGATACAAAGCCGGAAATACAACAACAGTCTGCAACAACAAACAAACTGAAAGGAAAAATAAAATTAAATAAACCTGCTGAGGCAGTATAACAGCAACTAAATTCAACATGGGGAAATAAGATGCACAACATAACAAACTTTCAGGCTTCAGAGAACAACCTGTACAGAATGTGATCACCTGCAAGCAGGAGCTTAGGCGAAAGGATGGATCACGAAATGACATCAAACAGGAGATTCAAACCGAGGAGAGAGTAGCACAAGAACACCTGAAATCTAATGATCCGACAGAGAAATATCTTTTCTATAAAAAAAAAGGCGAAAATGGAAGCAGTTTCAATCATCAGGACAGCATTAAACCAAGAGAATGGAGGAAAATGGAAACATAATACGGAATGAATGGAAATTGAAGAGTCATTGTAAAGGAACAAAATTTCATTTCAGGTCACTGGGAAATGCACAGGAGTGTTAGCTTCTAAGAGATGTTCAGAATTCCTCAGACAAAATTGAAAGCATTTGCAATGTAATGACGAGTAAGTTTAAGAAAGCTAAACAATGTCAACAAAAAATGTGCTCCATGCACACAATCAGAAATGAATGGATAAGGGAAAATAAACACAATGTGGAAGATCAGAAGTGCTTTTAATCATACTCAGAGATCTAGGACGACAAACGACAAAGGGCAGTTATAAGTGAACAACCAACGGCTAGGAGCAACTATAAGCCAACAGAAGAATAAACGAGAACAAGCTCTATGAGGAAATAAAACAACAAACGACAAAGAGGAATCATAAGCCGACAGAATGACAAACAAGTAGCGACAAAGGGGAATTTATAAGCTGGTAAGAACAGAAAACGACAGAGAGCAACTATAAGCCGGTAAGAACAACTAATGGAAAAGAGCAACTATAACTATAAGCAGGTAAGAACGACTAAGGAAAAAGAGCAACTATAAGCCGGTAAGAATGAAAAACGACAAAGAGCAACTGTAAGGCGACAAAACAACAATGGGCAACTGGAAACCGACAAAACAGCAACGAGGAATGGACAAATGTTGTAAATCATAAATTGCAAAAGACAATGTAATCAGTACATAAGCAATGTTTCAGGACAAAACCCTAAAAGAGTTTATTCCTTCTTTCGCTCACTCTCCTCACCCCTTTCCTTCTTTCCTTTCTCTTTTTGCCTTGCAATTCTATCTTTTTTCTTCAGACTATGTCATGAAAATTGAAGATGAGGACTCAAACAAAAGTCCTTATGTAATTCTCAAAAGCTAAAAGCAAAATGCTAGACGATCTACAAATGTTTTTTGGTACTTCAAATTATTAGACCTATACCTGAGTAACTGAGTTATGCGACGCCAACTGAGGAAATTTCTCATGGTTACTGAAGACTGAGGAAGCCACAAGAAGAGAAGCAGCATCAACGAACCAACCACTTCATCCCGGAAAAGCTCTTGGATGAATCTTAGCTGAAATTCAAGCTGCTTGAATCCTCCCGCCAAAACATAAATGAAGAAAAGCATAAATAAGTTTGTATCCATTAGCAAGAATTCCTCGCTGACGGATGAACTAGCCATGTACAATTCTGTTCGCAGCAGATGCACCATCCAATGAATAATCCCCGGTGCCAATAACGAACCCAGCAACATTTTAACACCCCATCACCGCACAGTTATAGACAAAACTACCCAGCTGCTTTCTGGCGAGCAAGGTCCACTGAGGCGGATCATCATCAGGCACCCAAGAATTCACCTCAATGACTCCTTCACCATAAGCCCTGGGCCCCCCAATAACAATTAGCCGATCACCACAGCCCCTGAACGCAAGGCCCCATCCATTCATTGAACCTGCACGTTCAGGCAGTTTCCCAATAGTGGACCATGTACTGGTTACCTTGTTATACTTTCTGACATCCATGTCAGCATAGTCAGCAGCATACAGTTCATTATTTACAACAGCAACCAAAGGTGGAGCTGAAGAAGGTGGCATTTCATTCTCCCTCGGAGGACCGGTTCCAACAGGTGACATGTTTGGAATTTCCTTCCAAGTTCTTGTTTCCATATCAAACTCCTCAGCACTAGTCAAGAGCTTGGAATCACTCCCCCCTATCCCTCCAATCACATAGAATTTTCCGTCCATAAATACGCCAGAGCACATCTTCCTTGGTTTAATCATGTCAGGAAGAACTTCCCAAGTTTCTTTCTCAGAATCATAGAGCTCAGCAGAACTGCGAATGTTGCCTCGAGAATCACAGCCGCCGGCAAGAATAGCAATGTGCCCAAGACTGGCAGATCCAAACAAGCATCTCGGAGCATTCATCATATCACCAAGAGACCATGAATTAGTCAGAATGCTGTACTTGTACATGACATGAGAGGTAACCTCCTTCCCAAAAAGTAGTAGCTGGGTACCAACAGCCAATGACTCCTTATCCGAACACATGAAGCATTCATTGACATTCATCCTAGGGAGATTCATCCATCGACGAGCCACTGGATCAAAGGCTACCCATTCGAGCAACTGGCATGAAAAATAAACCCAATGCTCAACCACACCATTCATCCTCCTCAGCTTATACATCTCACCACTTCTCACCAATGAACGAAACCCCCGGTTCAAAGAGGCAATGGAACCATAGTCAGCTCTTGAACAATGCAGCAGACAGTTGATGGTGATATCACGGCCAATAGGATGGAGAAGGTTATCCGTGTCTGATTGATCCCCGCCTTGCTGCTGGTCTCCAGGTTGATCATCCCCACCTTGCTGCTGCTCTCCGGTTTGAGCACTTGGAGGATCACCACCTTGCTGCTGGTCAGCGAGTTGAGCACTAGGAGGATCTCCAGCTTGCTGCTGGTCACCGAGTTGATCCTCTCCCTCCTCCTCCAAAGATGAGTACGATTGGATGTTAATGCTCTGAACTTCTCCCATGATATCAGATAGCTTCGCTGATTTTCTTGATCCGCTTTCTTCCTCTTCTGCTTCGGAACCCAATGGGCGCTTCCCCTTGGAGACTACAGCTTCAAGCCCGCACTTCGCGTAAGGCCACTTGCTTTCCTGTTCACACGAGCTTTGAAGTGCTCTTGAGACCAGACAAGAGTGATCCTCCAACATGTCAATTCAATACAACCAAAAGAGGGGCAAGGCCAAGGTTCCTCCCACCCTAGCCCAGAAACCCTAATTTTCTTTCCCAATCCAAAAAATGTGAAGTCCACAATAACAAGCTCAAATTGCTCAATGATTGAAGGTGCAGAGAACCAGTTGAGTGCCAGACAAACCCTAGCAGGTATGCAAAACAGAAAATTAGCATGACTTTTTCTTTCTCTTTTGGTCAAACGTTGGATTAAAGCGAACCTATAAGGTATATAACGATTCAATTAATTGGAAAGGAATCAAGTAGAGAACGTAAAACGATAAATGAGGAGCCAATTTTGAATGGAGAGAGGAAAAAAAGAGGAGGAAGGTTTTAGTAAATGATCGGCGAGAAAAACGCGTACCGATCTAAATCCGATCAACGGAGATTTCAAAATTAAAATCAACGGATTTCACATTGAAATGGAAAATGCCTCGCAAATCGCAAAGGAATAAAATTGGCCAATCGAATTCTCCAAAAGAGAAGTAACAAAACCGAGTAGAGATTGAGCTAGAAATACAGATAAAGATAAGAGATTCCTAAATCGATTAATAGAAAATGCTGTAATTGGAAAGCTAATTGAAGAAACAGAGAAATGAGATAAGCACAACAGATCTCGAATCCTCCAGATCAGAACAGACACCTTCCTGCACCCGAAACCAAAAGCGTCTTGAGATTCGCAGATTAAACAACAAACACTGCAAGCAACCAATCGATCAAACTCCAACCTCAATCGATCAATGCACAAACAATCCGATAATCAAATAAGATCCATTCACCTCAAAACAACTCCAAAAAAATAAAAACAAAAACCGAACAAGACACGAAACGAAAAAGCGCGAGCTGAAGGGAGAGCAACTTACTGGATTCGATAAGCGAGATGCAAAGATCGATTATCGGATTCCTATCAAATACAACAACAGCAGCAACACCAACGACGAACAATCTGCCTCCTTATCTATCGCCAGGAGAGCCACGAATGAGCAAAACCGGAATCTCGCAAATCTCCAGCTGAATCTCCTGAGAAAGAATCACCAGCAGCTCAAGCAGAGGCACGACTCAGCCAATTCGTTAATCGAATCAGAGAGCTTCGTCCTGCAACTGAACCTCTCTCATCCGCCTGCAAATCATCTCTCTCTCTCCATGAGACCATCTCCAACAGATTCTCTAAAATTTCTCCAAAATGGAGAAACAAAATACATATTCTTCAAATTATTTTTGCTTTAAATCCAACAGCTTCTCCATTTCGAAGATTTAGAGAATTATTTAGTTTGGAGAATGCTGCAGATTTAGGGAATCCACTCCATTTTTTCTGCTGCTTCTCCATTTTAGAGAATGTAATAGGGAATCTGTTGGAACAAAAAACCTCCTAAAATTCCCCAAAAACTCTAAAATCTCCAAAATGGAGAAACTGTTGGAGATGCTCTGAGAGAGCTTGATTTTGTTTTTGTTTTTATTTTATTTATTTTAACTCTGTGAAGAGTTTTTTTTCCCTTTTTTTTTTTTTTTTTTTTTGGGTTTTTTTTGGGGGGAGGGAGGAAGGAGGAGGCGGAGGACAAAGTCTTGGTGGGAGAGGGAGATGATGGGGTCACCTGCCTTTTATTATCCCGTCTAGGCCCGCCCACGGCCCGATTCCATTTCCGCTAAATTTCTGTATTTATCTCATTACGTCAGATTTTATTCAAATTTTAAGGGGGTGATTAATGTATACATTTAACCAATTTGAATTATGGGGTAAGTTTTTAATGTTTTACATTGAATACCATTCTCAAATTCAACTCAGTCCACATACTCAGTCTCATACGGTTATCAAGATTGTAAAAATATCGTACCTTGGTCGGAAAATATCTGTATAATAGTTTAAACTTTTGTGATAGAAGATGATATACAAGTTGTATTATAAGATTTTATAATCTTAGGTTATTAGGCGGCTATGTACTCATGGTTTGATTATTAAAGTTTTTTTTTTTTGCTCGGGATATAAGGTGGAGAGTTATACAATTATTTTTTAACGGTAAATTGTTGTATGTACCTGGATTGGTATCTTTTGGAGTAATTATATATATGTCTAATTAATGAAATAGTTGGGAAGTGAAGATCAACGGTATGTTTGGAGATGCTGATGTTGTACGTTATTGATAAGCTAGCGGTCTAATTTGTCGTTATGTTTAGGTTCTGTTTATTTCGTTGTGTTTAAGGTGGATGGTTTTGAAGATGTATGTCGGTTCTGACATACAGTTGTGTGCTTATGCATTTGGACCAGTATCATTTGGAGCAGTCTAATGTCTATCTGAGGAAGTAGTTAGAGGTGAAGATGGATCGTAGGTTCAGAGAGACTGATGTTGTTATTGATAAGTTGGGTCATTTGACGATATGGGTAACTATGGTTTATTTACTTTGTATTCAATGAATTCTCAAAGTGAAACCGTTACACTTTAACCTTTAATTAGACAGTCGTTTCGGGAATCTATATATAGTTATAGCGTATATTCAAGCTCAAATTATTCTAAATTTAATAAAATATCTGGATGCATCCACTATGATCATGTAACTGCTTTCGAAAAAATAATAATAACTAAGACGTGCTTAAAAATTATAACAATTGAGGAATGTTTCGCCTAAACTATTATCTTTTGTCCAACATTCCTTTGAGGAAATAGTGAATGATGTATCGTATTTTCAAATAGCAAGACTCCTGACAAGTTGGTTATCTAATCAACTTGTCAAGGAGTCTTGGTTATCTAACCAATCGTATTAGTCGTTATATTTAGGCTTAGTTGTTCAATTCATATGTCTATGATATATACTTGATTATCTAACCCCACAAAGCCCCAATTTGCTGAGGAGAAGATGTATGAAAGTTTTCGCCAAAATTTTAATTTGTTGAGCATTAGTGTTGTTGGATTATATATTGACACTAATGAGGAGGTGCAAATTAGAAAAATTTGTCTAGCTAATGCTTCTATTATAAGATACAATATTTTATGAGGCGTCGGCCCATGCCGCAAGCTTTTTCATCAAGTATGTGAAGATGAGATGCCAGAAGCTCACGGTTAGGTTTTAGAATCAAAGTTTTTCAACAATTACTCACCCGAGCTTTTCGTGGTTTTTGATTTTATATTCACAAGTTTTCATCAACCACCCTAACACTCTAACAGTTAAGGTTACCAAACACCATACTATGATACTAGCTTATTAACGTATATTTAACACAAATAATTCATCAATTTCAAGCTTTCAGCTACTTTATCAGTTTCAACAACCCCATCAACTACCCTTTTACCAAATCTATATATAATGTAATAAAGCAGATGCTTGAAGCCTCATCTGGTGCAATTCAAGTATGAATTGTTTTTTTGGTGCAACCTGACTTGGAGTTTTTGACACGTCAATTAATGATTATCCAATATATTTATGTCATGTTAGATAATTACCTCATCTATTTTATCTACATGTCACCCTATATATTCATCTCATATCTTAATTGGTTACAAAATCTCATTTTATATGATTTATTTTATAAATATTATACTTTGAATTATTTTATCTCTAGTCATTAAGATTGATTATTTTAGTTCATTATATCTAATGATAAGATTTCATTATTAATTAATTATCTATTATACAATAAAATCTTATCATCAAAATATTTATATTAATTTTTAACCTCATATCTTAAGACGTTACAAAACCTATTATTTTTTAACACAATTAAAATTATTTACTTTAAGTTACTTTGCTTGGTCTTTTTATACTCTAAGTTGATTTGTGATTGCTGTAAATTTTTTTTATTAAAAAACTTCAAATAAACTTTTTGAATCTTTTTAAACGAATTTAATAAAAAATAATTTTAATATAATAAAATATAATTTATATTTTATTGACAGAATGTGCACAAACACGGGTAACAAATACTAGTAGAGTATAAATTACTCCGTAAAATGTAGGGGGGGAAAAGCATATTTACCCATGCGCTACACTACACTACACTACATCAATTGGCTATTTTTCTGGGTTTCTGGCAGGTACGAGGCGGTGATCGATGAGGCGGTGGAGTGGGACTAGTGGTGGCGGCGGGTTTAGAACTAGGTTTTTTTAGCAGAGAGGACTCATGGCTCTTAAACTAGATATGAAAAAAAGCTTATGATAAATTAAACTGGAACTATATTCAAGCAGTGCTGTTTAAATTTGGTTTTCATGAAACTTGGATTAGCTGGGTTATGAAATGCTTAACCACCACCTCCTTCTCTATCTTGGTCAATAACACTCCCGGTCCTCAATTTAAACCTAATAGAGGAATCAGACAGGGTGATCCGCTAGCCCCCTACCTATTCGTACTAGTAATGGAAGGATTATCTAGGGAATTACATAAGGAAGCATTTCTTGAGGATGCCTTAATCGGCATTAAACTGGCTAAAAATGGCACTCTCATACCTTTCTTAACCTTTGTCGATGATACAATCATATTTGCAAAAGCAGCCCATACCAGTTTAAATACAATTCAGAACACGTTAAATAACTTTTCAAATTTATCAGGCTTAACCATAAACTACAATAAGAGCTCACTGCAATGCTCTAAGAATGTTAATCCTAATATGGCAAGGGATTTGGCAGCCCATATGGGTATCCCAATCTCAAAAACTATTGAAAAATACCTTGGAATCCCTCTTGTCAATGGCAGAATCAAAAATAGTGTCTTTGATGAAGCAATCCAGAACATGAAAAAACAACTCAAAATGGAAAGCATCCACCCTTTCTCAAGCAGGCAGAAATGTTCTAATACAATCAAACTTAAGCTCCAAAACAAACTACTTAATGCAAAACTTCCTACTTCCCAAAGGAGTTCTTAACCAAATGGACCAAATCAACAGAAAATTCTTTTGGAATAAATCACCAGCAGATAAATACATCCCTCGGATCAGCTGGGATACCATTTGCAAAAGTAAATCGCTTGGAGGCCTAGGCCTTAAAAAAGCAGAGGAATTAAACATCGTCCTTCAAATAAAACTTCTTTGGAAAATATACAAAAATGAAAATAGCATATGGGTACAAATCATAAAGGAAAAATACCTCCAACAAGAAAGCATAAGGAGCTTCAACAAAAAAGATGCTTCATGGCAATTCGGAAGGCTTCTCACCCTAAGGAAAAAATTTGAAGAAGGACTCCTCTGGGTTGTTGGTAATGGTTCGACTATAAACGTATGGGAAGACAACTGGATCCCATCTATCAGCCTTAGAGACTACAGAGGTACAAATGATCCTAACATATCAGTTGAATCTCTTATCAGTGACAGGAAGCTATGGAAGGATGATGTATTAAGACAGACCTTCCCCCAAGGAGTCGTCGACAAGATTCTGCAATTAAAAATCCCCCAGTGGCAGCCTCAAGACAACCTGATTTGGAGTCCTGACCCGGAAGGTAAATTCACTACCAGGTCGGTGAAGAAGATTCTGGCTACACAACCCCAAGATCATAACTCACAAAGCTGGATTTGGAAGCTTAAGGCCCCCCCTCGCATCAAAAACCTCTTATGGAAGATCAAGATTGATGGTCTTCCAACTACTGACAGATTTAATAGGTATGTTAACAGAGTCCCGAGCCAATGCTCTCTTTGTGGTCATGCAAATGAAGATGCTGCTCATCTATTCACTAAATGCACCTACACAAGGGAAGTCATAGCCCAATATGAGGAGAAAACAGGTATGTACTTCCACAACCTTAATCTCCATGGCCCGCTGAGTGAAAATCTGTATAGAATCAATACGTCTAACACTAAATTTATTGATCTAGCTTTTATATGGTAGTCTATTTGGAATGTTAGGAATGACAAAATTTTCAGGTCTAAAGATTTGACTGGCACCTCTGTATTGATCCAGATGATAACCCAGAGCATTATAGATTGGACCAAGGAAGAACAACACAAAACAAAACAACAATCAAACGTTATAAGAAGGGTGAGAGCCAGATGGATCATACCTCCTAGGACTATCTACAAGATTAATGTAGATGGTTCTTTTACCCAATCTGGAAAAAGCCGGACTGGGGGAATCATTCGTGATTCTGAAGGAAATATTATTGATATTTTTTCCAAAGAAGCTAATGTTGGATCAGCAATCCAAACAGAAGCCTCTGCCATGATTCTAGGTCTTCAAAGAGCAAGACAGAAGGGACTAAGGAAGATTATTCTTGAAAGTGACAATCAAATTCTGGTTAAATAGCCAACAGAGAACAGTCGCCCAGATGGAAAATTCTACATCAGATTGAAGAAATCCAAAGGCTTACAGCTGAATTCTTATCAGTGGAGATCCGACATATATTTAGAGAAGCAAACCATACTGCGGACTATATAGCCAAATCAGGTGTAATTTGTAACTTACCCTCTATTCCCTACAATAGGAATCTCTGTACAATCATCCTTCAGGATGATCCGGGAGTTAGGTTGCTTTGGTAGCAACGGCTCCCAATGTTTGCCTACTGTAAAATTTTTTTTGGCTATTTTGCTTGGTTTCGTTTTTTGTAGATTGTGTTTGCCTGAGTTTGCACTGTTATGTATTACGGTATGGTTTGGTTTCGGATACGTCTGAACTCGAATTCTTATCTAATAATTAAAAAAAAAAAGATTGACTATTATGCTTTAAAAAAAAAATTCTTGTGGTGTTTAATACGGAGTATCTCTAAATACTTTACATAAGATAATTTCAATAGTTGAGTAAAATATACTCTAGTATTAAAAATCAATAATTTATGATTGTTTTTCTCTTATTCATTAGGGGTTTTTATCCTTTGGAGAAAAAGAAGTATTTTGCAAACAAAATTTCACAAAATTTGGAAGTTTCTTACAACAGAAATCTTTTTTTTTTTCCTCCCTTGACAAAATTTGAAAGTTTGTTTGTGGAAAAAAATTGGAATTATATACAACCGTGATCTCAAATACTTGATGTCTTTTAAACATATATTTCTTCCATTCATTAAATATATCATTTTAAATAAATTAACAAATATATTACTACATCTACATCTACATTTATTATATTATTTTTTTATTTTATAAAAAATGATAACTAATTACAAGAGTATTTCAGTAAAATAAATATACTAAAATATTTACAATGACATTTTTTTCTGGAGAAAAATTAACACTTGAAAAAGAAATGTTTTGACCAATGGAAGGAGCATAAAATATCAATTATTTAATAAACTTTTTTATATAATTTTATACTTATAACTAACGTGTAAAATTATTTAAAAAACAAAAAAAATTATAGAGCATGTAAAAAAATCAAATTTCTACTTAGAGTATTACTCCATATGTTACGTTCAACAAAACATGTCATTTTAAAATTTTAAATTTGTTTAAAAAAAATTCATTACAAGTATTTTGGTACTTATTTTACGGAAATAAGTACCAAAAAAGTAAAAAAGTATTACTTCTTAAAAAAATTCATTACAAAGATTTCCTTCTTAAAAAAATTCATTACAAGTATTTTGGTACTTATTTTTGGTACCTATAAAATTATTAGTTATAGTTATCGAAAAAAGTAAAAAAGTATTACTCTGTTAATTAAAACATGTCGTTTTAAGAAGGAAATCTTTTTAAGAAAAACTTGTCATTTTAGGTGTTTTGGAATTCACTTTACGAAATTATCCGTGTAATAATTAGATAGTTGTTAGTTGTAGTTTTCGAGAAAGTAAAAAGTAGAGTAATAATTATAGGTATAAGTGTATTTTTGTTTATTTTTAAATAAGTGTGTAGATTTCTAAAATAATACTGTTTTAATTATCGGAAGAAGTATTTATTGTTATAAAATGACATATTTTGTGAAAGAAATGGAATGCAGTACTGTATAATTTTCTGTTGAGGAAAATAAAAGGAGTATTAAATGGAGGGGTGGAAGACCGGCGGGCGGGGGTGGGGGGTCGTCAGCCGCTATTGAAAAAAGAGTTAGAGAGACATTTGGAGAAATGGGCGCTGACCGGTGGCAGCCGGTGGACGACACGTGTTGACTCGGTTAAAACCCGGTAGAGCGGGTGAGATAAGGGGGTACGTAATGTAGCCGTGGCGGATTACGTCTCCCGCACGACTTGTCTCGCCGCTAAATTTGGTCCTCTTTGGTCCGGTCAACCTTTCGTGTTTCAAGTGCACTTTGCTTTACACCCCCCACCCTCCATTTGTGGGCCCGGCCCCACTCTCCCCTCATTTAATCCTTTTTTTTTATTTTCGATATATTTGTTGCAATACGCTTTCTCTTTCTTTTTTCTTTCCTTCCTCAACAATTACTTCTACACTTCTACCAATATGGTTTTAGGGCTCGTTTGGTTTATTAAAATTTACATTACTATTCACGCAATTTTTTTAGGTGTTAAAAATTATATAAAATATTAACTTTTTAAATAATTTTTTAATAATTTCATACTTATTATTATTAAGTATGAATTTATAAAACAAATGTAAAAAAATTAATATTTTATATAGTTTTTATTAAGTATGAATTTATCATTGTAAAGCGTGCATAAATAGTAAACAATACGTTTTAATTAACAGAGGGAGTAATTTGGAAAGGTAAAAGAAAAGAAAATGAATGTAGTTTATTTATAGTTTAAGATATACTATTATTAAAAATTTAATCATTACCCTCTCATCCCAACTTTTCATGCAAAATTAGTTTTGTTTCTCCTTATTTTATTTCAATCACTCATTTGAATAAAGGTTGACAATATCTTTTATACTACTCTAATTATTACCTCTCATATCTTATTTTTTCATACAAAAAATAGCATTTTCTCTTTTCTAGATATATTTTCCTATACAAAATTTGTTTTCATTTCATTTACCTTGCATGTTTATACCAAACGAATCCTTAGTTTCAAAATCATTAACGTTATATACTACATTCGATTTGCAATATATTGTATAATTGTTAATAGATAAATTTTGATGTTAATTATTAATTTAACTGATAAAAATAACATATACTCGCTCTGTTAATTAAAACTTGTCGCTAACTATTCATGCACATTTTAAATAGTTCATTCTCTATAATATAAGGTATAGTGAAGAGTTAAAATAAAATGAAATGCGGAATATGCAGATAAATAGCAAACAAATACTCTAGAGGGGGGGGGGGGGTGAATAGAGTATGACAACTTTTCGCAATATCAGAAACTGTAAGACCTTACCGAACAGAGATAAGCTAGACCTTATCTGAAACACAGACACAAGCTAAGAATGAAATAGCGATCGAATAATAAGCACGACAAATGGAAATAATAAAGATAAAGAGCATAAAAGAAAAGACACGCGATATGTTAACGAGGTTGGACACAACCTTGCCTACGTCACCGCCTAAAGTTATCCAACATTCCAACTCGTAGGATTCAACACAACTTTATTTCACTTCTTCCTAATTAAAACTTAAAAAATATTTCCAAATTAATGCTATTATTATTCTATGCCCTTGAGGCATAGGACAGAAAAATCGTTTTTAAAATTAGATTTCTAGGATCGCTTATTTTTTTGGTAGAGAATCTTTAATTAAGGATCTTATCTTATGCTAATTAGAGCATAAAATATATAGATAAAATAGAAAGACCTTTAAAATATTTTTTTAGTAGAGAATTTTTTTTAACTTTTTAAAATATTTTAATTGGTTAAAATGCATCTTATCAAAGTTCAAAGGACCAATAATTTGAGATATTAAATCTCATACCCATATCTTAATATACATTATACTTGATATCTTACCTTATATATACCGATATTGGACAAACCCATAAATTTTTTATTCTACAACTCTTATGCATCTTTTCTATTTTATTTTATTTTTATTTTATCTTTTTTGTTCATAGATAAACATTAGACCCATAACCATAATTTAAGGGAGAGAAAACAATATTTGAACTCGTGACCTACTGATCAGTACATGTTATCTTTACTGGCTAAACTAGTATGACTCGACCCAAAACTTGTTTACTACCCGTAGTAATTATGATGGAATTAGGGGAACGTATTTGGACCATATATGCCATATTAAAAAAAAAATGTTCACTTTCGGTGAATGACATTTAAACTCATACATAATCATCATATATAGTTACATTAAGCAAATTCAGTGGCTTAGTAGATAATGACGTAGCATACATATATGATACATGTATATGTACAAGTACATATATTGATTTTGTCAAAGTTGAATGTTTCTAGCTTATGAGGAAATATATTGTGATAGAAAAGGTAAATTAAATCATGCATAAATTAATTGGGCTAGATGAATATGACATTTGTGGGAGACTTAAATTTCATACTCTACTTTATACTACGACGACTATAATGTATCCATCCTAATTATTTATTCCTTTTTTTTTAATTAGTTCATGCACCTTGTTATATACGATTTTTGACGACATTTGTATTCCAATTATTATATAGGTTTGGGAATTGTTTGCCCATTTTTAAATTAATTACCAGAACGTTTGGTTGTTGTCAGGTTCAAAGAAAGACGAAGTTTTAGAAGTGTTTGATTTTTATTTTTATTTTTATTTTTTTTCCAAATAAAGAGCTCAAATTTGACATCATTATATTCCAAAATTAAGGGTAAAAAAATATGTAATTATTGAAAACACTAAATTATATTCAAAGTGGGATTTTTAAAGGGATGTTTTTTTAATTAAGATTTTTTCTCAAAAGATGCCTTATATTATAAGAATTTCTTTTAAAAAACATCTTTTTAATTTTTTATTATTAAAAAATAGTTTATATAATATAATCAATTAAATTAAATTACTGTATTAACCTTTATTTTTCAGCAAAATGTTTTAATTTTTCGGACACTAGAAAATTGATTAAATATACAAGGACATTTTACTCACTAAAATAAAATATCACCAAAAAATTAAAATATTTTATATAAAGGTTAGGGGTTTAATTTAATAGATTATATATATATAAAGTGTGCATTTTTTACACATTATTTAAATAAAATTCATTTAAAAGAAAAGAAAAAATAAAATCATAAAAAAAAATAAACCAATAAAATTGTCTTATTTTTTGTATAAGTTTATGCACAAGGGGTATGTAGTGTGCTCAAATTTGCCCATCACATGTTTAAATGCGTACATTTGCACATACAAAAAACAATCAATGGAAGTAAAAAATATCTAAAAAATACACATTTGTACACCACCATTATGGATAGTCTAATAGATCAATTTTCACTTTATGTCGTGTGATTATAAGATCAATTTAGGGTTTATTTTGGTTAGAATAATGAGTTCGATCTTGAGCTAGAAAGGTTAGCAATTGGTACTCCGTACGTACGAGACAAGTAACACTGTAACTGTCATTGCTAATTTATTTATCACTTTGTTAGAGCAACCACAGCGGCAGCATTTAAGGGGTTTTTAGCATAAAATGTCAGAAAAGGAAAGGGAGAGGGGTAAAAAACCCACCCATGGGTTTCTAACTTTCAAACTCTACTAAAATCCCATAAAATAAACCCCATGTATATGTATGGCTGATTTTTGCATTTTGTTAATTTTTTTGCATGAGCCCTTCATTAAACAAAGTATAATACATATGTAAATATATAAATAATGTACAACATAATTTATTTTAAGCTATTTTTAGTCATTACACATAAAAAATAAAAAATAAAAGATGGTATTTCGGTGGTATTTTTTTGCATAATTTATTGTTCTTGTATTTCGGTGTTTGTTTTGTTCCAATGAAATTGTTTGCATTAAATGTTATTATCTATTTTTACGTTTTGAATTTTTTTTGAAAAAATTATTATATACTATTATTATATTAATTAACGCAAAATATAATACATATATATAGATAATGTATAACATATTATTATTATGTATAATAGATAATAGTTGGTGAAAAATAAATTAAGAAACTCTAGAAACTCAGATGGATGTGGAAGAAAAAGTAAGTTGAGGTTTTTAAGGAGAGAAAAAGTGATAAAGTGGTATTAAGAAACTCAAGAAACCCGCATGGATGCGGATGGTCTTAGTTTGTCTAAACCATTTTTAATCCTAATTTTCGTAATTAAAAAAATACTATAGATAAATGCAATTTAGTGCCTGTCAAATCAATTTGATCTTGACATTATCATTCTCCGTGAGAATTGGTTACACAAATTACGGAGTATATTGCAATTATTTTTTGGGTAACTAAGACTAAAGAATTCAGCATTTGAGGTAAGTATATAGAGAATGATTCCCAAAATTTCATTTGATATGAATATTGGTATAATTTTGCTATCAATTTATCAAATATATTGCAATTGCTTTCTCTTGGTGGTCGGTTTGGTACATTCGAAATCAACATGTGTTTAGACAGGCCCCCATCCGTAACAAAGACTGTTCATTACGCACTATTAAAACTCATAAGGAAAATTGGAGTAAAACTTCTCTCTTTAAAAGTAGTCTTGACGAGGACCCTCCCTTTCACAAACAACACCTCCGTTCAAGTTCGAGAATATTTGGCTTCAAAGGAAGAATTTCCGCAACATTGTTAAACAAGCTTGGCGAGTGTCGTGTACGGGTTCTGCTATGTTTCAAGTTATACACAAAACTAAACTGCTTAAACAAAAAGCAATGGAGCGGAATAAGAAAAGTTTCGGTAATATCTTACATCAACTCCAAGAAGTTGACAGCAGCCTGCTGGAGATACAACCACTAATGACTCAACGGAAGTGGATGGATTATAGAGTCAAAGAAAGGAACCTCCTACAAAAGAAAGAGAAACTTCTTCTGTTTTAGAAAAAGTATTGGAACCAAAGGGCCAAAATGAAACATCTAAAACTGGCTGATTCAAACACATCCTACTTCCATAGGGTAGCGATGGGTAGAAGAAATAGAAAAAACATTCGATCAATTACTTCCAGCGAAGGTACATGTATTGTGGGTGACGAAAACATCAAAATTGAAATCCGTAGAGATTTTGAGAAAAGGTTTAAACAGGAAAGGGTAAATGATAATCTCGTAAAGGAGTACTTAAATCTTATTGTTGAAGGGTTTATTTTCAAACAAATAAATTTATAAGATCGAAACCCCGCTATAGTATAGTAGGGTCAAGTTCGTCCGCAGGGAGAAAGTCAGTGACTCAATTCTAGTTACCATAGAGCAAGAAATAGCAAGAAGAGATGTAAAATTATAGAATTTTGGGGGTTTTAGGGCTGCTGGAATTTTTAGGAAAAATCAATAATAATAAAAGTCTAGGGCATAGGGATCACCACAACGATAATCACACAAGTATTGCAATGAATCAAGTAAAAATCATGTTTTTATCTATTAAATAGGTCAACTTGCATCAACCCTAGCAAAGCAATCAATTTATTTTCACAAATTAATAAACTTTACTAACAATCTTAATTAGGTTATCAAACTTTCGTTTCAAAATCCTAATTACTATCCAATTCACAAATCAATCTTTCAATTTAATTGCAAAAAGGAATTTCCTCAATTTTCATTGAGTATTTAAGCACATAAAATAGATAAAACCAATCAATTCATCAATTCATAGCAAAATTGCAAGCATAACTATCGTTGGGATCACCCCAACCCTAGAAAAGGCGACTACTCACGCATAAACATGGTAGATATTGCAAAATTCATAAAATAAATAAAAATCAGAAATTTAAATTGCATAAAAACCTGAGAATAACGTCAACAAAGCGTCACAAAAGCCTCACAAAACGTTCTTCAACTTTCGCCGAAGAAATCGCTTTAAAAAGCTCTTAAATCCGCTCACAAACGCTCTCTAAACGTGTGTTCAAAATTCTAACGTGTGCTGAAAAAGTCGTGGGAGGAAGAAGAAGATCCTCCAAACCCTAAAAATCCTATTTATACTTAATATCCCATAAACTAAATTAGGAAATAACAAATATATGAATTTTATCTAAAGTCTAACTAAGTAAAAGGGTAAAAATAATTAAATCCGGGTAAATTAGCTTCGCTGGAGCCCATACCGAGGCGGAGGGCCTCGGTATGAGCACTGTTGCCCTTTTCTTGCTTCGGACTTCCAGATTGAGCCTCGGTACCGACCCCCCTGAGGGTCGTTATGGGGTCGGTATGACGGTAGTCCATCTCGGACTTAGAGAAACGTCTGTATCTCCTTCGTTATAACTCCGATTGCTTCCGTTCTTTTTTCTATGCGCTCTAAATTCCCTTCCGCATCTTTTATCTCTTGAAAATTTCTTCAAAAACAGCTTCCAAAAATCTGTAAAACACAGAAAAGCTAGTGAAGACATCTATTTCTCATGAAATATGAAAACTTATGCAAAAGACAATAAAGCCAATGCAAATCTTATGAAAATGACTCAACTTGACACTAAAACACATGGAAAAATATGACTAAAACCATGCACATCAAAATACCCCATACTTAGACTTGCTTGTCCTCAAGCAATAACCAAACAAAACCAATACCTATAACACATCATTCAAGTCTCCGCCCTTGTCAAAAGCAACATCTCAAGTAGTAGCAATGTAAAACAAGTGAATTTAACGTCATCACACATATATGAGCGATCCATAGGCATAGGCAATATAAAATCCAACCTCACAAGGATAATGTGTTTACACTCAACTCTCAATGTGTTTAGGCTATGAAGACCAACTCTCAACTCGATTCCATATACAATCTCATAAATATTGCAATTTAAATGTAAATCCACTTCGCAACCAATTATGTAAATGCAAACAAGAACCATCAGGAGGACTTCGCTCAATGGAAGACTTCAAAGAAGACTCCATTCGGCGGGGTTGTAATGTGGCTTGGTAAGAAATAAAGGGCATGGAATTATTTGGCTATGTGGTGCTTAATAAAATTCGGGAATCAAGACTCCTAAATCTTCAACACAACTCAACCAAACCAAAACTCTCAATCATATGAATAAACCAAACTCCCCAACTCATCTAAATGAAGAACACAATCTCTCAAACTCAATAAACCTCTCAAAAAATATGAATCTTGCAGTAAATGAAGTAAGGTAAAATTGGCTCATGCACTTTATTCACAACATATACTTCTCTTTTTTTTTTCGATTTTTTTTTTTGAGAATGAAAATAAAACAACACAAATAACAATAGTGCATTTATAGGTTGAGCCAAAAATCCTTTTACATAATATGCATAGCAAGATAAAAATATCAAACCAACCCATAACTCAATAAACTCATAAATTCTTCTCACTTGAAATGAAACACAAGCACTTTCCTTCCACCAAATTATCATTCCAACAATCTCTAAGTCTTAATTCCCCAAATGGGGTCAGACTCAATTTGGCTAAGGTAAATTTTGTGGAGCTTATAAATAAAGGCTCAGGCTAATGTTCTGGCTTCAAGCAGAGATAATGTAGGGTAGGTAAAGAGAGGATAAAATTGGCTTAAAAGGTGCCTCCATCATTTAATTCTCATTCACAAAAAGATATAAATGTATTGGTTTTGAATAACTATCACAACATTTAGAGATGTGTAGAAAGAGTAAATACACTCATGAAAGCAGAGGGATTTTTTATGTTCTCCTTATAAGGCCAAAATTCTCACTAGGACAAACTTTGTTGGATTTCAACCTTTAGCCTAGGATCATATATGCTCAATTTCATCACAAGTTCACAATCCACATAAAAACATTTTCAAGGACTTAGGCTAAACCTTCCAAAAATGCCATAGGATTTACATGATCAAGTTAGTCATTATTTATCATCATAGGACATCTAAGTTAGGGTATAAACTCAATAAAATATAAGACAAATAAAAAATAAACATGCATTTTTTTTTTCTTTTTCGACATTTTTTTCATTTTTTTTTTTGGGTTTTTCAGATTTTATGAAACTAAAAGCAAGACTAAAGTGACTAAAACATAAAATGCATAAAGCTTAAACATGAATGCATAACATAATCCAACTAAAACAAAATGCAACACATAAACATCATCCAAAACACATAAAAATGACACAAATAAGTTTTCTGAGTCCCCCACCCCATACTTAAAAATAGATAGTGTCCCCACTGTCAAAAGAAAAATCAAAGTAAAAGGGAAAGATTCAGAAACTCACAAAATCAAGATTCAGAAGCTGTTGAAGACATCCATAAGCTCTACGGAGAAGGCGGTGGTGGTGGGAATGGATGCTGGTTCGCCAGAGGGGTCAGTACCGACCCTGAGAGGATCGGTATGGACTCGGATCGAGTGCTTTCTCGCTCCTTTCTCCTTTTTTCGCCCGTTTCCGTCATGGTTTTCTCTCAAGACCTGCATTGTTAGTGCTATATGTTCTATCCCAGCTATTCTACCTATCCTAAAATTCAAAAATAGAAAATAAAATTTATAAATGAAAGGAAATAAAGTGGGTTGCCTCCCGTAAGCGCTACATTTAACGTCATTAGCTCGACATGACATACCTTAGCTCTCAAGGTGGGTCTGGTGGTTCAGCCGGCGGAGATGGTGGTGGAACGTCCTTGGGTGGTACATCATAATTGGCCCTCAAGTGACATGGTCCTTGCTCATTCGCTTTGTGCTTCCTTGGATCTCCTTTCCTAGCCTCATGAATAAGCTTAAACCTTCCTGAGTGAATGCTCCAATCTTCCACCCATTCATCTTTCCCTAGAAAGCACTCAACAGGTGTGCTTTCCTCATAAATAATCATCTTTCTCTTCTTTGATTGGTCGTTCTTTGCTTCCCCACCATCATACACAAATAAATTTATTTCATTGTCGAGTTCAGTGTACAACGGCGGAGGGGGAAGAGATTCCAATACCTTGTCTTCTATCGCCTCATCTTTGATGTGCCACTTCGCGAGGACCCCATACTTAAATGCGATTGTCGATTGCTCGAGATCGTCGGGAATCGCCTGTGGTTCGGTAGGATCTTGGCCATTCTCTGCATGAGGTTCCTCTTTCTCTTTGAGCAATTCTTTCTCTTGTTGGGGTTCCTCACATGGCTCCTCCTGAAATGTCTCAATACCAACATGTTCATCATGAGAAAAGAGGTTAAAGACCATACCTAACCTTACTTGTACCTCTGTAGGATCTTTGCAACTCTCTTCTTCCTCCTTAGGACATGCAATCGAATCGTCAAGAGCTTGAGTAGAGTCAGCACAAGTGTATGTTGACTCGGTTGGGATAGGTACCAACTCATCCTCATGCTCTTCTCCACCTACAAGCTCGCAAAAAATAATGTTATCATATGAACCAACCTCATACCTATATGACGTCTCTATTGGGTCTGAGGCTGCGTCTTGTGAAGTTGATTCTGACAAGTCCTGCAACTTATTCCATGCGTCCAGTTGTTCACGCATGATTGCGTTGGTCTCCCTGATTCGTCGTACTTCAGCGGCTTCAGCTTCCATTTGGCGTTGTAATTCCGCCATCTCAGCCTTCATCTGCTTGATGGTTTCATCATCTAGGGATTGCCTACACTTTTCAACGTCAACCTCCAGTGATGGTTCATACATATTTCCCCAAGATGGCTGGCAAGGCCAATACGGGTCCCTATGATCGTATTGAACATAATACCCCTCATCTGGTTGATAGGACTCATATGGCTCTTGGGCTTTGGTAGAATTCTCGGAGGACTTCTTTGCTTTCCAAGTATCAAAATCAATGAAATCTTCGTCCTCCTCATCAACCTCGGCTAGATAGCTCGCATACTCCTTTTTCCTTACTTGTCGTCTTTCTTGTTCAGCCCTTGTTTCAAAATAATCATATGCATACTGCATCTTGTACCTAATCTTGAAAACTCAAACAAGTGCACATATCAAATAACAAGGGTTTTGCACCAAGTCGGTACCGATGAGGCGGGTGGTAGGAGGTGGGAGGTGTGATGTTCGAAAAATAAAAACTAACTAAAATAGAAGAAAAGAAAAGAAAAGAAAATAATATTTACAAAAGAAAAGAGATGGGCTATTCCCAAACCCTTATAGTAACTAAAACTTTGGCACAATTGAAATCTCCCTGGCAACGGCGCCAATTTGTTGAAGGGTTTATTTTCAAACAAATAAATTTATAAGATCGAAACCCCGCTATAGTATAGTAGGGTCAAGTTCGTCCGCAGGGAGAAAGTCAGTGACTCAATTCTAGTTACCAAAGAGCAAGAAATAGCAAGAAGAGATGTAAAATTATAGAATTTTGAGGGTTTTAGGGCTGCTGGAATTTTAAGGAAAAATCAATAATAATAAAAGTCTAGGGCATAGGGATCACCACAACGATAATCACACAAGTATTGCAATGAATCAAGTAAAAATCATGTTTTTATCTATTAAATAGGTCAACTTGCATCAACCCTAGCAAATCAATCAATTTATTTTCACAAATTAATAAACTTTACTAACAATCTTAATTAGGTTATAAACCTTTCGTTTCAAAATCCTAATTACTATCCAATTCACAAATCAATCTTTCAATTTAATTGCAAAAAGGAATTTCCTCAATTTTCATTGAGTATTTAAGCACATAAAATAGATAAAACCAATCAATTCATCAATTCATAGCAAAATTGCAAGCATAACTATCGTTGGGATCACCCCAACCTAGAAAAGGCGACTACTCACGCATAAACATGGTAGACATTGCAAAATTCATAAAATAAATAAAAATCAGAAATTTAAATTGCATAAAAACCTGAGAATAACGTCAACAAAGCGTCACAAAAGCCTCACAAAACGTTCTTCAACTTTCGCCGAAGAAATCGCTTCAAAAAGCTCTCAAATCCGCTCACAAACGCTCTCTAAACGTGTGTTCAAAATTCTAACGTGTGCTGAAAAAGTCGTGGGAGGAAGAAGAAGATCCTCCAAACCCTAAAAATCCTATTTATACTTAATATCCCATAAACTAAATTAGGAAATAACAAATATATGAATTTTATCTAAAGTCTATCTAAGGAAAAGGGTAAAAATAATTAAATCCGGGTAAATTAGCTTCGCTGGAGCCCATACCGAGGCGGAGGGCCTCGGTATGAGCACTGTTTCCCTTTTCTTGCTTCGGACTTCCAGATTGAGCCTCGGTACCGACCCCCCTGAGGGTCGTTATGGGGTCGGTATGACGGTAGTCCATCTCGGACTTAGAGAAACGTCTGTATCTCCTTCGTTATAACTCCGATTGCTTCCGTTCTTTTTCCTATGCGCTCTAAATTCCCTTCCGCATCTTTTCTATCTTGAAAATTTCTTCAAAAACAGCTTCCAAAAATCTGTAAAACACAGAAAAGCTAGTGAAGACATCTATTTCTCATGAAATATGAAAACTTATGCAAAAGACAATAAAGCCAATGCAAATCTTATGAAAATGACTCAACTTGACACTAAAACACATGGAAAAATATGACTAAAACCATGCACATCACTTATCACCCCAACAATAACCAACGAGGATAATAGTTTTCTTACTAAGCATCCGAGCAATGGTGAAATAAAGAGGGCGGTGTTCAGCCTTGGCAATAATAAATCACCCGGCCCTGACGGAATGTTAGCAGAGTTCTACAAAACATACTGGGACATTATTGGAGGATCGATCATCAAAGCGGTTAAAGGATTCTTCCTTTGGGGAAGAATTCTTCGTCAAATAAACCACACATTCATTTCACTCCTACCAAAATGCGACAATCCCTCTATGACTACACATTACAGACCAATAAGCATATGCTCCACAATTTATAAAATTATTTCCAAATTCTTACGGAGAGACTGAAAAATGTAATAGGCAAACTTATCCATCCTTTGCAAGGAGCCTTTGTGTCCGACTAGGCTATTCAGGACAATGTCTTAATAGCCCATCAAGTTTTTCATTCATTTCGTAGCAGAAAAGGTAAAGAAGGGTGGATGACAATTAAACTAGATATGGAAAAAACTATTGATAGAGTAGATTGGAGCTTTACAAAGGCAGTTATGGAGAAATTTGATTTTTCATCCGACGTTTATTAAATGGATTATGGAATATATATCCACGGTATCATTCTCCGTTCTCATTAACAATGGCCCAACGGAGTTATTCAGACCAACTAGAGGCCTTCGACAAGGTGACCCTCTCTCCCCTTTTCTCTTCATCTTGGGGGCTGAGGTTCTGGCAAGAAAACTCTCGCTTGAAGCAAATATGAGAAATAGCCTTATCAGATTCAGTTTCGGGAAGGATGATCTACGTATCCCTTTCCTTGCTTTTGCTAATGATATGATTATCTTCACCAAGGGAAACACCTCAGCTTGCTTAAAAGAGAAAAAAATTGTAGATGAATATTGCAGTATTTCAGGACAAAAAGTTAATTACCACAAATCAGCTTTTCAAACAACGAAATAAATCCCTAGATCCAGAATTGAGGAGCTTGAAAGACACCTGGGAATATCAAATGAAATAATGATTGAAAAATATCTTGGTTGCCCTATTATAAATGGGCGTGTAAATAAACATACTTTTGAGGAAGTTGGGTGTAAATCAAAAGAGCAACTTTGTAAATGGCATGCTAATGCTCTATCGCAGCAGGGTCGCACTATCCTTATTGGGACAAACCTATAGCATCAAAACCCTTATACACAATGCAAAGCTTCATCCTCCCGAGCACAATCCATAAGGAATTAGATCAAGTAAATAGATCTTTGTTCTAGAACAAAGATCTCCAATATTGGCCTTTGATAAGCTGGGATAGAATATGTAGACCAAAAGGAAAGGGAGGACTAGGCATCTGAAATCTAAAGATATGAATGAGGCACTCCAAATGAAACTTCTTTGAAAAATTCTTGCAGAACCAGATAATATATGGGTAACATTAATTCAATACAAATATTTGAAAACAACGCATTTATTAACTCCTCTTATTGAATACAAATATTCTTGCAGAACCAGAGAAGTGGGGGTTCGCCTTGGCAGTTGTCAAAACTAACTCCTCTTATTGAGAAATTTAAAGAGGGCCTAATTTGGTCGGTGGGCAACGAGAAATCTATCAAATTCTGGACCGACAATTGGATTACAACTTCACCAATAATCAAAAGGGGTGATTGTCCTACCTTTCAAAATAAGAACGAAATAGTAAGTGACTATATATTAGGAGGAAAATGGTGGGAGGAAAAATTGTTAAACACGGTCCCTCAAAGTATAGCAAAAGAAATTTTGGATATCCCCCTCCCTATAAATTCATTTGAAGACAGACTTTATTGGTGGCCAGATAGAGAGGGATGGTTTACAACAGCTAGCGCTTATAAATAGATAACAAAAAATAATAGCCAAAATGAAGACAACAACTCTTGGACTTGGAAAATTGACACATCACCAAAAATTAAGAATTTCCTTTGGAAGCTCGGACAGATGGGTGTTCCAACGGCTACTCGTTTATCCCAAAAAGGGGTTTATGTACCAACAACTTGTGTACTCTGCAATAGTGCAATCGAAGATGAAACACATCTATTTCTGGAATGCCAGTTTTCTAAAAGCCATCTTCCATCTACTTTAGGTAAAAATCAGGCTATAGCCAACATGATTGCAAATTCGAGAGATTCCCCCCCTATCTTGTCACTGATGAGAAGCATCCTCACAAAAACGGAAATAGAAAAATTAGTGGTTACATGGTGGACAATATGGTACATCATGAATCAAACGATATTTAGAACTGAACCCATTTCAAACCAGGAATTTGTTAAACACATCATCACTACTCATTTGGAGAACTAGAAAAAACCCTCTCTATATGACAAGGAGGATGATATTCAATATACTTAGAATACTAGTGTTACAAATCACTCACGGACAAGAATTCGGCAGAAAAATGTTAAATGGAAAAAAACATCGGTTGGCATGCTTAAACTAAACTTTGACGAATCCACACTCAATAATAAAGATAGCTCAATTGGCAACATTATTCGAGACTGGGAAGGGAGAACGATTCAAATTGGCTATGACATAATTGGTAACC
The DNA here is from genome assembly GCA_037127255.1 of Persicaria tinctoria. Classification (NCBI taxonomy): domain Eukaryota; kingdom Viridiplantae; phylum Streptophyta; class Magnoliopsida; order Caryophyllales; family Polygonaceae; genus Persicaria; species Persicaria tinctoria. The sequence goes on along the minus strand of JBANSL010000017.1, from coordinate 63,789,192 downwards.
AGACCCCGTTAAAAACAAAGGCATTGGCACTAAGACATGGTCTAATCCAAATCCAAGAACTGGATATAAATAGGTTATAAATAGAAGGGGACTCCCTTATAATCATTTATCATCTAAAAACAAATTCTACATGCCCATGGGAAATTGAATTGGTGATATGTGATATTAAAACATTGTTGTCGAGTGTGAGATAAGTTTCTTTCTCCCACGTGCCCCATAAGGTTGCACACCTTTGCCGCTCTGCCAGGGTCCTCGACATTTACTCTGATTCAGGTCTTCAAGACCTCATCTGTAAGGATGCTCTCGGGTAGAATTATTCCTCCTGAATTATTACCTGATAAAAAAAAACATATCAATCACACAAGGAAGAAAAAGAAGCATGGTAAGATTATATGGCGCAAATCCCCGAGAGGAACCTTCAACTTAAATTTTGATGGATCCATAGTTTCAAATAATGTCAGCTCGGCAGGTGCCATAATCCGGGACTGAAATGGTCGGCCGATACACATTTGTTATCAGAAACTTGGAAAATAAAATCCCTTAAAAGCAGAAGCCTTTGCTCTTAAGTCGGGAATCCCAACATGCGCTACAACTTCGTATCAATAAAATCCATATTGAAGGTGATTCGATTATAATAATAAAACACCTTAACAAAACATCTAAATGTCCTTGGGAAACTGAACTGCTCTTTTCAGATGTAGAACTCTTGTTATCAACTATGAAAGAAGTTTCCTTCTTTCATGTTCCTCGGTTAGGCAATAGAGCAGCGGATAAGGTTGCACATCTTTGCCACTTTGCCTAGGGTGTCGATATTTAAAATGATTTTGGTCTTTTAGACCTCATCCGTAAGGATGCTGTCAGGTAGAGCTCGCTCACTTGAATTATTTTCTAATTAAAAAACAATATTATGACTACTAAGTTATAGGATGTATCAAGGCAATGAGACTTATAGTAACAACCATAACATACCCAACAATTTAGGATATTTTAGGCAATGAGAGTTGATGGTATAGTAAATAGATCGAGGAACCTTTGAAGATATTATGGGAACGATGAAATCTCAACTGATGAAATAGAAAGCGAACTAACTATCCCAACAAGGAAGAACCATGCTTATCAAATCAACTCTGGCTGCAAAACCGAACTACGCACCTGATGCAAAACTTTATGCTCCCTATGAATGTACTCGTACGATGCATGAACTAGACCAAGTGAACAAAAGTTTCTTTTGGAACAATGATCAAAACTACAAGTCACTCAATATTGGCTGGGACAAAATCTGTAAGTCAAAGGGTGGTTTGGGGCTGCATAAAACCAAGGAAATGAACAAAGCACTGCAGATGAAACTATATTGAAAAATTCTTGGTAAAATACAAAATATGTGGGTTAAAATCATTAAGGAAAAATATTTGAAGAAGGATAACATTTAGGATTATGAAGAAAAAAAAACTCTTCATGGCAATGGACAAAAATCATGGAAATTTAAAAAGGATTATCTAAAAGCCTTGTTTGACAAGTTGGGAATGGGAAGACCATCAAATTCTGGCTAGACCGATGGTGTTTTCATGAGCCGATCCTGGCTAACTTCTTTCCTCTTGAAACAATCAATAAACAATAAAGGGTTCCTGACTTTATTAAACTAGATAAAACATGGAACCTTGAAAATTTGTATGGTTGTCAAAATTAGTAATATTCAACTACCAACTAAAGAATTTGAAGATAGATTATATTGGCCGGAGACCAAGCAGAAACAGGCGTAATGATTCTCCACTGCGAGTGCTCTCGAACTCATCACAAACCGAAATTCACAAGAACAAAATGACCTATCTTGGGTGTGGGAAATAGATTATTCACCAAAAGTGAAAACTTCATGTGGAAGTTACTCATGAATAGGGTCTCAATGAAAATTAGACTAACGAATGAAGGAATTATGAACATTCAACTCACGTGTGCACTATGCAATCAAACTGATAAAGACTCAATACACCTATTAGTATGTTCAAACTTCCTTAAAATTACTAGGGAAAGTGGATAAGTGGAATAAGCGTAGAGAAGGTGTTCTAAAGATTAACTTTGATGATACCAAACCATTGTTAGGTGTTGCGATTGCAGGTTTTGTAACTCGCAATCATGAAGGAAAGGTCATGGATTACGATGCACAGACTTTGGGGGATTTGTCAACACTTCAAGATGGAGCCATTAGTTTGGGATTGGGCCTGATGGCAGCCATAAGATTAGGGATCAGGAAAATCGAAGTGGAAGGGGACAACCTTGTGGATATTAATGTCATCAATGGAGTCTAGCAATGTCATTGGGAGATTGAGTTGTTGATCTCGAATTCAATGAGCTTATTGGAATCATTTGAATATGCGACTTGCTCACACATATTTAGAGAAACCAATGAAGTTGTTGATTTGGTGACACGTCTTTGGCCCGAGTCGAACCAGATTTCTTTGGCTTTGCATCTTGAGCTTCTAGCGATCTCATCCGTAAGGCACTCTTGGTTGGTGGTACAATAGAGGCTGACATCAACCAAATTCTTCTCTTGTATAAAAAAAAGTTTAGTAAAGGGTATGAATTTCAATATGTAAAGATATGAATTTGAGAGAAAAGATAATTTTCTTATTTACTCATGTAAGTATATATAGAATTTACATATGATGATAAGGATGATCTAAGACCCTATACAAGATAAGTTTACAATCTTAACTAGATACTCACAAGATAAACACAAAGCCTATTAGGATAAACACAAATCTTATCTTATTGTTAATAGCCCCCAGTAAGCTCATGGTGGATGAACCAGGACCTTGGACCGCAACTGCCGGAAACAAGTGGTGCCTACAACCTTCATGAACTTGCTGACGAACAAAGTAATAGTCTAACTTGATTTGTTTAGACTGGTGATGGAGAACCGGGGTTGCAAACAGGAAAGTGGCACTTAAGTTATCACATAAGATAATGGGAGGATGATAAACATGAACAAATATCTCACAGAGAAGTTCCCGTAACCTGATGAGTTCGGCAGCGGCAAGGTACGTGAGCGATATAAAACACCTATTGCTAAAAGCATGATGGTAATTCATAATGAGTCTAATTCACAAACTCGATCTAATCCGAAAAAGTGAAAATCAGGGTTTAGGGTTGATATGTAGCCTTAAAGAACTTGACCTTCGTTGAGAATTTGGAAAAAAAGGGTCATTAGGTAGATGTGGGTTATACCCGATGGATTTAGAGTCGACCTAACTTTGTTATTGAAAATTTGAAAATGTATCTAAAAAAAGGAAAATGTATATATTTTTATTTTACAATTTTATAATTGAAAAAAAAAGTAAAAAAATAACTAGAGAATTCCAACCCAATACAAATTTTAACATCATAGAGGAAATTTGAGAGAGAAACTGGGTCATACCATCTCAACCTCATTTTAACTCATTATATATACAAATTTTTATGAATTAATTTGTCAAACTGGCCTTTTTTGGGGTCTTTATTGAGGGACTGTCCACCAAGCCCATCAATTTAGGTTTTTGTCTATCTCTAATATTCTGGACAGAATTGCCCTCAGATCTAAACCTCCATCACCATAATGTTATCGGTCGGACACTTCGTGTTGGGAAGAGGAGAGGGAGAACGACAACCATGGGAGAATTAATCAACCATCCTCACGCAACCACTCTCTTCCAGACATGGAGAATCACGACGTTCACACAACCTCTTTGAATTAATCAACCATCTCAACCTCATTTTAACTCATTATATATACAATTTTTTATGAATTAATTTGTCAAACTAGCTTTTTTGGGGCCTTTATTGAGGGAGTGTCCACCAAGCCCATCAATTTAGGTTTTTGTCTATCTTTAATATTCTGGACAGAATTGCCCTCAGATCTAAACCTCCATCACCATAATGTTATCGGTCGGACGCTTCGTGGTGGGAAGAGGAGAGGGAGAACGGAAGCCATGGGATAATTAATCAACCATCCTCACGCAACCGCTCTCTTCCAGACATGGAGAATCACGACGTTCACACAAGTTCGACACTCTCTTTCTTCTTTCTCACAGGCGACGCTCTCTTCCAGACCAAATCTACGACAAAATTGCTGCCCTAGAAGAATTTGCAAATTTTGCCGCCTTCAGCAGATCTTGTCCGAGAAGGAATTTTCTACTTTGTTAAAGCCAACGAGCATCGCTTGGCCATGGCAAATACACCTCCTCAATTGCAGATGCCAAGGAATTGTGGATTTTGAAGCCAATTCGGTTAAGAGTTGCTAGAAATTGTCGCCTTCAGCAGATCCCGTCCGAGAAGATCTTGAAGCAAGCATCACTTGGCCATGGCGAATTTTCTACTTTGTTAAACCTTGAATTGCAGATTTTCTCCATGGCGAATACATCTCCTCAATTGCAGATGAGAAGAGATCGGCGGAAAAGGGAGACGGCGAACAGATCGGAGGAAGTAGGAGGTAGTTAATGTCGGTGCGAAAACGCGGATGCAGGTGGTGGTGAGGATGGCAACCATCGGAGGTGGAAAGTGGATCGGTCACTCCCTAATTTGAATTAGCGGTGCAATTTGATCAACCTCATTGCAATCTTAATTTTTGCTTAAATCCCTTAATTTGCTGAAATTGATGTTGGGTTTATGGAACTTTTCCCACCCCAACCCTCTTCTACAAAATGTTGGGTTTATGGAGCTTTTCCCACATCAAATAAGAGGCTCTTTCTTAGGTTTTCTTATGAATATAAATATAAACCTATGATCATTGTAATATGTATCTTCAAATATATAGAGAAATATCCTGGCTTGGGTGAACAAATATCGAGTCTTTTTTTCCTTATCCCTGTTTTTTATTACTCTTATTCCTAAGAATTTTATGCCATTGAGAGATATAAATGAGACAAAAAGAGTCTTATATCTGAAGTTGAGTATAACAAATCTTATTATATAAATTATTATATAAATCGATGAATTACTTTTCTTATTACTAATTGATTTTGGATGAAATCTCATTCATCTTATGTGCTCATAATTTCCGATCACGAGTCCCGACAGACCTCAGTACCTACTACCGCCACTAATCAGATTAATTACCCATGACAATACTTGGTAAACCTATAACTCAAAATACGGAATCCGAATTAGGTCACGGATTGATGTTGTAAAAACGTAGAGTCACCCAAATCGGGCCGGGCTGGGTGGGTCCACTCGTTTGTGAAACGATACCCTAGCTAGTTGTAGACACCAAACACGGTTTCAATAGCAAAACGAAGGCACTTCAATCACCTCAATTTTATTAAATAAAATTAAAATAAGATTCCGGCGTGCATTAACCCGGTTAATTATAATATTAATAATCTTATGGATTAAGAGAACGAGGCACAAACATAGTCCAATCTACACCTTCCACGTGTCTAATTTCTCATCTGAAGACGTGTGTCATTTGGAGCGTATCATCGGATGGTGAGAAAAGCCTTTATTTTTCACTATAATTATTAATCCATCCCTTCCACAAAATATAGGGTCTTGCTATATACACCGCAAATGACGATTAAGGATTTGCACGTCCTTATTAACGTGCAAGTGTGGAAATGTGCACGTCGTTAGCAAACTAGGATTTGCACGTCCTTAACAACGTGCATATAAGTTTTTTTTTTTTTTTTAAAATACGGGTGTGCACGTAGGCACGCTTTAGGGTCTATCCACCTTGCACGTTAATTACGACGTGCGGATTTGCGGTGTATATAGCCGAAACGAAAATATATCGTTACTATTTAAACACGCTTCTTTAAGATGATTAAAAAAGTAAAAAACGATATAAAATATTATTTTTTTATAAATTTCTTTTAACAAGTTCATACTTATTAATTGTGATTATGATATTATTTACAAAATTATAAAAAAAAATTGATATTCCATATAGTTTTTATCCCCTAAAAACGTACGTAAATAGTAAAACGACATGTTTTGCCGAACGGGTGGAGTAATTAACTAGTATGCGGTTGGATCTTGTATTAATTTAAATTTGATAAGGTAGATTTTTTAGTTATAATTTTGACTATGTATTAGTTCATTTCATCGGTCAAATATACTACATTCATCTTAAAAAATAAGTCATTTTATTTTTTTAGTATGTTTTTTATGTATTAATTTTTTTTTATAAAATTGCAAAAAAATAAATTTAAACTTTTAAAATAATTTCAAACTTATTAGTAATGAATTTGAAATTATTTTTTTGAAATTATTTTTAAAATTTTGAAAAAAAGTTAATATTTATAGAGTTTTAAACATATTAAAATGCTTGCTAAAAACTTATATTTTGAAACAGTACTGAAGTCCATTGGGACACGCTAGCTTATATACTAGGGCTTTTTTATTCATTTTATCGATGTGGGACTCTTTTAGTCTATTAGCATCTTTCATTCTCTTTTTAGAGAGCCCAGGATCGAGAGTCGGACCGTTTGACTTTTCCGCTTTGATACCATTACGCTAATAGCCTAGCATATAAGTCGAGCGGGGTTCCATCCTAAAACCAATTGACAATAGGAGGAAGGAGTAACCTACCAACTTATATATTAAGGTTTCTTTGTTCATATTATCGACGTGAGACTCTTTTAATCTCTTCGCATCTCTATTATCTGATCAACAAACATATATAGGATTATTTTAGGTGATCTTTTATAATGCTTAATTCTTCAATTGATATACTCCGTATTACTTAATTATTATATACAAGTCTTGGACTAACCTTTTTAAAAAATTATAGTATTAATGTTATCTATGGTACACAAGATTTTGAAAATTTCCGTGTTGTATTAAACCATAAAATTTTGCCAAATTAAGTGCATAAGATTTTGATAAATTAGCATATGTAGTTATATCTTATATTTTTGTTAGCGCGCATGATTAGAATAAGGATGTGAGACACATTTAATTGAGTATTAAAAAAATGAACATTGAGAACAATATAAGATAATAATCGTAAAACTAAAAATAGTTCGATTATGGGTAAGAAAATGTATAATAATAATAATGATAATAAAGCATTTTTGAAAATAATATTGTATACAATACTGTCATTTTATAAAAAATTTGAATCAAAATATTGAATATTTATTTATTCTTATTAATGTCCGGTTTTGATTTTTGATATTCAATATATAAATGGGCTAATGACCATCTAATAGCGAAACTCTAATATTTATTACGGTAGTTAAGATTTATTATTCTAATTATAACGAATTTTTTTTTTTTTTTTTGATCTGGAAGTGTGGCTATGGCCTTATTATAAAGTAAATATAACGAAAATTTAACATTATTCTATAATGCATATCAACATAAATAACGAAAATTTAACATTATGTTATCACACAACTTTTCCAAAACGTAACTTGATTTTTTTTTTATTGAGTAAAGATTTGATATCAGTTAAGCCTGGTTCTCAAAAGACCGGCGAGTTCTTAAACATTAAGAAAAAAATATAAAACAGACGCATACGCAACTCAATTCAGGAAATTCACTGTTATTGTCACTATTTAATTTTAAATTAACTTTAATCAAACAGTAATAAACTTTAATATATTGACTTTGTTGCAAATATTAGTACAAAAAAAAAAAAGAGAAAAACTTGTTTAATTTTTTATGTACTGCATGACATATAGTAATTGCTAAAAAGTACAGCCGCTAACTCGGACAAAAGGAACATTAATATATGTCACACATACACTATTGATTCCATTTTAAGGCTTCATTTGTCAATTAAAATTTTTTTTTTTTCCTAATCCACCAAGTGTCTACATTCCACACATGAGAAAGAGAAAATTTGTGCCTGCTAATTTGAGTTTCGTCCAAGGTTTTGTAATATTTATAAAAGTGTCTGCGTTTATAATTTCCGATGGAAATTTTACGATTTTGCCCTCCATCCTCTTTTACCGTTGTTCGACTTTAACCCAGCGGCAACACCCCCGTCGATGTTCTATGTGCTATTCCTGTCAATTTTCGAGTGAATCACCTTAAAAGGAGTGAATTTTGCGGTCGATTCTTGCTTTTTCTTATCATAATTGGTCATATGGCGGAAATCTCTGGTAGTTCAGGTGCTGATTTTGCTTGAACGTTTTCCCTGTTAGTTAGGGTTTGTTTTTCTGCTGTTTATGTAGCTTTTTGTTCGACTTTTGCGGGATTTTTTTTGGTATAGTGTTGATTAGTGTCATGATAGCAAATGCTGGAGTGTTGTTCGTGTTTTTATTATCAAATATGCGATTTCTACTGAATAATTCTACATGCTCCTATCGTTTTTCCTCTTCTGATTTCTATGTTTTCGTGTTTATCAGGGTCACTTACTGATTTAGTGAGATACAGAAGGCAATTTGATGTGAGTTTTTTTTTTTTTGATATTGATCTTTTTATCCTGTCTGTTTATATAGTGATGTTTATTTATGTTGATATGCATTTTTTTTTTTGACATTTTTGCTTGTTTTTAAACAGAACATTTCTTATTGTATTCCTGAGGATGAGTGGTTCCATTCTAGATCAAACATATATTCTTATCCTGATGTTTGTCAACTCATCAAAAGTCATCTGTCGGATAAACACTATGAGATATTGTGCAATAGTTGTGTTGGGTGGGTGCTGACACAGGGAACCAATATGGTTTCTAACTTTCAGCTCATGCATCAGATTATGTTGCGCCGAGTTTCCACCAAAAAGAAGATGGAGTTGTGGTTTAAGGTTGATGGATTTTTGGATCGGTTTTCTCTTGCTGAATTCCATGTTATTACTGGTCTTCCTTGTGAAGCTAATGATTGCAAACCACCCAAACATGTGTCTTCCATTGATTTTTTTGGGCAGAAGAAATGCTCTTATAAAGAGTTAGTACAATGTTTTGAATCTGAGAGTAAATCATCAGAGAAGAAGTTGATTATGGCTAAGCTGCTTATTATTGAGAAGGTTCTATTATTCAGGAGATCAGAGTTTGTCAGTGAGGAAAACTTATCCCTTGCTTGCGCTGAGAATGAGTTTGAAATTTATCCCTGGGGGAGAGCTTTGTACACGAAGTTGGTTACGACATTAAAGAATATAGATCTGGCTTATCGTAACGATGGTAGACGTTGTTATGATATACATGGGTATAATCTTGCTTTCCAGGTAGTCTTTAATGTCGCATATTTATTGCATGTTATCCATTTTGAAGTTTGTCATCATATTTATTGCTTGTTATCATATCTTACTATTCTGGTTGAATATTTGAAATACTTTATGTTTTTTTGCAACAGTCATGGATTATAGAAGCCTTCCCATCAATAGATGCAAAATTTGACTGTAATTTCAAAATGGTTGTTGGAGATCCATACTCTTTGCACTGGGAATGTAAGCTTAAACACGTATATGATACTGCTTCTGCACTTTTTGATGATGCGCTGGTAAGTTTATTATGTTTTGTAGTTGTTAGTGTATTAATTTAATATCTGTTTTAGGCACCATTGTCCACTACTTTTGGTAAATTTGCAAAAATACCAGAGACGTCAGCAGAAACTTGCAAAAACACCAGACTTGTCAGCAGAACTACATTGTTTGCAAGATTTTTAATTTTTTGTATCAGGAATGATTTTTGATTGACACTGATCTTGTTTGTTTTTTGTTTTTTTTATATATATCTTAACAAGTAGGAACCAAATTATTGCATAAGTGTCAATATATTTTGATTTAGATCACATGTCAGCATAGTAATAGATTGTTATTTAAATATAATTGCATAAGGAAGGTTTGGATGTGCATAGTCATTTAAATATTATTGCATAACATATAATTCAACTTTATCATTAAAAGCTAGTAGGTGCATATCTTTTAGTTGGCTTAGTCATTGTATGTCAGCAGTCCCAAAGTTTTGCGTAAATATTAAAGGTTATTAGCATAGTTGTTGTTTTGTTGTAAATGTCCGTGCTTTTAATCATATATTTCCTCTATTTTTTGTGTAGGCACCATTTTTCCCTATTTATGGTGAATTTGCAAGAACACCAGGGATGGCTTATAGTGAAGAAGTTGCTGATGAAAGAGTTGATGACATTGCTCAACCTGTTTTCCCCAAGCTTGCCGATTGTTTGTATGAAAGTCATCGATTGCGTACAAATGCGTATAATAACAAGTTCATACGCAATGATGCCTTAGCTGTTGTCGTTGGGAATGACGCCGTCAATTTGGTCAACAAACAGGATGTTGTAAATGATTCTGCTGTTTTTGGGAATGATGGAGTCAATTTGGAGGTAAAACTTGATGTTGTACATAAAGGAAAGAAGATGACATCCTTGAGAAGGGGTCGTTCTGCAGGTACCTTTCATTCCTCCCCTGTTTTGGGTTTAGAGGATAAGAAATCAAATAAGAGGAAAGCCACTAATATACGGAAGAAGAAAGAGTCAGGTAAGAAGGTTCGGTTTTTAGATGCTGAGACAGATGTGCTAGTCAAAGAGTCTATTGTACCTGCCATTGCTGGTGACAAGGTTGATCCAATGATTGAGTGTGAGAAGCTTGTACCTTTGAAGATTGTGTATCACAGTCTAAAGAAGAGGAAGACGGGTGATAAAGAGCCTAGGAATGTATTCTATTCAGAATGTGCTGACAATTCTGTATCTTTGCAAGTTGTTCTTACTGCAGATATGTTGGCCACTGATGGACTGTCTAATGAAAAAGGTGATGTGTTTGGTTCTGATCGTGATACTGGTGGGGTCCATGATGATGATGTTGACTCTGAAACTGAGGGTGCTCTTGATGATGAATTTGGTGGAACCCATTCTGTTGCTTCCCCTGGTTCAACTGTGTCTCCTATTGGTTCTCCTCATGCCCATGTGAATTCATCTGGTCAAGAGATTCAAGACATACCTTTGGGAGTTGATTCTGACGCAAAAAACCTGGTGTTTGTGTTGATGATCCGATTGATGCTTCAATTCCTGAAGCTGAGACCTATTGCCATGTACCCGGAAATGGGTGTGGTGTGGGGCTGTCGTCTCCCAAAAAGGGTGAAATACGGGATGAAATGGGTAATGTTCCTTTTAGAGTTGATTCTAATGCTCCCGATCCTGTTATTGATAGTTCATCTCAGGTGGTGCAAGAAACTTTTAGGCGTCTTGATAAGCTAGAACAGTTGCCTGAATGTCTAAAGGAGTTGGCTGCCAGTGTAGGAGAAATTAAGACCTATATGGGGAAGTTAGATGGGATTATTAACATGTTTTCTGTCATTGGGGAGAAGTTCACTTCCCTTGAGAATAAGGTTACAACGCATGCATGTACAATTGATGTCTCCCAGCCAGTGCATTCCATACCTAATAATGATGCTGGTACAACAGTTAATGACGAAGTTTTCCCTGATATACTGGCTGATTTGCCTGTTGCTCACGGAATTGTTTCCGATTTCAATAGAGGAGATGAAGTAGGTATTCCAAATGTTGATCTAAATTTACCCTCTAATGAAATGTCATCTGAGTTTGTTGTAATACCTGAAGATGACATTGAAGGCAAGCGTCGCATTGACGTTGATGATTTGAATGATGTTCACCCCGAAGTTGATGGGAAAAATTCTGACGTGAAAGAACTGAAAGTATTTATTGGGGATGCAGGTCTGATGGATGTTGATGTCATTCCAACAGAAAGTGACTTTGGCGGGTCGCATTGTACTAACAGTGATCCACCCTTTTCAATCAATTTTGCTGGCGATGTAGATAAAAACAATGGTGACATCTCTCTACTGGGGGTGGGTGTTGGAGATGCAAATAGTGTTCCTGCTGCTGATATCCATACTAATGCTGACATTTCATTGGGGGATGTCGTAGGTTGTCAATTTTATTCCACTGAGCAGGAATCTTATGCCGTTCGGACTTGCTTTGATTTGAAGTGTAGCGGTGAAGCTGGGGATTTGAATGAAGCTCAGAAAGAAGATGTTGATGTAAAGAATGTGAAGGGAGTTATTGAGGATGCAGGTGGGATGGATGTTGATCGGAGGCAACTGAAAGGTGGATTTATTGATGCCCATCGCCCTCAAGGGGATACACAGAATGACGCTCAGAATGAAGATTCTGATGTCAAGGAAGCAAAGAGAGTTAGTGAGGATGCCGACAGCATTACTGTTGATGTGAAGCCAATTGAAAGTGGAATTATTGATGCACAGCGCCCTCAAGGGAATGCACAGTGCTTAAAAATTGTGTGCGTTGACACCCAGATGTCATCAGATTTTAATGTGTTATCTGAGGCTGACATCTATAGCAAGTGCAGTGATGAAGTTGTTGAGCTGAATGCTACCGAGACCGAACATGAAGTGGGAGGCTCTGATATGCAGGATTCAATTAATGGGTTTACGGGAGGTGATTAAAAGGATGACGATATCACACTAATGGGATTTGAAGGTGTTAATACAAAGTTGCAATCAGATGATTATGATGTTCTGCGTCCTCCCTGTAATGTTGTTGCTCTTGAAATGAACCCCCCATCAAAAAATGTTGGAGTTGATGTTGAGAATGTTGATGCCATGGGTTCTGATGCTGTATATTCATATCGAAAGGAATCAACGTTTGCTGGTGACGTGCACAATTTAATGGTTGGTGATGTAAATGCAGTTTGTAATGATGCTAAATGCAGTGCAAATGCTTGTGATATGTCATCCTCTCCATCTATTGTCATCAGTGAGGTTCTTTTGTCATTAAAAGATATTGTTGAGGGTGGCCTGTTTGATGTAAAGGATACGGTCGTTGGCGAGGCAGATGGGGTTGGTAAGCCTGCTGACATCTCTTCCACGGAAGCTGGCGATGCTTCTGTAAAGGGTTCTGTTTCTTCTATTCCGTGTGTATCACACAGTCTTGTTATAGACCCAGACAATTATGTTCCATCACACTTTGTTGATTGGGATTCATATGCAAAGGATCCTACTATATTAAGTGACATTGAAAAATTAAAGCAAGCCAACAACATTCCTATGGACAGTAGTTTTTTGTTCGGCCCACGTGTAGAAGAAAACGAAAAGAAATTGGCACAGTACAATGCCAAGAAGTCACTTATCAGCCGCGAGGATCACCAGTTTATGTATTCCATTATAAAGAGCAAACGGTATTTTGTTTTTGCTATATTATTCAATTACCTCTATATTAATATGCTTTTATTATTTATTACTCTATCTATGATTGTTGTAAAGTTATGCGTATTGTATATTCCTTCTCAGGAATTTTTTTGTTTGTACTCCTTCTGGACGGTTTGGGAAATCATTTTTCCACAATATTATAAGCAAGATCAAGTGGTTGGATTCAGAGGTAAGAACTGTTGACATCAACCAAATATGGGGATACTTTCCCTTTTAATATGCTTGACAATAGTTTGTTTTTACAGAATCTTGAAGCAGCGTTCTATTATATAAGGAAGCGAATTTCTGAAGAAGCGGACAAGTATAAAGATTGTGTTGTGGTGGATTGGCTTTTTGCCGTTAAGTACTGGCCTGCATATGCTTCAGATTTTGTGGAAGATGATAATGTTGACAAATCTATTGAGGCTTATTTCACCGGCGATTGTCCTGACAAGTATCCTAAAGCTTGGGCATTAGCAAAGAAGATTTATACACCTTTCAATATCCACAACTTGCATTGGGTAGCCTTGGAGATACTAATTGATGAAAAGGTTATAAATGTGTATGATTGCAACGTTACTGGAATTCCTGTTGGGTTACTTGACCAATATCCGCAACCTATTACTAAGTGGCTTCCAATCCATTTGGCGAAAGCTGGTGTGTACGAAAATTTCACCTCATCCCCCTTCAAGTTACTCATGGTGCCTGATTTACTTCACGATCGTTCTTCGTACGTGTTCTTCCTGTCTTGACATATTTTTATTTTTTATTTTTATCATATATTACTCTTTTTCACCTAGTTATTTTCCCCTTATTGTGTTTGAATTGTAGGTCTGCTTGTGGGGTGTTTGTAGTAAAAGCAATTGAAGCGCTTATTTTTGGAGGAGATGTGAAGGCAATCACAAATGAACATCTCTTTCGATATCGAGAACTTATGTGCGTAGATTTGATAAAGGAGCGATGGAGCTTTATAATGTAAATATGTATTGTCATTAGACATATATTAGCTGTGTTCTCAACTTTGTATTTTCATGCAAGATTCTGTATTTTGGGGAGTTTATTTTAAAACAGCAGTCACTTGTCAGCAGAGCAACAATTTGTTATAATTATTCAATTCATTCGAAGAGGGTAAGCAACCTTTTTGCTGTCCATAATTATTTCAATCTAATAGAGACATCACATTGCAATTAACCATTGGAGATTGGTATCTTAATATATTAGATTTAGCTAATTGTCTCTATGTCATCATCGTCAACTTATGCATATTTTAATATTATATCTGCATATTAGTCAAATGTAGTTGCATATCACTAAAATATTGTTGCATATCTAGTACAATGTCAGCAGAACAACCTATTGCTATACTATTTTAGTTCGTTGCTATAGACAAAGCAAGGCCTTGACATTCATAATCATTACAAGTTAGGACCATACCATCTCAGTGCATTTTAGCATCAAAACTCACTTATCTAATACCTTAGATGTGATGTAGTTGTTATACATATCACATGTCAGCAGTGTATTAGATTTTTATATTTTTTCAATCCATTTAAAGATGGGAAACCAAACTTTTGATGTGTATCATCATTAGAATCTTTTAGACCATAACCCATGCATTTAAGCATTAAAAATCAGTAACTTACTATGTTAGATGTAGCAAAGTCTGTATATGTCATCAGCATCAACTTATGCATATTTTAATCTTACTTTTGCATATCAGTCATATGGGGTTGCATATTTTAATCTTATTTTAATATTGCCTTTAATCGGGTTGCCGGGTCGAAACCCACATTACCTGGGAGATTCCCGTGTTTTTTGGGTTCCGTTCGAAAAAAATTTCCGGGTCCCAATTTTCGCTTCAAAGCCCAAAAACTTTCTTTCGGCCGGGTCGGGTTTTCAGTCGGGTTATGTTTTTGATGGATCTAATAGTAGGGCATTGGGTATAATTCTTAGTAATGTTATTGGGCTTCATCCTAATTTGTAAAACCAAGGCCCGACCCACATCTAAGCCGTATGCCCACATTCATCATCTGTACTAATTCACCCCCCCGGCGTTTCATCTCCCTCCATTTTCCACTTTATTACGGTTGTCAGAGATTGTTCTTCATCCACACTCCATAGGCATTTGCTGCTTCGGCCGAGTAACCTTCATCCACAAGCATTTGAGTTAGTCTTCTTCTTCCAAAAGGGGTTAGATTGTAGTTGTTGTTTCTGTTCTGGTTTCGTCTTTTTTGTTTTTTTCCGTTAAAGTGATCCGATTATAAAGTTATTGTCTTTTGATTGTTTGTTTTGCAGGGTTTTCTTCGTGAATGGCAGTGCAAGCGCACACGTTTATGGACCAAGGGTTTCACCCCAGTGTTAGGCATTTTTCTGTAATGATCGTTCCCTTGCCGTCTCCAGATTATGGATTCGGCGAAGTTCGGTTGTCCATCCACTCTGATTACCATCTGGAGACCATTGAGCAATATTATCTCTGGGATGGTATGCCATGGACTTTACAGGACTGCGATATAAGGTTGGATGATGTGGGAATCCCAGAGGTGGTTCGACATCAGTTAGGAAATCAGATACTAAGTGATTTCACGAGGTCATGGTTTCAGCAAGACGCTGATCTGGTGGAGTATGGGCTATGCCCTAACATCGACTTTAATTTGTACTACACGGAAGTGGCTGAATCGGATTCCATCTTGGACTCTGACTCCGACATGGAGATTCCTATGGAGGTTCCTATGGAGTTTGAGTATGTGTATGAACATCATCCAGCCCCAGCAGACGTTGTCGCAGCCCTTCGAGAGGTTTATGATCTAGATCGGGTTGGTGACGATTGTAGCATCTGTCGCCAGGTGATGTCGCAGTCAATGCCTGTCATAGTCCTGCCATGCTCACATTCCTTTCACCCAGATTGTATTAGAGAATGGCTGACTGTTCAAAGCTTTTGCCCTTTATGTCGATTTGCAATGTAACTGTAGTTGTAATGAATAGTCGACGTAATTAGAAGTTAGCTTTTAACTTGTTTGTTGCTGTAGTATCGGCATTGTAGCCCTTTTTGTATAGGATCGGCATGGTAGCAGAAGACTATGTATTCTAACACTTTTGTGGTAGTTGTGTAATGGGAGATGTAGTATCTGTTGTTAGGATTTGGGGTAAACATATTTATGAAATGAATGGAATTCTCTGTTGTTCGTATTTGTCTAAGATTTGCACTCCATTATATATGTGTTGATGGTAATGGGATTTTTAAATTACAGTTTAGGAGATTCAGAACAGTTTCTCCATTCTTTGCCCTATTTCTTTAGTTTCTCATTAGTTTGCATAACAGGGTAGATGTTTGCATATCAGTCATATGGTGTTGCATATCAGTAAAATATACTTGCATATCATGAATTTACACTTGTCCAAAATTAATTTCAGTTAGTCCCCCATCACCTTATGCATAATTTGGATGTGCATACCCATATCACAGGCAGTAGCTAACCCTGTATATGTCATCAGCACCAACTTATGCACGTAATAATCTTATTTTTGCATATCAGTAATGTGGGGTTGCATATCAGTAAAATGTAGTTGGATATCATAATTTTACACTTGTATAAAATTAATTTAATTTAGTTGCACATCACACTAGGCATATTTTAAATAGCAGTAACTTTATTAAATTGGATCTAAATTCTTGATTTTTGGCACTAATTATTATTTTTAAATTAAGACGTCAACAGAGTAATAGATCCTTATACTAATTTAATTCGTTATTAGAGATAAAGCAAAGGTTTGCTGTCCATAAACATGAAAACTTACAAGCACACCATTTCAGTGCATCTTAGCATTAAACCTCACAAATATAATACCTTAGGTGTAGTGCAGTCTATATATGTCAGCAGCATCAGAGTTTTGCATAAGTGCTACAGGTGTTAGTAGCATACCTACTTTTTTTTTCTTCTGTTGATCACTTTTATATTCTTTTAATTTTGGTTTTAAAGAGCAGAAACTTTATTAGATTGGGTCTAAATTCTTGCTTTTGGCAGAAATTCTATTTTTTTAAGCCAAACGTCAGCAGTATGACAGATTATTATATTACTTCAATTCATCACAAAAGACACACACCATCTCAGTGCATTTTAGCAATAGAATTCACATATCTAACACCCCTAGAGGGGGGGGGGGGGGAGTTGCTATATATATCACATGTCAGCAGAAACTTTATTAGATTGGATCTAAATTCGTACCCTTGGCAGTAATTATTATTTTTAAGGAAAGATGTCAGCAGAGTAACAGATTTTTATAAATTTTGAAGTCATTCTTGGAGAGAAAGCAAGTATTTCATGATCATAATCATTAAAAGCTATCAGCACAACATGTCAGTGCATTCTAGTATGAAAATCCACAAATCTAATATCTTAAATTGTGTGCAGTCTTTATATGTCAGCAGGATTAAAGTTTTTATTTTAGTTTTACAGTGTTTCGTAGCATATCTGTGGTTTATTTCTGATTTATCTCTTTTAATTACTTTTGAAGATTGGTTTTCAAGAGAAAGAACTTTATTATATTGAATCTATATTCTTGCTTTTGGCACAAATTCTGTTTTTTTTTAAGCCAAACGTCAGCAGTATGACAGATTATTATATTATTTCAATTCATCACAAAAGACACACACCATCTCAGTGCATTTTAGCAATAGAATTCACATATCTAACACCCTAGATGGGGTGGAGTTGCTATATATATCACATGTCAGCAGAAACTTTATTAGATTGGGTCTAAATTCGTACCCTTGGCAATAATTATTATTTTTAAGGAAAGATGTCAGCAGAGTAACAAATTTTTATAAATTTTGAAGTCATTCTTGGAGAGAAAGCAAGTATTTCATGATCATAATCATTAAAAGCTATCAGCACAACATGTCAGTGCATTCTAGTATGAAAATCCACAAATCTAATATCTTAAATTGTGTGCAGTCTTTATATGTCAGCAGGATTAAAGTTTTTATTTAGTTTTCCAGGGTTTCGTAGCATATCTGTGGTTTATTTCTGATTTATCTCTTGTAATTCCTTTTGAAGATTGGTTTACAAGAGAAAGAACTTTATTATATTGAATCTACATTTTTGCTTTTGGCACAAATTCTGTTTTTTTAAGCCAAACATCAGCAGTATGACAGATTGTTATATTACTTCAATTCATCACAAAAGACACACACCATCTCAGTGCATTTTAGCAATAGAATTCACATATCTAACACCCTAGATGGGGTGGAGTTGCTATATATATCACATGTCAGCAGAAACTTTATTAGATTGGTTCTAAATTCGTACCCTTGGCAATAATTATTATTTTTAAGGAAAGATGTCAGCAGAGTAACAAATTTTTATAAATTTTGAAGTCATTCTTGGAGAGAAAGCAAGTATTTCATGATCATAATCATTAAAAGCTATCAGCACGACATGTCAGTGCATTCTAGTATGAAAATCCACAAATCTAATATCTTAAATTGTGTGCAGTCTTTATATGTCAGCAGGATTAAAGTTTTTATTTAGTTTTCCAGGGTTTCGTAGCATATCTGTGGTTTATTTCTGATTTATCTCTTGTAATTCCTTTTGAAGATTGGTTTACAAGAGAAAGAACTTTATTATATTGAATCTACATTTTTGCTTTTGGCACAAATTCTGTTTTTTTAAGCCAAACATCAGCAGTATGACAGATTGTTATATTACTTCAATTCATCACAAAAGACACACACCATCTCAGTGCATTTTAGCAATAGAATTCACATATCTAACACCCTATATGGGGTGGATTTGCTATATATATCACATGTCAGCAGAGTAGAAGATTGTTATAGTAATTCAATCCATTTAAATGGGGGGGAAAGCAAACTTCTGATGTGTATCATCATTACAATCTTTTAGGACATTACCTTGCATTTAAGCATTAAAAATCAGTAACTTATTATGATAGATTTAGCTAAATCTCTATATGTCATCAGCATCAACTTATGCACATAATAATCTTAATATTGCATATCACTCATGCGGGGTTGCATATCAGTAATGTGGGGTTGCATATCAGTAAAATGTAGTTGGAAAAAATTAGGGAAAACCAAAATACAGTAAAAATAGATGATTATTAGGGGGGGGGGGGGGATGTATCTGGTGCTATTTAAATATAAAGTAGTTGGGAAACCGCGCCTCCTTAATAGATGTAATAATTACAGTTACTCTTTTCCTAAGAAATACAGTAAATCTGATCTAATTAGTACAGTTATTGGGGAATGGAAAGGTTACAATACATTGGGAAACCGGCCTCTAAAACAGGTGACATATTGTTGATGGTAGAAGTTGGATAACCGCTCCTTTCTTCCTATATAATGAGACCCTCACCCCTCTGTTTCTATCCATCACAAAATCTCCTGGCCATTTTTCTTCTCTCTCACCATCCACTGAAACCCCATTCCTTTCATTCCAATTCCAAAAATGGATTATCTTTTCTACCCTCTATCCCTAATGGAGGACTACTACAAGACATGCGACGAACTGGACAAAACCAGATACCCAGGTTATCATATGTCCCTTCTTGAAGATGCTGCGGAGACCAACACTGCCGCCAAGAGGAAGGATCTGCTCAATGCGATTGAGCAATTTCAAGTTTTCTACTACACCTTGTACCAAGAGAAAGATCACATCTCCTCTCTGATCAGGCGGGCCCTTGGAGATGATGATCAGAAGACTGTTGAGGCTGTAAGTTTATTCTGTTTTACATAATATTAGTTAATAAGTAGTTAAATATTTAACTTTTGCATTTAAAAATGATTGTAGAATCAAGCAAAATTACCGGAGCTTGAGGAGCAGATGCAGATGTTCAGGGTGAACGTGTTTGCGACGATTGAGCAGATATATGAACAGGAAAAGAAGAGGCACGAGAAGATCGCAGCCTTCCTTGGGAATTAGATGACTAGATTTCCGTTCATGTTTATTTTATTATTATGAAACAATATTTCTGTTACTTTTATGGTTTAAAGTAAGTTCTTTTGGGTTTCAAACAATATAACTGTTATTGCTTCTGTTACTCTATTGTTTTATAATTTACCTCTTTTGTTTTATGTTTCTGTTATTTTACATTTTTGTTTTTTTGCTTTTGTATGGATTATCAGTAAGTTTAACTTTTAGTATATTTTATCATTTCTAACATCTAAAATGTCTTTGTGCCAAACCAGAAATTATTCATCATATTTAAATTAATAATGCATCATTTTAAACAAATGGTAATGATTATGGTAGATTCGAGAGTCTAAATACAGTATTATTTGGGTTTGCATATCAATACATAATATGTGCCTATTTAATAGATTATGTACTGACACCCCTCTCTCACACATCTTAGACTGACAATCATTATAATATTCAAGATTCATTTGCAAATTGACACAAACCCCCAGAAATAAATGTGATGGTAAATGAAAACCAAAGGAAATAAATTAAAAAAAGACTATCATTAAAAGGGGGGTGTATGATACAGTACTTAATAGAAGTAATTATTACTAGTATTGTATGTATTACTTAATAGAAGTAATTATTACAGTACAGTTAGTCTTTATTACTACAGTAGAGATAAATCTTATGGATAAAAGGAAAGGTTAAATTACATTGGGAAACCGCCCTTTAAGACTAGTGACAGGAAAGGTCCATCCCCTTCAAACATTATAATGATAGGAGGGAGTATTATTAACTTTTATAATTGAAACTGAAATTTTTAATTACAAAAGCACCAATTAAAAGGGCATTATAGACTGTGGGACAAGAAAGGTCAGGTGGAAGGTGAAGGTTTAAAAGTGAATCATTACAAGATATAAAAACATACCCTTGCCAAACTTGTTGCATATCCTCTCATTTCAGCTTTTCAATCAGTTTATATTCTTCTCAAACAAACATCTCCTCTCCTTATTGATATCAAGTTGGATTTTGTTATGTGTTTCGTGGGTTGGGAACTTACAGAACACAACTGGAAGCTTGCATATCAGGCGATTATTACTGTATATGATGTTTAAATATGTGTACTTGTTGAAAAAGGAAAACAAGAATTTTTTAACTGTTATATTAATGAAATAAATATAAGATATTACTATCAGTACTTTTGCATAAACTAGTAGTCGGATTAAACACCATTGCAAGTTGGTTACATATAGGCACAATATATTTGCACATCGAAATTCTAACGATGAGGTTAAAAAACAACAAATGAAGGAACCTAACGCAGGTAAGTCAGTCAAGATACCACATAAGTTCATAATATTCAACATAGGTAAGTATTAGTAGTTATTACATAAGTCGAACCTAAAGAGATAGAATGTCTTAAAAAGTTATCAACAACTAGTGTTTAAAGAGGATGATCAATACACAGCCCAGCTTTGTCTTTCCATTCTAACCCAAGTTTAACCTTTCTGGTTTGATACCCTTCATTGTCAATTTTGCATGTGCTCTTGCTGCATTTACTACTTCTCTCCTTTTTTCATTCACGTCTGAGCAAATGATTTCAGCCAAATACTTCAACCGCAGCTTTGAAATATTTTTCTCACTATTTGGCTCGAACCCGCACTTGTAGCCTTTTGCACTCCCCATAGAAGTTTCCATTTGACGCATAGTGCATATTCCTGAATGCAAAACCTTGTCCTCACCAGCCCATGGAAGTTTCAGCATATCAATCTTGGAATGTGTGATTATATTTGCCTTTGCTCTTAACCCTTTTCTGATAAAATACTCATTCACTAGGTCTGCCTGCAGAAGCCAAGGAAAGGGAAATTAAACATAATACCAAATTAACAATCTATAAACTTTTAAAAGAAAAAGTAACTTTGAATTTCGAAATTGGCAATAATATGACTAACCAAATTGGTAAGCAAATTGTTAACCATAGTCGGGATGTTGCACTTGCAATTTGGTTCATCACAGCAGGGACTCACATCCAAGATCTGTGTGATCTTGGTCTTCAAGTTGAAAACCACCATGTACATGTAGTCGTTAGCGTAAATGCCAAACACAATCTATACACCAAATTCAAAACTATATCAGCAACTTAAATGTCATCAGTATAAATTTCAGAGTGACAGACAAACTATATTGTATATGAATTTACAAAGAAAACAATCAGGGTTGTAGATAAAAGATTTAGGCTTTAAAAAACAACTAGTAATTAACAAATACCTGCCATATGTTTAAATATATAAAAAGATGGCTATCAGAAGTGATTTTTTAGTACCAGTGTTGACATCTGTATTAGTGTTGACATCTGAGTTGGTGTTTGTTATCAGTTATATAGTTACAAGATTACATTAACATATTGTATCAAAAAACAATACTTATTATTAATCTATGTATATTCATATCGTATGAATACATACATGTACTATTATTCAACCCACTACATGTCATCAGTAAGCATGTCAGCAGTCCATTTTTTTACAAGTAATTCTACAACTGTTTCAAAATACTTATGACATGCAGAAATAATCATTAATATAGATATTTAAAAACAACTAGAAATCAAGAAATAATTGCCACATGTAAAAATATTTCATAAGATGTCTATCAGAAGCGATTTTTTATTATCGGTGTTGACATTTGTATTAGTGTTGACATCTGAAGTGGGTCTTTGTTATCACTTATATACTTAAAAAATTATATTAACATATCATATGAAAAAAAATACTGATTATTAATGTATGCATATTCATATCATATGAACACATATATGTATTATTCAACTCACTACATGTCATCAGTAAACATGTCAGCAGTACATTTTTTTACAGGAACTCGACAACTGTGTTTAAATACAGCTGACATAAAAAAATAAACAGGGATATAGGTATGGTATTGAATTTAAAGTTCATATAAAAAAACAAGAGTTTACTTTAATATACACTGTCTTTCATATTATTTCAACAAAGGTCAGTATCATATATCAGAATATATGTCAGCAACTAGCACGTCAGCAGTTCAAAATTGTGTTATTAACATAAATGGGAAACTAAATTAAAAACAAAAGAAAAGAAAAGAGAATTACTATGTAATTACCATGTCCAGTTTTTTCAATTTAATGTGAGGAGCAAAGGACAATGCTTTGTCAACTTGAAGACAAAACTTTTCAACCTGATGCGCACTTTGAGATAACGATACATCCGTTTGATATTTTTGGATGGAAAAAAATATTAGAAGAATTGCGGTAAAATGTTTTGTTTTAACTTGGTAAATTTAAAAAAAATACACATGAAATGGAAAATAAGATAAAAGTTGCAGTCTTACAGACGAGGCAATACACAAGAAAAGCCTTGAAGGAGACAAATCACTCCTGTACTGTTCTTTGTGATTTAGGATTGCTGCCCAAGTATCAATAATAATGGGAGATACTATACAATCCTCCTCCAGACTTCTCAAATCAGCCCTAAATAAGCTTAGAGTATTTCCTCTAAATAAGGTCTCACTGCAATTAGATGCATGAAGAACAGAAAATAGATGTCAATAAAACCAAGTAACTAGAATATAGAATAAACTCTAAAGTAAATAAATGAATGGGAATAAACATACGTGCCAGATGATGTTCTCCTACTAACACTTGCATATAGAATCTTCTCAAGCCCATACATATTATCCCCAATGTCAACAACACGAGAATAATAAGGGCTTCTCAAGGTGGCTGCTGGTTTATGTTCCCTTTTTCCATCTCCATCTTCATTGTCTACATGAACTTCTTCGTTATCACCCAAAACATTTGCACAACTGCGAGTAGACCTACGTGTTGGCATAGCAACAACTGGCTTTGGCTTCCTTGAATATTCTGTTTGAACAGATTTAACATTCACAACTTTTTCAGCAGGCAGGTCTTCAACAACATCAGCTTCTTTTCTGGCATGGCCTTCCTCTTCAAAAGGTTTCTATGAAGCTTGTTGTTCTTTATAAACATGCTTCTGGCCTGCATGAATATTTTCTGGATGCACACTGTGAACATTCTCTGCAGCTGATCCAATGTGAACTGTTGCATGAACAACCTTTGACGCATCACTAACACCCTTCATTGCATCTCCATCAGCCTTCTCCCCTTCTTCTGCACAATGTTTTGAGGTAGGTCTTGGAGGTGTTGTGTAAGTATCATATATATCCAAATCTGGGTCTTCAGAAATTCTCACTTTCTTCTTGCCCTTTCCTTTCTCATTAAAACTAGCTTCTTTTTGTGCAGGTTCTCCATTTTTTCCATCTGAGTGTGACGGAGGAATAGTTTCATCATTAACAACCTCCTCTGCCCTAGGTGAAAAGAAAGCAGGATCAGACCCAAACAAATCAAAAGTTGGCCCGTCAAAGAGAGGGGCTTTTCCTTTTCTCATTCTCTTCTCATGTAAAATATCTTTTTTTTGGGAATCTGCAAGATGCACTTCTTTGTCACCAGCATCTTGTTTTGCTGGAGGTTCACTTGTTGTTGTTGGACAAGCCACAAAAGCGAAGTCATGAGCAGGACCTTCTTTAGGGAGGTTATCTTTCATCCGTTCCTTGTTCTGTGCAGCCAATTCAACCTGAGTTAGGTCATCCAAAAGCGCTGGATCTGTCCAAAAAGGATGCTGAGAATTGTTGAAGATTGTGTTGGGAGAGTCATCCATATAACTAGGATGATGATCTTCAGGTGCAGGTGCAGCTTGACTCGGCTCATTTACCAACCCCAGAAGATTATTAGCAGCATCAATGAGACCTTTGACCTTCTCATTATCTTGAAACTCAGATGGAACCTTTGTAGACATACTAGCAAATTCAGAGATTGCAGACGCTAGTGCAGTAGTCTTTTCAGCCAAAGCTTGTATGAACAACTAAACATAGATCAAAGTAAAACATTTTAAATAATATATCAAAATGAAGGGATGCAACAAAACCAAGAGAAATAATATGTCAACAACATTAAAGTTTTTACTTAGTTATACAGGGTTTCGTTGCATATCAGTAAAATGTAGTTGCATATCATAATTTTATCCTTGTACACAATAACTTCCACTTAGTTGGACATCACCCTAGGCATATTTTGGATGTGCATACACTCATGAAGTCAGTAGCTAAGCCTGTATATGTTATCAGCACCAACTTATGCATATAATAATCTTAATTTTGCATATGAGTCATATGCAGTTGCATATCAGTAAAATGTAGTTGCATATCATAATTTTACACTTGTACAAAATTAATTTAACTTAGTTTACCATCACCATAGGCATATTTTCGATGTACAAACTCATATGAAGCTAGTAGCAAAAATTTTCAGTGCATTTTAGCATCAAATTTCCCCAAACCCAATACCTTAGATTTAACGTAGTCTCTATATGTCAACATCAAATAATAAAAAACCTACCTCAATAGGAGTTGTCTCATTAGTTGGGACAGGTTGCTCCATAAGGGGAGGTGATGTTGGAGCACTTTCTGTATTTCCAGTTTCAGAGCTAGGGATGCATTGACGAGGTTGAATTAACCCAGAACCAAATTCTCCTGCTTCAATATCATCCTTTTCACGTTGACGAAGCATTGCTGACGTCAAACCAATGAAAACTGGAATTGATCTAGTGAATCTTCTAAACATAATGCTCGAAAACAACTTTACTCTGTCAACATAGAACAACTGCAACAGGAAAACTCGATGTTATTTAGATATTACAGCCAATATGATATTAATTCGTAGAATCAGATATAATAATTTAAAAACAGATACTTACGTTTAAAAACAACACAGGACCTCTGAACTGCCCTTGTTTGGTTTTCTCCCAACTTTTCTTTGAGTCAACCAAACATTCTAATAAGAATGCACACCAGTTAAACTCCTTGAAATCTTCTTTGCCAGTAAAAACTCTAACTAAACTCTGGTTTATGTGCCTACTCTGATGTGTGTCCAGCAGCAAAAAATGTAACAAAACTGCAAAGTTCAGCTTGAACTGATCACCAGCATCAACATCATTAATTATCTTTTCTATCAAGATAGAAGGTTGAATCATTTCACCAGCTGAAAGAGAAGCCCGCCACTCTTTGATAACATCAAAATTTTCCTTACAACTTTTCTTGCTTATCAACTCGCTTCCCATAGGCAGGCCCAACGAAATGTGCACATCTAAATCAGTTATCACTAATCTATCTCCACTAGGCAGAATCAAAGAGCATTTGTTTGCATCAAAGTTATCTACCAACCAGTAGGAAAGCGATAACGGCAGGTTCTGAATTTTTAAATCAAGGAGATGTCCAAACCCAATCCCTTTAATGCACTCTTTCTGTTTATCACCTAGCTTCTCAAGTGCAGAAACAAACATCTTTGGGTTGGATCTGGTTTTTAGGGTAAGGAACTTTTTACATTTTGGAATTCTTTGTTTCCTCAACAACCCAACTCTATGGGAAGGACCAGGCTCTACATTGGATGTGTGAGTTGGAATACCAGAGGAATCAGTATGCAGATTGACATCAACATCCATGGCCTTGCCAGTTTGTTGTTTCTGATGCATATGATCTATAACATGTTGTTCTTCTTCATTAGCATCAGTCTTCAAATCATCAGTAGGTTGGACTTCAGTAGATTCATCTTTGTCAGCCTCTTGACATCCAGCAGAAGACCCTGGGACATCAGTCTGTTTTTTACCATGCACATCATCCATATCATGATGTTGTTTTTCAGCAGCAACAGTCTCAAAATTATATGCAGGTGGGACCCCATGAACTTGATGATTTACATTTTCCTTTCCAGAATCTAATATAGTAGCACCATGCACAGAAGGGAATGAATCAGAAGATATATTTTGAGGCAAATTAACACTAAGAAAAGAACCAGAGAGAACTTGATATGCTGCACCAGTGGCATTTTGAGAATCAGAATTCAGATCAACGGTACACTCAACAGAATCAACAGGATGAGGATTCTCATTAACAGTATAATCAGCAGTATTAACAGGTTCTGTAACTTTTGGAGTCTCATCTGCTGCTGCACAAGTTGCTTTTTGAGATTCAGAATCCAGATTAACCGTGCACTCAACAGACACAAAAGGATGAGGTTTCCCATTAAGAGTATAATCAGCAGTATTAACAGGATCTGTAAACCCTGGAGTCTCATCTGCTACCTCACAAGTTGGGTTTTGAGAATCAGAACTCAGAATAACCGTGCACTCAACGGAAACAAAAGCATCAGGATTCTTATTAGGAGTACATTCAGCAGAATTAACCGGATCTGGGTATCTAGTTGATAGAATTTGAGGACAAATTATGGGAGACTGCGAGCCTGGATCAATATGCGTTCTACTATCAACACCCCTTCCATCCTTGCCAATAATTTGTTGTTGTTCTTCAACTTCTACTGACCCACTAAGCTGTGATAGATCTGGAAAAACGGGAGAGTCCCTCGACAGATCAACTGCCTTCTGGGCAGGACGAGGGCCTGCAGATCTCTTAACACGTTTCTTACTGAAGGTAGGAACAACATTTGAACAGAAATCACCTCTAGTTCGTAATCGTTTAGCTAAGACAATACAAGAAAAAACTCGCGTGAAAATTTCGGTAAAAACTTGCATAACATTAAACCCTAACCTAAAAAACATAGAAAATTTGGAGATAGCACAGATTTACCAGATGAATTGGGAGACATGGCAACAACGAAGCTCAATATTAATCAACAACGATCACTCGAACGAAGGAATCGTTGATCAACACAAAAACGCTCACCCCTGGACGAAGGTTATTGAAGAAGCTTGTAAAAAGTGAAACTCGTAAAAGGAGAAACCAACAAAAATAGAAGGTCGGTGCTGGCACTATTTATACTACCGCATTTAATATTTATATTTTTAATATTTTTATTTATGCCCTAAATGATTTTATATTTACATATGATCAATTTATAGTTGCATATCACAGTCTTATATTTGCATATCACCAAACTATATTTGAATATCATCAACTTATAATTGCATATCATGAATTTATATTTGGATCTCATATTATAATTACACATTTTGCATATCATTGTTGTCTCTATTTTTACCACCACAGTATTTATATTTAATACTCTTATATATGCATTAGACGAATTTATACTTGCATATCATCAACGTATATTTGCATATCATCGACTTATATTTGCATATCATCAACTAGTATTTGCATATCATCAACTAGTATTTGCATATATTTGCACATCTTCTCTTAAGTTTTGCATATTATAACATGCAAGAAAAACTAATGCAAGATGAAAAGAAACTACTGCTAAGACAATAAAAAATTAAAATATGTTCGAATTTAAAATATAAAAGTCATTCAATTCATACAGTAGAAGATTTTAAATTTTAATGTATCAAACTTGCAACCCTAAAAAGTGCATATGCAGTGCTGTTTACATAATTTATTATTCTGCTAAAAAATGGCCCAGAAGCTGGGTTGCTGAGACAGTTACTTTGAGTACTTTATCCTTCTCTTGAACTCCAAAGCAGAAAGTTTTCTTTTAGATGGTGGTCTGCCTGCCCTTTTCTTCACAACGGGGGGGGGGGGGGGGGTAACATTTGATAAGTTTTATAGCATCAGGGAGAATTTCTTCATCTTCACACGTCACTGGATATATCGTTTCCTGGTAGGTCAATGCCCAAGCTTCATTCGTGTAAAAATCTGCTACAAAATCTGATATATTTGCTTTTATGTGCTTAATTGCTGCCAAAGCATGCACACAAGGTATTTGCTCAACATCAAACACCCTACACGTACAACTCCTTCTTGACAGATCAACTATTACCCCTGCTCCCTCTCCTGTGAATTCAAACTCAAATTCATTAATTTTCACCACCTTGTATGCTCCAATATTCTCCTGTAAACCGCTGATCAACTTCAGTATCTCTGGTGTTATTTTGTCCTGGTTTTGAAGTGCCTTTTCTCTCCTTTCTTGAAACCAGAAAGTGAGCTTTTCTCGCACAAACTTTAACAGGGCTACAACTGGATAATTCTTCTTCCCTGTTATTACAGAGTTTAGAGTCTCAGCATTGTTTGAAGTCATCATGTTGTATCTGTTTGATCTTGCATGTACCCTAGCCCACTTATCAAAACCTGCATCCTCTAAATATTTTGCTAGCTTGGGGAAATTTTCTTGTATGTGCCTGAATTTGATGTTGAACTCCCCAATAGTGTAACAATTTGCTGCGTTCTGAAACCAGCCAGACAGATACTTT
This sequence comes from Persicaria tinctoria, assembly GCA_037127255.1. NCBI lineage: Eukaryota > Viridiplantae > Streptophyta > Magnoliopsida > Caryophyllales > Polygonaceae > Persicaria > Persicaria tinctoria. The sequence continues at coordinate 63,759,904 of JBANSL010000017.1, read as the reverse complement.
TTCTTGAAGGTAGATTTGATGTTTTGCTTTAAGTGCCAATTACAAAAGCAATGTGTAGCAGTAGGATAAATCAGGGCAACCGCTCTTGCAATACTCGCATGCCTATCAGACACAAAGACTAAATCATTTTGTTATGGCAAAACCTTCAGCAGTTGCCTAAAAAACCACTCCCAAGAGTCATTATTTTCAGTTTCAGCAATTCCAACTGCAAGAGGGAAGATTTGCCTGTTTGCATCTTGGGCAGTGGCACCAAGCAAAGTCCCTTTATACTTCCCAGTTAAGAACGTGCCATCGACAACAACTACCTGCTTAAAAGGATTCAAAGTACATTTGATTGTAATTAATCTTCTAAATAAAAAAGGACGAGACTGTATGCTGACACACAACATGCCATACCTTCTTTAAAAGAGGAAAAGCACGTATGCTCGCTCCAAATGATAAGAATGAGTACTTAAATCTGTCCTCGTTATCAGTTGAGATTAATGCAATAGTTCCTTCATTCTTCTCCCTCAGCATATGGCAAAATGATGGCATATCAGCATAATTAGACTGTGGTGTCCCCCGAACTTTTTCCTTTGCTATTTTTGATGCTCTCCAAGCTGTCCAGTAGTTAACTGGTATTTTTTTTCATTTGTCATCGTATCGATTATCTGCTTTGGTTTGAATCCACTGTCCACACTTTATAAAAATTGATTTGTTAGATCAAATAAAAAATAAATATGGAAGAAATTAATTAAAATTTTATTTTGTACATAATGCACACCTAGGTTCAATGAGTCTTGCAACAACTGAGGATGGAGCTTTTTTGCAATATTTTGTTCTGGCATCCCACGTGCAAGTGTGTTTCTCATTGTACAATGTGACGACATAAGAAGTCTGAGAAACAGTCTTTAGATGCATTTTCCAGTTGCATTTAGCATCCATGCAATGCACTCTAAAATACCTCGGCTCTGATTTTGTTACTCTAAAACCAAATGTCTGAGTTAGGGACATAATTGTCAAAGCATCCTTTGCTGCTTGTCTTGACACAAAATTTTTTCCAACATACAGAATTTCACTTGAGTTGTTTGGTAAAACCGGTTCACTGGATGTAGAATCATCCCACTCTTCCTTTAACGTGTCTCTTCCCTGCATTGAAGAGTATAGATTCCTCCAGACCTCAGCATCTGACTCTGTTTCACTTTCAGAACATTGAGACCAATCATCCTCTTCCATGTTTTCCACTTTTACACTCTTCATCTTCAAGTCAGGCATCACTGATGTGCTATCCTTTTCAACAATATTTTGAACCAAATTCATATTATACTCGACCAACTGCAATTGTTCCGATGTAAAAGATCTCCAGCTTTCCCTGTCATCTACATCAGCTATTGGCAGAGGCAAAAACTTTTTGCTAACACACAGTTCAACAGCAAATTTTACATTGGCAAGTGTTGTCAAAGCCAAAAATTCTTCAAAATCAGCATCGCACTCAACTTTCAGTGGCGATCTCAACAATTTTAAAGGATGTAGGTGGTTGAATTTTAAACCAACTGCAGTATCAATATTGAACCTACTACGTACTTTTTCTTCCAGCCGCTGAAAAGGGATTGAATTATTTAATATAAAAACCTTGGAAGTTTTTTCTCCAACAAACGAAAGCCCAGTCGTAGAAAACTTCCATTCTCCACCATATACTACTGTAATCACATATGGAGCCATATATATTTCCCTACCTATGATAACAGAAAACAAGACACATTAATACTACTGCTAAACACTTCAACTAAATTTATTTCAGTACTATTATAATACAGATAAAATTATGCCTTGCAATTACATCACATGTCAACACAATAACAAATTGATATATTAATTAAACTACTGGTTAAACTAAATATCATTGGAGAGGTGCATTTTCATTACCAACCAGTAAACACAACATCCGAGTATGTCTTAACATCAGGATTCCCCAATTCACTAAACCAATACACCAGATTGAGTTTAACTCTTACATGTCAGCAGTAGAATAGGTTTGCATAGGTATTAATTAGTATTTGCACAACTATTGTTTATTTTTTGGTGATCAATACCAATTTCTTTCAATTTTTAACCCAATTACAAGTAGAGTGTAACTCCCTAAATTTAAATTTAAATCTGTTACATTATATGTCAACAGTGTAACAGATTTTTTCAAAAATTCAATACATTATAATCAGATTTATTGCATAATGATTTTTTAGAAGTTGCATAACTATTATTTAGTTTAGAATAATAACTACTAATTTTTTTTTTAGTTTTAATAAAAAGAGTATTAACTTCACAAATTTCAAACAGAATTTGTGCCCTTTGTGGACAATTTTTACTTCATTACGTAAGATGTCAGCAGTATAGCATATTTTTACAATAAATTAGTTCATTAGGGGGTGCATAATCATTACAAACTATTTACACAACATCTAACTGCATTTTTCTTTAGAAACAATTCAGTCAAAACGTTAGATTGAGTTCATTCATTATTCGTCAACAACACTAAATTGTTGCATAACGATTAATTATACTTGCACACTTATTCTTTCATTTAGAACAATGACTATTAATTTGCTTTTAGTTTGAATACAAAAGAGTAGTAACTTCCTAATTATTCAATCTGGATTTGTTCCTTTTGGCCCAAATATTACTTCATTAGATATAAATGTCAGCAGTGGAACAGGTTTTGAGAACAATCCAGTTTGTTTTGAAATAAAAAATGACAGGTTTGGTGTGCATAATCATTAAAAACTATTTACACAACATCTAACTGTATTTTAAAGTAGAATCATTTCATTCAACACTTTAGATTGAGTTCAACTATTAATTGTCAACAGCACCAGATTTTTGCATAAGTATTAATTAGTAGTTGCACAACTATTATTTCTTTTAGAATAATGACAACTACTTTATTATTAGTTTCAATATAAAATACTAGTAAATTAATAAACTTCAATATGAATTTTTGCCTTTGCAAGAAATTTCAATTCAATACATAAAAATGTCAGCAGTGTAACTGATTTTTACAATAATTCAGTTCATTCTAAAATCAATATCCACAGTTTCAGTGTGCATAACCATTACAAGCTATTTACATAACATCTAACTGCATGTTACATCAGAATCAACTCAATCAACACTTTAGATTGTGGTAAACTAGTACTTGTCAGCAACACAATTTATTTGCATTATTTTCACACAGTGGTTGCACAACTATTCTTTCTTTTAGAATAATGAAAAATAATTTCTTTTTAGTTTCAATACAAAAGACTAGTAACACTTTCAATATGAATTTCTGCCTTTTTACTTGTCAGCAGCACCAGTTTATTACATTACTTGCACACAGTAGCATAACTATTAAAAGAGCAGGTAATTCATCAACTTCAATCTAAATGTGTGCCGAAGGCACACATTTATATATCAGATTATATATCAGCATAACTAGGTATTCGAAAATTAATACTCCATTGTACTACTGTTCTTCGAAAGCAGATATCAGATTATATGTCAGCAGAAGTAGGTTTTCTGTCGAACTAGATGCGTTTCGAAAATTAATACTGAACTATTGTGCGATTTCATACCTTTAATATGCGAGGAGGACGGCTGATATGATGTTTTATTTCTTCCAGATCAACTGCAGAAGGACACAGGAAACTCGACCGATGAACGACGGGCGAAGAACGATGCCGGAGGAACGAAGACGGAGGAACGATGACGGAGGAACGAAGACGGAAGAACGACGGTGGAGGAAGGGGATGGGGAGAACGGTGAATGAAACGGGAGCGACGATGGAGGATTCAACGTCGAAAAACAATGAATGAAAGTAATGGATAGTTTTGTAATATATTCAAACATGTGGATACTCCTCTAATTTAGGTAATTTTTTTGGATATTTACGTAAACGCCCCAATGAGAAATGTATCATTGCAAACATGGAATATATAATAAGGTTGATTAGTATTAAAAACTTATAATAAAATATACCTATTTAAAATTTAATTGAGAATATGTGTGAACAAAAGATATATATAGGTCTAGATTGTATAGTGCGCGCATAAATTGTTAGTTTACTTCCTAATAGAAACCTTGTTGATTTATTAGTCAAATGTCATCATCCTATATGTGAGAAAAGAAAGATCTATAAATATAACGGTCACATAATTCATACTTAAAAACGTACGATGAAGACACATGTTTTATGTTTCACATTGAATCACATTAAGTAATAACTCTCATAAAAAACTTGTCGTTTGATATTTATGATTTTATGTACGCTTTTTTAGAATGATAAAAAATATAAAAAATATTAACATTTTTCTACATTTCTTTTTTATAAATTCATTTTTAATTGCAATAAGTATGAAATTATTAAAAAAATATTAAAAAAAAATATAGTTTTTAACACCTAAAAAAGTGTACATAAGTAGTAAAATATCAAGTTTTAATTAACGGATAGAGTAGTATATATATAAATAAAAAAAATATAAACAATATATCAAATTATACTATCTTTGCAATATCATCGATGATCAAGGATTGTTCTCGCTTAGTCAAGACATCCTATTATTTACCTATTGTAAAAAATAAATAAAAAATATTACTAGTATTATTATATTGGTATGATGATAAATACATGTATATATTTATTCATTTCATATAGTTAATGACTTAATGGAAAGAGGAGTAAGGCAAAGATTATCCTCACGTGACATGTATGACATAGAAGTCGCAAGTGGGCCATGGGGGATTGATTACCTGGAATGGGCCCCACCTCCAAAACTTCAAAAAGCAAAAAGTGGGCTTTCAACCAAAAGCCCATTCACCACCACCTCATTTCCCATAGCCCAAGTGGTCCATTTTAATTTATTTTATTTAAAATTAAAAATATTTTTAAATTAGAATTGATTTCTATATTTTGGAAGAAGAACAAGTGATGTGGTCCTTCAACTTACCATTGCCGAATGTGGGTGTCCAAGCTACCAAATATTCCTACACTACTATATTGCTTTGTTCGTCTTCGTCGTCGCCTGACACACACATCAAACTCGACAAATTCTGCGGTAAACAATTTTAAACCGTTAATTCATATATTCGATCCAATCCCAAATGAGCAGAGTATCTAATTTGATCATTCTTATAGATCAAGCTCAAAATGCTCAATCGAATATCCAATCGATTATTGATCTTATTCGATTGTATTTTATTTTCATATAAATATATCATAATTTGAATTTTGGTTAGAGAAAAAAAAAGAACTTAAGATTGGTCTTTTGACTATTTTAATAAGCACATTTATGTTGTGATATAGAGAATGATGGATAATGGATGTGTGTGTGAAATTTCTTGGTAGTCAAATTTCTTTGGCTTATAAAACGGCACGTGTGTGAAAGTGAGAGTCCCCTATTTGTTCAACTTGTAGGATGATTTTATTCTTAAGTAAACGTGTATTAATTAATTGTGTTTAGATTAAGGGCATTTTAGTAAATTAACTTATTATTTCTAGAAGATATAATTGGAGAAAATAATGGATGTATAAATAAATAAAAGGTAGTCTAGTAAGATACTCTCCTACACATGGAAAGGTCAAAAGTAGAAGAGACGTATTCCTAATGTGTGCCTCCCCCTCCACATGGAATTATTTGTTCATTTCTTAGAAAAAAAAATCTCATTATTCACTTTTTATTTTGTATTTCTTTTAATAATGAAACTACCCAATTCTATTTAGAAAGTATCATATATAATTCCTCACTCATTTAATTAAAACATCTAAATCTAGGGTTTTTAAAATTAAATTTATGTAAAATTATCGAATAACCTTAATTTGTCAGCGAGTAATTGCTAATTGTCGAACGATGAGAAAATAGTTGATAGTTTCAAGGTTGAAGAAGGAATTTCATATACGAGTTTTTTTTATTATTATTAATAAATAATACTTAATTTAGGTAGAGATGTAATCATTCTCATTTCTTAAGTATTTTCTTTAATTCTCTCTCTCTTTTTTTATGTAAGGAAAAGTATAAATGGTAGATGGATTTATGAAATTTGCATAAAAGGGAAAATAAATAGTAAAGGAGGAGGAAAAGAAAAAAAAATCATCCTAAAAAACCATTGTTGGGAAAACGTCATCTTCACATCTCTTGTCTCTATTTGATGTTTCTATATCCTCCTTGTGGATAAGAGCAATTTCTCACATCAATCCCACAACTAATTTGCATTAAATTAAGTGAAATTCTGGGAAATTCTGGTTGATACCCCTTAGAATTTGGCAATTTTGGATGGTGTTCCATAATTTTAGATTTTTCGGACGATGCTCCCAAGATTTTGCAAAAGTTCATCTAGTGCCCAAATCAACGTTTTTACTTTATATATAAACTAAAATGAACCTTTATTTTTCCAATATTGTACAAAATAAGTGTTTATATTTAAATTGCGCATAATTATCTGTATTTTTTTTCCCCAAAAATACAACACAAAAAAACCCTCATTTTTAAAAATAAACAAAATCACTAATTATTTTTAAAAAAATCCCTAATAAACAAAATCACTAATTATTTTAAAAAATTTAGCATAAAAGCCTCGTATTTTTAAAACAACATGACATATCAATTACTTGTCAAAATTTGCACATAGCTAGCCATTTTTTTTGAACAAAATGGTATAAATTGGATTTTAGTCTAATTTTTATAAAAAAAAAATAAAAAAATTGGGTGCAACTTAAATGACCAAACTAACCATAAAATCCAATTTTTAACAAAAAAAAATTTATTTTAAAAAATTACATTTAGCATTTAATATAACGTGGTGTCGCGTTGTTAAATTTTTGAACGTTCGGTTGTTAAATAAAAAATTGAATACAAATTGCCCAAACTTTTTTTTTTCAGTATCAAAATTGATTTAATGTGAAATAATTTGTATACCTTTTAGTAATTTTTAACATTTGTATTAATATTGGTTATTTTTTTATATTATTTTTAATCATTTTTCCATAAGTTAATACATATTTTATCAATTTATTGTAATAGCAACACCTACATATAATTAGTTATGTATTTTTTTTTTCCAAAAGAATAAGCGAGTACACTAGATAACTATTTATATTTGGGTTGTCCAATCATTAATGGCAGGGTTAACAAAAATACATTCAAGTGCAATACTAAAAGCAAAACAACAACTCACTAAATGGAAAACATCTAATTTGTCGGCTGAGGGTTGTAAGGTCTAGATTAAAGTGAACCTAAGCACCCAACCTTTTTTTTTTAATGCAAACGTTCCTTTTACCCAAGTCCATTTTGGATGAACTGGATAGAGTTTATCACAGTTTCTTTTGGAATAAAGGAACAAACTATACACCGCTTATTAGCTGAGATAAGGTGTGCAAGGATACTCTACACGGAGGATTGGGTATATACAAAGTTGAAACAATTAATATTGCATTATAAATGAAGTTGTTATGGAAATTTCTTGCTGAAGCATCCAATGTGTGGGTAAAGTAATCTCGGAAAAATATTTGAAGGGGGCAAATATTATGCAGTGTTCGATCGACTGTATTGGGGCCCAGGTGCGACAGGTTGGTTTACTACCAAAGCTACAACCACTCTCATACCAAATGGGAATTGATAGATTACATATGTCTCATATTGTATAGTGGGCCCAAAGGCCCAATACCTTGTAACCTATATATATCTTTGTCTAATGAATGAAACCCTTAAGGAGGACTTTACATCAATTCTATCGCTCTCCAGGAATAAAGAGTATGATTTTGAGTATGAGTGGATCTGAAAGCTTGATATACCACCTAAAGTGCGTCATTTTCTTTGGAAAATTGCAAAGGATGTGATTGCAGCCAATGATCGCCTTCAACACTCCCACATTCATGTACCAATGAATTATGTCTGACCACTTCATGTTGGAGTGTGTTTTCACAAAACAGTTACCGTTAGAGTGGAATTAATGTCCCATTGAGATCTTTACCTAATGGTCTTTTTCAAGGGAGGAATAGTAGTGCCTCTTTTAATAAGGCAAGGAATAGTGTTGGGCGTGCGTGTATATGGAATACTGCCCTTGGATGGTAGGAGTGGTTGTTCTTCAAGAATCAATTCATCTACAACCCTGTCAATGCAGTAATTGAGTAGCAATTGTTCGAGAGAAGTCAAGATTTTTATCTCCACTGTCAAGCAAGCATGGTGTGTTTCCAAGAATTTTGAGACGGACGAAGAATCAAGGATTAATGCCTACAAAAAAAAATGACAATAATGGAAATCATAATAATAAGTGCCAAACTAGTGGAAAAACGCGTAGAATTATTTGGGACAAACCGTCTATGGAGTTTTACAAGCTTAATTTTGATGGTTCACATTATGGAGATTATCTAGCTTTATTTCCCTTGTTTTACGGTGCTATGTTTTGGCATTTAGCTCTTTATGTTGCTCGGTTTGTAATAAGGAGACAAGTCTTCCATGTGCTTGGCACATGACTTAGGTACTATATAAGACATGATTGACATCTTCCCAAAATAGGGTTTTGGGGATTGATGAAAGCAATGGCGGATGATGGCTTCATTCATCATTCTCTTCTTCGCTCCATTAGTATAGAACAGTGAATGTTCTTCATAGTTTTATGCATTTGATTGCCCATATCTTGCTACATATTACATATTTAGCTTGATTTTCACATGGTATCAGAGCTACATGGCTGATTCTAGGAGATTGATCTCGTTTTGTTGTCGTTAAGAGTTTATGTTTAACATCAGTGGGAGCTCAGGGTCTGAATCTAATCATGTTGATGATATGGTTGCTTCAGGTAACCTTGGTGATCCTTTTTTCTTATCTAATATTCTAATTCAGACCAGATATCCTGGAGCACAACTTGTTGATTTTTAATTTGATGGTTTAAACTACATGACACGGAGTCGTGGAGTTATGATGGCCCATGGGGATAAATGCAAGTTAGGCTTTATTAATGGATCATGTGTTAGACCTGCACCAAGATCTGCTGATGTAAAGAAATGGATTAGAGCTGACTTTATGGTGAGTTGTTGGCTTCTGAATTCTACGAGTAAAATTGTAGTTGAAGGCTTCATGTTTGTTGATTCCTTTAAGAGCTTATGGGAGGAAATAGTTGAGCGTTTTGGTCAATCAAATGTTCCCTTGATTTTTTAAATTAACAAGAGGTTGTCAAATATTTCTCAAGGAAATATGACACTAGCTGATTTTTACAATGTCTTTAAAAGAGGATGGGATGAGTTGCAAGTGCTAGAAAATGTGCCTGATTGCAATTGTGGTGCTATGACAAATTGCACCTGTGATTTGAAGAGGAAGATGGATGAAATTGAGTCTCGAAACAGGCTAATGCAATTCTTAGTAAGCTTAATGATAACTTTGGTGCTGCTAGAAATCAGATTTTAGCTACTGATCCTTTGCCTATTGTGAGTAAAGCCTATTACATCCTGCATCAGGTTGAAATCGGGAATGATACTTCAAATGGAGGATCATCAATGTCTCAAACTATTACTTCAGAGTCTAGTGTTATGATGGCTAACAGGGGCAATAACAGATATCAGAATAGCAGTGGATCAGGCACTCAGAATCAACCATTCAAGAGAGAATGGAAGGATTGGAAAGAGATTAAGAGGATCAAGAATAACTCTATTTGTGCTCATTGCAAATTTGCAATCAGAAGGGGCACACTATTGATCATTGCTTCAGGACCCATGGTGTTCCTGACTGGTTTAAAGAGTTGAAAGAAAAGGAGAGGAAGAATGCAAGTTCAAGAGGATCTGCTAATGCTTTAGGATCCATGGGATTCAATGTGCAGGGTAGTCCTCTTGATGAAGACACAACTGAAGGGATGGTGGACTCTGCTATGGTTAATGTAGTTTACCAAGAAGCGTTGAAGAAAATGAGAGGCAAACAAGCAGCTGATAGCAGTACATGCTCATTTGCTAACTTTGCAAATAATCTTCTTGTCAATAATGCTAATGTAGTCTTAAACGAAGATTTGCCTATGGAGTGGATTATTGACACATGAGCCACTAATCATATGGTGGTTGATTCTCATGTTAGATTGAATAAAAGAAAACTAGACAAGCCTGTTCATATTGGCCTTCTAGATGGAACTATTAAAACTGTCACTGAAATGGGAAGATTACAGTTAACAGATTCTGTTATTTTGAATGATATCTTGCTTGTGCTAGAGTTTTAGCATAGATTATTATCAGTGGACAAATTACTTGATGATACTGAGCTGTATGCATTATTCACAAAAACTCATTGTTATTTCTAGGACCCTAGATCTAAGAAGGTGGTGTTATCCAGGATTAGAAAGCATGGCCTTTACAAAGTGTTTACAGAGAAGCCTGGATCAAGTGAAGTTGTCAAAGACTATTTTAAAACTTGTAATAAAGCTAGTGTAAGTTTGGATGTAAACCATGCCAGGCTAGGACACAGTTTGCTTCTAAGTTGAGACATTTGACTTTGTTTGCTCCATCTGTTTTGAAAGAATTCCATTGTGAATCTTGTTGTCTAGCTAAGCACCATAGACTTTCCTTTGACAAAAGTGTTCATATGGCCAAAAGGCCTTTTGAATTAATGCATATAAGCATGTTACTTATAATGGTTGCTCTTACTTTCTTACTGTGCTTGATAGAGTTACATGGACTTTCCTTCTTAAAAATAAGTTGCAGGTCTTCAAGGCCATAAGTGACTTCTTGCTTATGTAAAGAATCAGTTTGCAAAGTCTATGAAGTGTGTGAGAATAGACAATGGAACTGAGTCTATGAAACAGCAGTGTGTTGAGTTGTTAGCTTCAGAAGGGATTGTGCACCAGAGAACTAGCTTCCTAGCAGCAACCCATAAAATTTTAGGGAGAATGCCTCTTAGTAGCAACCCATTTGATCAACAAGCTTCCTACTGAGGTGTTGAATTGGTCCACATCTTTTGAAAAATTGTTTGCCAAGGCTCACAATTATGATGAGCTGCGTGTGGTGGGATGCCTGTGTTATGCACCCATTTCTCATGGTGATAAGGACAAGATGGGTCCTAATGCCAGGAAATGTGTGTTGCTTGGATACCCTTTTGGTCAAAAGGGATACAAGCTATGAGACTTGGAAACTAAGAAAGTTTTTGTGAGCAGGGATGTGATCTGTAGAGAAGACATATTTCCTTTTAAAGGGACACTTGATGCTTTACTTCATCCAAATTATGTGATCATTTCTGGCTCTTGTGAATCCAGTTGATGGAGATTTTATTATTGCTCAACAACCTCTTTAGTCATCTGATTCTACATCTCCATTTGCCGCTATACCTCAAGAGAATGCTTCTTCAAGTGCTCCCTCTCAAGTTCCAGATTCTTTACTCTCTGATGGACATAATAGTCCCATACCTGCCGCGATGCTGCAAGATGAAAATATATTCCCTCCTCTGAGAAGGACTACTAGAGAACATGCCAGGCCTAGAAGATTGCATGATTATATTTGTCATGACACTAGAAGTAGGGGCTCTATATCACAATCATTCTTAGCTGAATGCCTTGGAGATCACACTGATCCTGAGATAGTGATCGACTTCATTTGCTCTTATTGCTGCTACACCGGAGCCCTACTCCTATAAACAAGCTATGCAGAGTCCATGTTGGACAGAGGCAATGAACATTGAGCTACAAGCTTTAGAAAGAAATCATACTTGGGAACTTGTTGAGGTTCCTAAAGGTGTCAGACCCATATACAGTAAGTGGGTTTACAAGATCAAATATAGACCAGATGGGTCAATTGAAAGGTATAAAGCCATGCTAGTGGCTAAGGGATATAATCAGATTAAAGGTAAAGATTATAAGCATACCTTCTCCCCTGGAGCTAAATTTGCCACTTTGAGAATTTTAATTGTTGTTGCAACTGTGAAAGGGTGGCCCTTATATCAACTAGATGTCAATAATGCTTTCTTGCATGGGAATCTAGATGAGGAAGTGTATATGATTCCTCCTAAAGGGTACATTACAGATAAGCCAAGACAAGTGTGTAGGCTAAGAAAGTCCATTTATGAGCTCAAGCAAGCCTTTAGACAATGGAAAGCCAAGCTTTGCAGATTCCTATCAAACCTGAGTTATATATGTTCAATCAACTCAGGATTATTCCTTGTTCACTAAGCTTGGGCCCAAAGGTATTGTGGTGGCACTAGTTTATGTAGATGATATCTTAATCCCTGGTGATGATGAGGATGAGATCAAGAGCACAACAGCAACTTTGCATACAACATTTACTATTAAAGATATTGGTAAATCAAGATATTTCATGGGTCTTGAGATCCTACATGATTCAAAGGGCACTTACCTGAATAAGAGAAATTACATTTTGGATATTATTGAAGATTGGAAGATGACTGACTGCGAGGGTGCTCTTTTTCCTCTTCCTAGAGGGCTTAAGTTATCCACTGACTCAGGTGATATACTTCAAGAGCCAGAGACATACAGAAGGTTTATTGGGAGATTGTTTTTTCTCAATTTGTCTCGACTAGATATATCCTTTGCAGTTCAACATTTGAGCCAATTCATGGTTAAGCCTAGATAACTTGATTTTGATGTTGTAATACATGTTGTGAGGTATCTCAAAGGGACCATTTCAGTTGGTCTACATTATTCCAAACACTTTACTATGAGAATATTAGCCTTCTGTGATGCAAATTGGGCATCATTCCAGTTCAGTGCTCGTTCACTCACATGTTATTGTGTATTCTTTGGAAGGAATTTAGTACCATGGAAGACAAAGAAACAAGTAACTCTATCTAAGTCCTCTACCAAGGCAGAATATAGGAGCATGTCCATGACTCAAGTGAATTGGTGTGGATTAAAGGTGTGTTACAGACATTGCAGTTACACGTTCCTCTTTCTATTCCTTTATTTTGTGACAACAAAGCAACAATTCACATAGCAGAAAATCACGTCTTCCATAAAAGAACTAAGCACCTCAAGATAGATTGCCATTTTGTTAGAGAAAAGTTGCAAGAAGGATTCTTATTGCATCAACATGTGCGCACTAGTGTTCAGTTGGCAGATGTTCTTACCAAGCCTCTTGGTGAAAAACAACATATATTCCTCTCTTCCAAGTTAGGACTTGTTGGTTTCCAAGCAAGTCCAACTTGAAGGGGGGATAGGGAGATTATCTAGTTTTATTTCCCTTGTTTTATATGGTGCTATGTTTTGGCATTTAGCTCTTTATGTTGCTCGGTTTGTAATAAGGAGACAAGTCTCCCATGTGCTTGGAACATGACTTAGGTACTATAAGATATGATTGACACCTTCCCAAAAGAGGGTTTTGGGGATTGATGAAAGCAATGACGGCTGATGGCTTCATTTATCATTCTCTTTTTCACTCTATTAGTATAGAACAATGAATGTTCTTCATAGTTTTATGCATTTGATTGCCTATATCTTGCTATATGTTACATCGATCTTTATCTTGATTTTCACACGCATAGACGCAATGGATTAGCCACCTATGGTTTTGACATCCGTGACTCGGATACAAACAATGTTATTTAAGGGTGGGGCCGACTTGTAATAACTCATATGCAGTCTTTGCAGAGACCTTGGGTCTTTCATCAAGGAGTGCTTAGTGCCGCTGAAAAAGGATTAGATAATCTTCTTATTGAAGGGGATAATCTTTGTGTGGTAAAGCTCTCCTCCTTAGGGACTAGGCGTGCCCATAGAACATTGAACTGTTACAATCGGATATGAAAATGACTCTTAGGTCTTTCTTTAATGTTTCAATTCATCACATTTTTAGGAAAGTTAATACTATGGTTGATAGGATAGCTCGTCTTGCCTACAATATCCCTACCGACGGAGGTTTGGAGGATGATGTAGAACTTCAAGTTCTCGCTCGGAAGAGCACTCTAGGACATTCTACGACTCAAAGGGCGTTAGCGATGTTCTAATTTCTTTCCTTGTTTTCAATAAATAAATAAATATTAGATAGCTATTTATCAACATAATATTTCTTTTATTTAATTTTAAAACCGATTGATCATTTATAATTATATATGTACGATCTTTCTATTCTATGCCCTAAGAGCATATGATAAGATTCTAAATTGGGAAAGATATCCTACAAAAAATAAGCAACAATAAGAATCTAATTTAAAATTTGGCTAATCCATTTTAATTAAGGATTCTTTTTTCTAAAATAGGAATTTTATCCTATGCCCAATTGAGACATATGATAGATGCCCTTTGGACATATGATAGAAAAGCGGATATCCTACCAATCACAAGTTGGTGTAGTGGTTATGGGGCTACATCACATGCCTCGAGGTTCGAAGTTCGAATCCCCGTGGAAACATGGAGACGCATGTGAGTGGGAGGGTCAACCCCTTAATGGGCCTACAGTAACCCGATCCAGATGTAGAGTGGGCTAAGCCCACTTGAACTGAAAAGGATCTAAAAAAAAAAAAAAGCGGATATCCGTATGCATGAAATTTGAAATGGCAGCTATCATAACTAATTAAATCGATGGTTAACCAATACCCAACGTAGGAATGAATTCAATTAATCCAATTAGTTTATATCTCAAGTTGTAAACTAATTTTAGCCTAAGGTTTAATTTGATGAAAACCCCTATTCTTTATAAAGATTATATATTTCAAGCAAGTACTTAATTTCATTAGTTAATCAGTACATTCCAGCAAGTCAAATTAACTAAACTCTTAAAACGAAAAATTCCATCACCAAGTTTTCCTTTCCAAATGGACTTAAGTAAGCATCTTAATTCCATGAAATGAGACTACACGCAATGGTAGAGTTCAAAAAATCCTAATAAACAATTCAATGGTAGATTTACAAAATCCGAAATATTAATCTACATGCATTTAATATATTCTTCCGAAGTATTTTTCTCTTTTTTTTTTCTATTATTTTTGTTTGTAACGATTTGTTTGTTTGTTTTTTTTATTTTGATATTTTAATCCACTAAACGATTTGGACCCTAAGATATATATATATATATATATATTAACTGCTAATTAATGAGAAAAGAATGCACGTTGGAATGGACGTGCATATGAGGGTTTAGTTCACATATAATAAAAGGATTAAAATGCTCAATTACAGGAAAGTAATTCATTATCAGGATTCGAATCCCAAATCTTTGATTAAGGGTAAAGTCCCAAATTCTATTAAAATTATGTATGTTTTTATTTATGGCAATGTGCAAATAAACCCATTAATTTGGTCCATTTAGATTTAAAGAATAATTTAGATTTGAGAAAGACGTGGAAAATGAAATCATAGGTTTTTGATTTTTGGGTTCGGTCGGACTACCTCATCTTCGATTGCCCTTTCACTTGGTAACGAAAACCCTCACATCACATTAAGTGGCATATTAATTATTTGCGTACTCTTCATTCGCTTTCAAATACATCACTCTTTAACATTTTATCTTCTCTAATCCTTTCGTTTCGTTCTAGTCTAACTACATTCATTAATACTCTAATGATAACGATTAATGGGCGATGTTAACCAAAATTTCGATTTTAACTTTAAATTTAGAATGAAATTATCCCAATTGAAGAAAATACGTGTTGGGACTAATATCAGTTTTTATAGCAATTTTTATTAGTTTATAAAGGATCAAAATCCATATCCTTTTAGAGATAAAACATGTGGTTTAATCCATTTCGTATTGGATAGGTCTAATAACGGGATTGAATGTTGGAAGAATGCTAAGAGAAGTAGTTTTTTGGGAGTTTGAGTTTATCTTTTGCGGAAAAAGGATTTATTAGGGGTCAAAGATATTATGGATAAGTTTCGTAGTGCTTATTAGCGAATGTCTATATATCTTTTGAAACAAATCTTATCCTTTTGTGTTTTGGTAAGGTCAAATCTTTTGAAGATAGCGATAGATCTTTTAGGAGATCTTATCCTTGCGGGTTAAGCAAACTCAATCCCACCGTTATATAGGGAGCCAAAGGTTAGAGTTTTAAATACAGAAAAACAATTTCGCATTTCTCTCCAATTTTCTTCTACTCTTTTCTCGTTCTAAGTGCCTGTTATTGTTTCAACTTCTCTCTCGAGTGCACCCGTGGACATTGTCTTGCATACGAGGGCAAAAACGTTTCTCATTCAGTGACCTTCATCCACTAACCCTTTGAAAAAAGTTTGTTCTCTTTTACAAGTTCCAACGAGGGTTATTGTCCAACAATGAGAAACGTTTTTCTGTACGTTGAACAATGGTCGTCATTGAGATCAAATACAAGAAACCGCCGCTCGATATCTCCAAGTTGGAACCTTTGGATGACTCGAACTATAAGTGTTGGTCCTAGAAGATGCTGATGTTCTTTGAACAACTTGACATTGACTACATGTTGTTCAAGGACCCCGCTTGTTGTGATTGATCCGAAAACCTCTCCTTACGCCCTCGGTTGGCCAACCCCCCATGCCTGCTCAGGCTGCTGCTATACTTGAAGGTGTTGTTAAGTACGAACATGAACACACGATCGTTGTTAGGGGCTACCTGTTGAACCACATGATGAACGTGTTGTTCGACCTGCTGCTGACGCTCATGTGATCATATTGCCATATGAGCCCGAGTCACACGAACTCTCAATTGAGAAAACAGCTTGGCGATACATCGGTATTTTGAATCCACCAGATTGTATTCAATTCCGATTGAAGCCTACAAGCACTTGTTGAAAAGCTATTTTGAGTGGTTACAACGTCTCCAAAGAACACCTTTTCCAAATAAGCCATGAAGATAACCGAAAACGTTATTCATTACAACTGTCCGAAATCTGGCAGCTTGTTGGAAACGTGTTTATTGAAGACGGAACGCATTCAATGAAACCGAATAAAGTTTGTTGCAATCAAGATGCATATTTTGATATGTATTGATGGTCTTGAAGGTTACCAACTCTTCGCCTTTTCGCCCGTTGATTGCCTATCTCCTTTTCCATCATTTTGAGGGATCTTTCCTATTATCCGCTCATTGAATGTTTTTAGATAGCATTTGACATTTCATTTAGTATTGCTTTTATTATATAAAGAGCTTGTGTGCTCACTTAGAAATCATATTTGAGATTATTGAAAAAGTAATTGTTGTTGGTGAGATGCCTTCAATGTCCTCTGAGGTGAGATGCCAAATAGAAACCCGTTTGTTGAATCATTACCGGTGAGAGGCTTGTGATTGATTCCCAAACAAAGATTCAATCATTCGAAAGTGAGATTCTGACGTTTGAGAGAGTGAGTTTTGTAAATCTTATGGTGAGATGCTCCAAGATCTAGCAATCCATATACTTGTATTTTATTTCCTATAAATCCCTAAAAATCATCCCTACAAAAGAGTGTTCCAAAGCTCGAGTTTTAGTCGATTGATCCCTTGGGTCGCATTAGAGTACCAGACCCAAAACTCCACAAGTCTGTGAAGACTATTTGGGAAACCCTAGACAAGAAGTATGGCTTTGATAATGTTAGGAAGCGCAAGTACGTGACTGGGCAGTGGATCCACTTCAAGATGGTGGATGACAAGCCAATCATGCAACATGTACATGAGTACAATAATTTGGTAGCAAATATTCTGGCTAAAAGGATGAAGATGTGCGAGGTCCTTCAAGCCAATGTCCCGATTGAGAAGTTGCCCAAATCTTGGGCTCACTGTCAAAATCATCTCAAACACAAGAAGAAAGACCTCACTCTAAAGAAACTCGCGCGACACTTGAAGATTGAAAAAGCCAACAGTCTTAAGGATAAGGAAACCTCCATTCCTACAGATACGGTAAAAGCTAACATTGTTGAAATCCGTACATTGGTTAACAAGAAAGGCAAAAAGCCTTTCAACAAAAATAACAAGAAGGGCCTAGGAGGATATGCTAACAAGCCTGCAAAGTTCAAGGAGAGCAAAGATGAAGATAGGAAGAACACAACATGTTACGTCCGTGGCAAACCTGGCCACAAGGCTTTCCAATGCCATAAATGGATGAAGGATGCTCAGTACACTGACCAGAAGAACAACAGTGGACATGACAAGGACGTCGCCAATGTTGTTGAAGCAGTTCTTGAAGTTATTGTTGCGATGATTTCTGAGATCAACACAGTTGGATGCCGCACTGAATGGATCAGGGACATTGGAGCCATGAAGCACTTCTTCACCAACAAGGAGCTATTTGACGAGTTTGAACGCACCAGTGGAGTTGAGCAGGTTTAATTTACATGGAGAACTGAAGTCAGTTTGAGGTGTTGGGCAAGAGGAAGGTGTTGCTGAAGCTTACCTCAAGTAACATCCTAAGCCTGGAGAATGCCTTTTATGTTCATTCCCTACGTAGGAATCTAATCTCTGGAGAGCTTCTGAGTAGAGCTTTTTATGTTCATTCCCTACGTAGGAACCTAATCTCTGCAGGGCTTCTGATTAGAGCCATTTATGTTCAGTCCCTACATAGGAACCTAATCTTTGGAGGGCTTCTGAGGAGTCATGGAAGGTAGCTCAATAGTCTTGTCCAAGAAAGGGAAATTTTAGGGAAGGCTTATAAGTTTGGCGAATTGTTTATTTTGTAAACTGTAGTTGATTTTGCTATATAGGTTTTACTTCCACTTATATCGTTATTGATGTTGATCTTTTGCATGCTAGATTAGGACATGTGAATATTGATGCTTTAGAACAATTGCATGCTAGATTAGGACATGTGAAACTTGTGTTAAGGATAAGTTTGCTAAGAAACCTTTTAAACCCATTGGTGTGGTGTAGAATGTCGTTACTTTTCTACAACACCAAAAAGAATAACCCAAACTAACAACCAACTAGCAAACTAGTAAGTAGTATAATGGAATAGTAAGGGGTCGAACCCACATAGAGAATACCTTTCATATCTACTCAAATTGCTATCAAAGGGAATAAGATCAAAGCGTAATTGAATGAAAAGACAACTGAATAAGACAAAAGTGCCAATAGTGAATTTATGATAATTGATATTAATGAGATAGTTTCCCCTACAAATCATCAACAATGTTTATGTCTTTGATCATTTACTCTATCCTACCTATTCTTATTTGATTAATCTAATATTGGATTACTCTAACCCTAAGCAATTAAACAATGTCAATAACATAAACAACTAAAGATAAAAGTGCAACTCTCTAACCCTGATCGCTGCAGTTGATAAAGTATAATCGTTAATATCCCCTACACACCCAATCGATGCTTTCATGAGATCGATTGGCTATGTTTTGCTACTGTATTCAATAAAATTGCAAGAGATAATCAAATCTTTACCAAGAGAGCAAATTTCGTCAAAGAGGCTAATCAAGAGGGAATACATGCAATCAGTCAATGAAAAAACAAAGATATTGAATAAATCAAACATACAATAGATACAAATCAAGTCTCACAAATCATATTACCATGTCTTTGAATTGCAGACG
Source organism: Persicaria tinctoria (assembly GCA_037127255.1). Lineage (NCBI taxonomy): Eukaryota > Viridiplantae > Streptophyta > Magnoliopsida > Caryophyllales > Polygonaceae > Persicaria > Persicaria tinctoria. The sequence goes on along the minus strand of JBANSL010000017.1, from coordinate 63,740,500 downwards.
AAATGAAAGAGGTTTAGTTCCTCATGGGATTTTCTCCTCTCAATCTCTCCACTGGAGTCTTTTCAAAACTAGGTCTCAAAACAATCCACAATACCATCCTAAAGTCGGCCATAATAATAATAACCTAAATCCTAATTAATTTCCCAAAGATAGAATTCGCAATTCCGTGTACGCGTGACCGACAGACGTCGTTATTAAAGAGGTGGACACCGCTCCCAAGAGTAGCGTATCCGTCGTCTAATTTCGTCTGACTCCAAACTAAGCTCCTTCCTACGCCTCTTCTTGCCTTTCCCCATGGTTTCCTCAAGTTCCTAGCTCCTCATACTCATCCTTAACAAAGCCATCAATGCATCATTCCGAGCGTCGGAACATAAATCTGCGAATAAGCACAGAAAGAGCGTAGATTCCACACTTGCAAGATAAAATACTAATGATGTGAAACACTTAATAAACATGACATATACTACTCAAAATGCAATAACGACTATCTATAATGCCTATCTAAAGTATGCATTATCACCCGTAGATGAGAGGATCATTGAATTGCTTGAGTAATTTCATACAAAGGTAGAAAACCAACTAGACATGAACATTAAAAGGCTTAAATTCGATACAAGAGAGAATATGGGACAAAGTTTTTGAATGATCTAAGATTGTAGATGCCATATTCGTTGGTTATGTTGAGAACAATGTTGCCTATAGGTTTATGTGTTTGCATGGTAGATCTATGTGTGAATATGGATGACAATAGGTTGGGTGGTGGGTGGATGATCTACTTCCGCCACCTGACCCACCACCCAAAACCCTCCACCGACCCGAACCGACCCATTGCCCACTAAATGTTTCACCTTCCCCGTCCACTCATCACCCAACGGTTAATCGGGCGGATCAGGTGATGATTCGGGTGAACTACACCTCATCAAATTCAACAAATTTTTTTTACCAAAACAATCAATGTCAACACTTCGATGAGTAAACAACTAGTAAATATAGTCAAATTCGATCAGATACGTGTAAACATTCATGCACTAGAAGTCTTGGAAATAAAAAAACATTACAACAATCAAGTCTTCAAGAAGAGAAAACACAGTCTTCAACAACCAAAACTTCAAGCTAAAAGACATTAAAACAATTAATTCAGGTGATGGGTCGGGTGACGAGTGGGGTGGTGGGTTAGGTGACGGGTGGGAAATACGTTCACCCAAATCTGACCCAACCCATCACCCATTTAATATTCGAATTATATAGGATTTTCACCCACTTTGTTGGGTCGGGTGAGACGGATATCCGTCGGGTGCGGGTGAGATTGCCATCCCTATGTCTGAATATCGTGATGTTGAATTCTTTGAGCATCTTTTTCCTTTGAAAAAAGATCATGATAATATTCCTGCTGTTGTGCCTATTGAACCCGCACCCCTGTCTCTACCCGCTTCTAACAATGCCGACGAACCTAGTATGACTAGGAGAAGTAAAAGTCATAGAATTGAAAATAGTTTTGGTCCTGATTTTATGACTACTTTTCTTACAGAATTGAAACCTAGTAAGACTAGGAGAAGTAATCGACGAATCTCTTATTTATGTTCATATGACAGAGGTTGAACCTAGGATATATAGATAAGATATGAGTTCTGTAGATGCTAGTTTATGGGCAGAAACAACAAAATTGAATCTATCATGAGTAACAACACGTGAGAACTAGTTAATTTGCCTATATGTTATAAAGTCATTTTGGATACCAATGTATCTTTAAACGAAAACTTGGAACGGATGGTTCTGTAGAGAAGTTTAAGGCAAGACTAGTAATCAAATGATTCACACAAAAATATGGAGTAGATTACTTTGACACCTATTCTCATTTGACTAAGATTGTCACCATTAGAACATTATATGCCTTAGCATCTAATTATAAGCTACTTGTACATCTGATGGATGTTAAATTTGTTTTCTAAATGGCGATCTAGATGAAGAAATATGCATGGAACAACCTCCGAGTTTTGTCCATGCAAGGAGAACATGGTATGTAGGTTAAAGAAATCACTCTATGGATTAAAGCAAACACCTAAACAATAGTCTGAGAAATTTCCCAAAACTGTGTTGAGTTTTGGCTTTATGGTTAGTGGATGTGATGCATGTGTATATACCAAGAAGTATGATTCTGGTTGCACAATCGTGTGTCTTTATGTTGATGATATGTTGCTATTTGACACTGGCATGCCTATTATAAATGAAACTAAGACGTTTCTTTCCTCTCGATTTGAAATGAAAGACTTAGGTGAAGCATATGTGATTCTAGGGGTTTAGGTAACTAGAACCCCATATTTTACCTTGTCTCAATCCCATCACATAGAGAAGGTATTAAAAAATTTTAACAACTTTGATGTGATGCCAGTTAGGACTCCATATGATGCTAACATAGAATTAGTGAAGAAATCAAATAATAGTGTTGCCCCAAGAGAAATACACTAAGATGATTGGAAGTCTTATGTTTTAGATGAACTATACCTGATATTGCTTATGTAATTAGTAGACTCAGTAGACATACATATAATCCTATTAATGAATATTGGGCTGCACTGAAGAGGTTAATGAGATACCTTAGGGGCACACTTGATTGGGGATTACATATTGAGGGTTTTCCTTGCGTTCTAGGATATTGTGATGCAAATTGGGTAAGTGGTACTAATGAAATTTGCTCTACCAGTGGATATGTTTTCACATTGTATGGTGCAACTGTTTCATGGAAGTCCGCGAAGGAAAATTTCATACCTCGTTCGACCATGGAGTTAGAGTTCATACCTCTAGACCTAGCAGGGCAAGAGGCTGAGTGGATGAGAAGCCTACTGGGTGATATACCAATGTGGGGGGCATCCAGCTATAGCAATTTATCTACACTATGACTCTCAATTAGCCATTGGGATAGCTAACATCAGAGTGTACAATGGCAAGATCAAAGGCATATACGCATCCGACATGAAGCTTTGAGATAATTGATAAGAAATGGGGTACTCTCCTTAGTTTTCTTAAGGTTAGAAAGGAATATTGCAGAGCCATTGACCAAAGGACTATGTAGAAAGACTAGTCCTAGACACATCAAGGAGAATGGGGCTAAAGTCTGTGATATGAGGAATCTCTTGCGGATACCATTAACTTGGACGAACGAAGCCATGGAAAGACTCATAATGAGATACACATACCCCATTCATATGACTGGTGTATCGAGAGGTTGAGCTCACTCTCTTAATGATTCTATAGCCTAGACATTGGGTGGTCATTTGAGACGGACTTGATAGATCGCCAACTTATGAATGAGAGGATGAGCGTTAAAGCTCTTAACAACCTTATAACCCATTGTAGGAGTATTTTGTATTGAGACATATAGGTTAGGGTCACCTATGTGAGCGTGAGGAAGTGGCAACCCTCTATGTGAGACGTGGTAGGTCTTCACTAGAGCACTCCTTAGCACACAAGGTTTTATGCCAAAACATTAATTATATGATGTCTTATATGATAAGCTGACGTAGCGGAATGTTACATGATTTGAAGAAGTTGTGTGTTGCTGATTTATCCCTTGAGTTGAGTAATTCAACTCAAATAAAGGAATTGCCAGTTTCACTATGTGGTGATTCAATTCGAAAGACATACGTCATCATTTAAGCATCAACCTTACCACACTTGTAACACATTTTTAAAATACTAGTTTTGAAACTCCTCTCTCAACATTTGTGGATAATTGTTGGAAGAATGCTAAGAGAAGTAGGTTTTGGAAATTGGAGTTTATCTTTTGCGAAAAAATGATTTATTTAGGGCCAAAGATATTACACATAAGTTTCTAATTAGTGCTTAACCGCGAATGTCTACCTTTTGAAACAAATCTTATATTTTGTTTTGATAAGCTCAAATCTTTTGAAGATAGCGGTAGATCTTTTCCTTGCGTGTTAAGCAAACCCAACCCACCACTATATAAGGAGGTTAAGGGATAGGGTTTTAAACACAAATAATTTCACCTATCTCTCTCTAGTTTTCTTCTACTCTTTTCCCGTTCAGGGTGTTTGTTATTGTTCCAACTTCTCTCCCTCGAGTGCACCTGTGAGAGAAGACGGTGAAAACCTTCGGGGACGTTGCCTCGCATATGATCTACACCTCTGTTAGAGGCAAAAATCTTTCTCATTCAGTGGCCTTCATACCACGATTACTGTAGCCTACCACCACTTCAGAGAAACCAAGTTCGACCTACAACTACTAACCCTTACAAAAAAAGTTTATTCATTTCTGCATGTTCCAACAAGAGTTAATATTGTCCAACCGGAGAAACTAAATGCACCACAAATCTTGCATGTCGGAATGGACGTGCAGAGTTGAAGTGGGTTAATTAATTTTTTCAGTGTGCTAATTAATGAGAAAGGTCTGCACATTGGAATGGACATGCACTTTTGATGGGAGATTTGCGGTGAATCTAACAACACCCTTGTCCAACATTAAATAGTCTCAAACCAACTCGCCACGTTCCTTATTGGTGGAATCTACTTTCTATCTAATATAAAAAGTTAAGTTCATAGACAGGGCTTGAACCAAAAAATATATCATTTATTAATAATATTCATAAATATTTTTTTAAGATGATAAAACTATATAAAATAAGATTATTTTTTATAAATTTTATAACAAATTTTGCAATTATTAATAATAACGAGTATGAAAATGTTAAATTTTTTTATATATAAAATCATCATTCTAGATTTCACCAAAAAGGAGCAAATTATAAGAAGTCAGAATTCACCTTAATTTTAATCAACACAAGGACTTGAATCAATAGGTGAGATTTTACCCTTATAATTTTATAAATCCCGGATATTTTGCCAAATGACCATGAGGTTAAGGCTAATTCGCGTGGTGTACGAAAGTCTAACATATTTTGTCAAATGCTCTTGAGATTTTCATATTTTTTTTTCGCCGAATGCCACTGAGATTTTTCATATTTTCACCAAAATGCATATCCGTCTAATTTGTTAACATTTTGGTTGAAAATAAAAATAAAATAAAAGTAATTAAAAAACAAAACCTCCATCGATGCATATGGAAGTTGCAAGAGAGAGAGAGAGACCGGGAAAAAAACCCTATAAAAATAAAAATTTGTCAAGATAACTCAAAAATCCTTCAAAAACGAGTTCAAATTCCGACACAAGAATGAAGTCAAAGAAGAATGCATACCTTGGAGTATGCGAAGAAACCACATTAAAACCGAAAAAAGCACCAAAGACACAAGCAAATCTCATAAACGGTCAAAATCAAGGGACGATCTAGGTCTATGCTTCTTCTTGACTCATCACCCCCTAGATTGGCAATGTATACATCCTAGAATTCACAAGTACTCCATTAGTAAATCCTATAATTTTTATTTTTATTTTTTGGTTCATAGTAGGCACTTAGGCGATTACAATATGGGGGAGGGGGATTCGAACTCATGATCTATTGGTCACTACACGTCATCCTTACTAGCTAAGCTAAGAACTCATGACCTATAAAATATTTTTTTTAAAAAAATAATAAAATTTGGAAAATTCTTTCCATTAGTAAAACAAGGACAAGGCGGGTATTTCCATGCCTTCCCCTATTATTATTTTCAAAATAAACCATATTCTAATAACTACAGAGTAATACTTTAATAAACTGAGTTCTATTCATTTTTGTATTAATTTGACTAATTAATCAGCATTTTGGCCAACTTAAATCCGATAACAATTACGGCTGCACGTATTTAATTTATACAATAAACATCACACCGCGTTGAATTTAGTACCTTTTTTTTGTCGATTCAACGGATTAATCATGTTAAAACCTTTTTTAAGTAAAAAAATAAAAAGAAATTAAGAAGAAAAAGAGATCATGTCCAATTACAACATGATAAAAAAGTTACACTAGACAAGATACAATTGATTGGTAATTACTCTTTTAATTAAATTGTTAATAGACATCATGATTCAACCGGCCATGTCCTTAAATATATATAACTGGGTCTTTTTTCAAGAAAATAAAATAAAATCATGGGTCTATTATCGCCCTAAAACTTCATCTAATTTCATCAAAAAAACTTCATCTAAACCCATTCAAACTTAATCATCCATTAGAAAATAAATGTGGTGTTTAATTAATTAACTTGAAAAATCTTGTTGATCGAAGTATATAAGTTTATTACATGTATATAAAGTTTATGTGTTTTATTCTTAAAGTATACCAGCTCCCTTGTCAAGCAAAATATAATATTTACAATTGCACACAATTTTTTACAATGATAAAATATATATATAAAATATCAACTCTATATTAACTTTTTTAAAATAATTTTATACTTATTAATAAATATAGAATCATATTTAAAAATTAATAAAAAGTTAATATTTTATATATTTTTATTATACTAAAAAACGTTCATAATGTGACTGTGATGCATATATATTTTAAATAAAAACGATGCATATATATTTTAAATAAAAATGATGCATATTTAAAACCTAAATGTGCAATGTTTTTTTTTTATAAAAAAATTTACAAAGTAAAACAATGTATTCACATTTAAACAAAAAAAATGCATATTATTTTGAAATGAATGTTTATCATGTTTTTCATTTATACAATATATTAAACTTTTATTACTCTTTATTCGAGAATCCATCCTCACCCTTATACTATATATCCCTAATACACCCTCTTTTCATTTACTTTAATTTGTCGTTTACTATTTAAATATATTTTTTAAAATTTAAACAATATGATAAAATTTATATAAAATATTTCTATAATTCAATACTTATCCTCTTCAGAAAAAAATACGCCTATAATACAATTAAAAGTAAATGGGAGGAGTATATATTTGAGAAAATCCTTTGGTGATACGCATCGATCATGTATAAGATTCTTGATAAAAGTATGAGTCTCGAGTCGAGTAAATAAAAAAAAATAAAAATTTAATGGTACTTGGTAAATCACCCTTTATAATTTAGCCTTTAAAGGTACTAAAACCTAGTAATGTACCCTATTGTTTAACTAGTTTTAGGGTTAGAACTTAGAACGTTGCTCTTTAATTATGCATAATAATTGGGTCACGTTTCCCTAATTTACCAAAAAGGTTTAAGCAGAAGAAATTAAATTAGGTCACATTCTCCTAATCTTAATGTCTCGAATCTTTGAATGAAATCATTCCTCACATTTCATACAATTTCTTAAAAAAAACGGTCTTTTTACCCTATATCCTTAGCACATAGGATAAGATCCTAATCGGAAAAGATATCATACCAAAAATAAGCGATTCAATCTAATTCAAAATTTGACTAATGCATTTTAATTAAGTATTTTTTTTTTCTAACACATAAATCTTATCCAATACCATTGAAGAATGGGATAGAAAAATCGTTAAAAAAATATAAGGAAACATGTTTAAGCCATAAAAAGTCACCTGAATTATATAATTAAATAATTAATCAATACGGAGTATATCGTTTAGAATGAGATCCAAAATAAAGCAAACTCCCCAAAATTAAGAAGTTAAAAATAATAAAATATGATATAAACAAAGCCAAAACTAACCAACCAAATAAATTATAAAAACCACAAGTTATATAGCTTATAAAAAGTAAAATAAAATAAGTCAAATATATTCGAACAAAACAATAAATCAACACGTACAATGGTATTTAATCAACAGTTTTATAATTTAGTTAAAAAAAAATCTTGTTTATTTGGGCCATAAATATATGTTCCTAATTTATTCTGTCCAACCAATTAATTCTTCCAATAGACTTCCACTCAACCTATCAATTTAAAACCAAAAAATGTTGTGTTTCAACCATTGAAAAAACCCAATAATAACAAGAACCTGGTTCTAAAGGAATATTTAAAATCCACTTTACATATAGAACCCTAAAAAAATTATAAATAAAGGGTGCAATATTCTCAAATGTTCAACACAAATGTGACACCACTTCTAAACCTTCTGATCAATTTATATATCAAATATTTTTGCATGATTAATTTGTAGCTGTAAAAATTCGCACATATATATATATATATATATATATATATATATATATATATATATATATATATATATATATATATATTTTTTGTACTTGGTTTCGGTATGCTTTTAGAAAAAGTTTTGAGAGATAAATATATATATATATATATATATATATATATATATATATATATATATATATATATATATATATATCAAATATTTTTTGTACTTGGTTTCGGTATGCTTTTAGAAAAAGTTTTGAGAGATAAATATATATATATATATATATATATATATATATTTATCTCTCAAAACTTTTTCTAAAAGCATACCGAAACCAAGTACAAAAAAAAATTCTTACACATATTCCACATATATTGTGCTATTTAGGGCTAAAAGGTACACAAGTTGTTGATTTATTCCATTATTTTCATTGGCATATGTCCGAAAATGATACCTCTCTAAGCAAAAATGAACTTAAATGCCTATATATATATATTAATATTTTAATATATGGACTATTGACATTTTGAGCTTATATAAAAACATTATGTTAAAGATGTTGATTAAAAAAAAAAACTAGTACCACATAACCCAATGAGATAAGTAGTTGCCTTGTTAATTTATTGGTTGATTACATCCAAATTACTTAGTGTAACGATACTAATTTTACTTTATACTTTATAATGTGATGATTCTAAAAAAAGGGGTGTTTGGATGATACATGACTTACTATATATAAAGAAAAAAAATGGTGTCAAATCATATAATCCAAAAATGCAGGTGCAGCATTAATCTAATGGGTTGAGAACAAGGGTGAACGTGGAACCTAGAAATCCACACATGAAGAGGGCATATTTTGCACACATCAACCCTCAAATTTCAAGATTTCAATTCCTTTATTCTTTTTATTTTTCGAATCCTCTCTCGGAGATAAATAGTCATTTGTAAGTGAAAGAGTCGGCTATTTGAATGAACTATATATACCGTATTTGATCCAGATATTTAACTTGATATTTATATATTTTTGTTTTTTCGAGTAAAAAAAGATATCACGAGTTATAAAAATGGTTACACGATAATATTATCTAGAAGGAATGATCAATTGTGTGCTCTTATCAAATTGCTTTGCCATATCATCATTTCTTTAATTTTACTCTTGTTTGTATGACCTCTCCTCCTTTTTGGTAAAGCTATATTTCAAAAATCTAAAATTTATGCCGTTATATTGGACTATTAATAGATAAGATTGTGAGGATTTGAGGGTGGAAAGGGTGGATGGACTTTATTTTATTTTATTTTTCTCTCTAGTCAAGTCAATTTTGATAGGTGGAAAGAAATTTCCAAGTTAATTAATCTTTGAAAATACTCCATATGCATCCCTCAATAATAAAACAAAGTGGTTTGAAATGACTTGTATAGTTGTATGGATATTTTTGCCTAATAAACATTGCAGGAAATTAATTTGTTGTTTACAACAAATCTGAAAGAAGTAACAAGCTGGACTTGGGCTGGCCCATTGAGTAAATCAGGCCCATTTATTTAAGGATATGGGCCTTTCTAATTAGGCCGCATTTATTTTAGGCCCAGCCCAATTCAGGGCCATAAGTCCATTGATTTTTTTTTTTTTGGCAGACAAAATATGAAGATACTGAATTCATCTGTTGATTGATCATATACATTTTTTCCAGACAAAACTAAGCTCTTTATCATCACAAATGAGTTTATGTCCTTATAAACAATCAACATATCGACTGATCCGAAAGTTCTTTAAGTTTCTCTATGTCTTAATATTTTATGTTGATATATACAAAATAGTTAGTTTTTGTCTAGATATTAATTTGAATATATGAGTGAAAATCAAGCACACCATTGCTAGTTTTCGCTATGTTACTAGCTAGCGAAACCATGTTGATTGAGTCCTCATTGTTGTGATCGGTTGGGCTACGTATCCTTGGGCAAGGACATGTGGACCTACTTGGCTTGTTGGCCTACTTGCAAGCATTAAAGTCGACGTCCTTTAGGGTGGGTCGGCCATGTTCTCTTCTGCGCATACTCTAGTATTTTCGTGCTTCGCTTGGGAAGTCATGAAGTGTACATCTTACTCTCATGTCCTTCTTATGTGTTTTTACATGGTATGAATGGGGAATTTGAGCAATTTATTGATGCTTGTTGGATGTTTCTGCTAGAATCTATGCATGTGGCTGAGAAATTTTGGTGTGATTGGAACAACTCATGTGGTTTCTTTCTTCATCAAGTGGACACCAAAGACTGGGTCCTTCTTGCTTTGGCTTCATTCATCTCCATTCATTTTTTTCCTTCTATTTCAATTTGATGCACCAAAAGGACTATTTGTCAGACCACTATGTTTTTTTTTTTTTGACTATGCATATGTTTACTTGCCCTAATGTATGCCTTCTCCAACCTTCCCCATTTTCATGATTCTATGAATCAGCCTTGCTTGAATAGAGAATCATGCCCATCATCTCCTGTTCAATCTAGGGTTAATTTGTTTGATGTGATGTGGTTGCAATTAGGGTTTGACAGGCATGGAACCAGAGATGGACTAGGAGGGGCAGAGCCAGAAAATTTTTGAGGGGAGGGACACAAAAATAGTAGACAACAATATTGAGAAAAAAAGTCGTAAAAACACACAATGTGTTCAACATTATAAACTAGTGTCAAACGATATTATAAACTAGTGTCAAACAATATTACAAACTATTACAAAAGAGTTCATCATTTCTAATTAGAGGTCGATACTATTAAATAAAACTCTGTTATTTTTTCCCATTAAAAAAAATAAAGGAATATAAATAAATAAATGAAATAGTAAAAAAAAAACTAACAAAATAAGAATATGAAACACAATACAATAAACATTGAGTCAACATTTAACTTGATTGTATTCTTAACATGTAATAGTGTATAACCAGATATGAAAATTTTAAAACTTGTGTGACTTTATACCAAATTCTCAAAATAAATAATATAACCTATGGTTTCGAATGTCTCGAGATGAATTATAATATGTACGTGAATGTCAATTTAAGTAAAACCTAAAAGTATTATAGTTTATTTAAATTAAATTAAAGTGATTATTACGCCTACAATTTTCAAATATTCATAATTAACCTTTCACTCCAATATCAGATTTTATGACGTCGTATTATATATATCAAAACGAAACTATCGACGAGGAGAATACACATAGGTAATTTGTTGAATGAGGGACGGGGCACGTGCTCCCCCATTCCCCCCTTGGCTCCGCCTCTGTGGACTGGTATATAATGCAACCCACCCCATTTCATAGAAATAAAAGTTAATTAAATTAACTTAGTGGTTAGGTATCTGGTTCTGTCCATGGCTGATGAGGTTAACATATGGTTTTTACTTTTCACTCTAGAAGTTTAAACCGGATTCTGTAGTTTGATGAAGAATGGACACTTTCGGGTACGTTGATCGAACTGTTTTCGAGTCATATATATGGAACTGTTGGCATTTAAACGTGATCTTAATTAGCTTTGTAAGAGGCTACTAGAGGGACTAGTGCTTGTGGGACTATAGAATTAAAGAAGGTTTGGTTGATGAATTTATGAAACTCCATCAAACGTACTTCACCATAAACATGTAAGCAAAGGTAACCCATGATGGTGGATGCAGTGGTTGAACCATCGCTTCGTTATGTCATCTATCTTTAGCTTATTTCGGGTCCTTCCTCATCTATCGGTGGGCGATATATGGTACTGAAACTACTCATATTTTTCTTACTCCTAAACTTTTTGGTAAGTTAGGCATAGCTCAAAAGGTACTATTTATAGGCTCATAGAAGATCAGCATATGATGACTGTAACAATAATGGATGTTAGACCACAGTTAATGGCGGAGTCAGAAATTTTTTCAGAGGAAGTGAAATTCGAGAGGCAGTATGTGTTGGGTGTGCACATGTGAAACAAGGAAATCCCACATCGAAAATTGGGAGGGTTCCAAGCTAGCATATTTATAAGTAGGTGGGCTACTCCATTCAACGCTAATTAGTTTTGGATTGGAATCTCATTTGCTTGTATCCTAAGCTTAAGGAGGTTGTGGACCGGGCGGCCGGGAGAACTATCCCAACGGTATGGGAGTATCGATCCCATAACATCTAAATTTTAGTGTGCGATCTTTCCTTCAGATACACACCTTTTTGTTGTTTCATATGAAAGTATATAGTCTATGACATAAGTCGAAATAAGCAATATAACTTCTCATTTTGAAGCTCTTAAGATGAAGTACACAGTGTGAGTATATCAAGTTAAATAAATATAAAAGCATATTGATTTATTGAAAGACACGTGGAGCGATTAAACGTGTCGAATTTTCAAATGTTTATAATGTTTCAATTGAATAACAGATTGAGTTGTATGATATATCAAAATGATCGAAGTTATTGACGGTGGAACATATATAGGTGGCTCGTCAGAGAAAAGGCCGGCAGAGCAACTGTTCTCACTTGCCCCCGCCTAGCTCCGCCTCTATTGGGCAATTATTGGAACACCTATCCCAAACTCAAGGTGTCATATTTGTTCATGTCTCTTCAAATCATAAAACTCCAACTTCCATAAATTCGCCATTTGAACGTAACCATAAGCTCCATAAACAAAATCAATCAAAGATAAGACTATAACTAGCCTACAAAGATTTGCCTTGTCTATTGTCACCTACCAAAACTAATCTTCGTTTGGTAATGTAAGTAGTTAAGTTTCTTTAGAGCTTTTAATTGAAATAAATAAAGTAATATTATTGTTTAATTAACATTCTGATGATGATTTTCAACAGCTACTCATCTCAAACTCAATTTTTTATATTCATAAATCTGTCATCTCTTTCTGAAACGTTTTAATTTAACGTATATTATTTTACATGTTTAATTCATCAGCTTCAGTCAGTCCATTAGCAATCACATATGTGTGCTAACAAACAGAGCATAAGTTAAGAGTTGTAAAAAGATTTGCCTTTGTTAATTGGTGCGTGCTCATGCTGTGATGTGAAGGATGTTTGTCCCACGTCGAAAAACATGAGAATCTAAACTTTGTATATAAGCCAGTGGATACTACTCTTTTTACCAATTGGTTTTAGGATAGAACCTAATCAGTCTTGTGTGCTAGACTTCCAACACATTCGAATTCGATGCTTCAAGCCATTAATTGAATATTAGCAAGTATTTATATAATTGACCATATATTTGGATTTTTGAAGTATAAAAAAGGTACTAATTAATATGCTAATTAAGTTGGATGATGAAGATCAGGTATGAATGATGAAGTGATGATTTGAAAGAGGGGAAAAAGGATAGCAATTAAACAGAGGGATGAGGGTGTTGTTCACCTGCAGGCAGAGAGGGCCCTCTATAAGGGCCTCTTGCCCATACCTACATCAATTCATAAGATGGTGCTTCCTACCTCCTACATCAGAGGACCCTCCTAAACTAATGTTGGGTACTTTCGGTTTCGTCGGAATCCATATATTGTTGCTCTGAAAAGTGTACCATATCATACTTGTCAACTGAGCTGACAAGTGTTGATCATCGATCATTGCCGCGAACTCAATTTGATTTTAGACAATTTTGGTTCTATAGTTATGATATAGTGATTGACATAGCTAGATGTATATAAATTTATCTAACAAGGGTGTTTTTGGTTCATCAAATCTAAGACTCAAACCACAAGAGTTGCTTTTATGGATAATAAAAAGTCAATAAAACTTTCCGAAAGCACTTTCATGAGTGGAAAAAGGAGCAAACCCTAGCGTTGAATGAATACAATAGATTTTAGTGTACTAAAAACTCTATATAATGACTACATATATATTGAAGTGGGACCAAACTTCAGTACCATCCAAACCAGTAACCAATTTGAGATAATCCAACTCGAATTTGCTGGGGTTTGTGCATAATCTTGGCTCCTGATGCACGGTCCTGATGACGGAGCTTTGGGAAATTGTTGATGGCCTGTGGATTGCTTGGGAGAAGGGCTTTCGGAAAGTCGTTGTCGAGTTGAATTCACTAGCTTCTTGCCATGTCGCTGATAAAGAAGAAATATCATCCCTTTTACAGTCTGATGCAGCAATGTCAAGGCTCTGTTTCTAAATAAAACTGGGAAACAAACTTTGTTGCTGACTCCCTTGCTTCGTATGCTTTTTCTTTCCCCTTATCAGTACACTTGCTTGATTGTCTACCTGATGCTATTGCATTTCAACTTGATGAAGATATTAGGGGGAGGGCTACCCTTGCCCGATTCCTCTGTAACATGCTTGTGTTTTGAGGATCTCCCTCGACTTTGTTGAGAATATAAGTTGAGTTGTGGGATAAGGATCCCACATTGATTAAAAATTGAATCCAAGCCTTGCATATAAGCCGATGAGCTACCCCACCTAACACCAATTGGTTTTAGGATGGAACCCCACTCGGCTTGTGTGCTCGGCACGCGCTTGGGTGTGCGTGACCCCTCACGTCGTATATTATCCACCTTAATTTAACAAACTTCTTAACCAAAAATAAAAATTTTAAATCTTTAATTAGCAACATTGTGAATTTGTGATGTAAATTAAAGTACTAACCCTTAAGTTGAACCTTAAGAAGGAAAAAAAAACAATTTATGTTTTTATCCAATTTATATATGATTGCCATTGGGGATAATCCAATCTCAAATTCATGTTAGGAATTTTCTTATAATCATTTTCCTTGTTGTATATTGAAATCTAAAAAAGAAATTCTAGTTTGATTTCTTAATAACATATCTAGTCTACACCCTAAGAATTTAGATCAACCGTTATAATTTCCATTGTCATCTCTAAAGGTAGCCATCTTAGCAGTAGAAAACACATATGGGTCTACCAAATGTTAATTTGGCAGACAAGTCGTTTTCTCACAATAACAAAGTTGCAGGATAACTAATTGACGAGATAGCCCGTGATCTTTGAACAGTATATATATTTGTTAAATATTCATAGTAAAATTAAACTAACAAGTTAAAAAGCTTGAGAACTTACTCTCATTTACTTGTTAGATAGATAGGTAGAGGTATATACAACTTTTATGATGTACACATGTCTGTTCGTGTACGCAAAAATTATTCATTTTCCCCCGGTGATTATTCTATTATTTGCACATGATTACTCATCTAGTATTGTCGAATGATTTCATTCCAACGAATAGTAATCCAAACCGTATAACCATAATTAAGTTACTTTTGATCTCATCTGTTGATCTCTAAACTCAGTTGTCCAGATTTGTTAACATGATACATTTTAAGGGCAGTATGTACCTATCATCTATTATATATATTGGTAGTTTGTTTTCTTGACATGCTTGTGTTCTTTTCAAATGCTGTCGTATGAGAGTTCATGAACGTGATCGAGTTCTAACATCTCATTTGTTGTGACGAAAGAACATATATTCAAACAAACAAGACCGACACACACACAATTTATCGTGGTTCACCAAATTGGCTACATCCATACTGAGAGATTTTATTAAGGAGTTTCCCGAAATCAGACGAGGATTACAAGATGTACGTGTCACCCACACTGACTGATAAACGATAAACATATGAACCTAGTAACATAGAATATCATTACTGAACCACCGCTAGCCTCTCCCTATGCTAGTTAGGGGCCCTGCCCCCGAACCTCTGGCGGTTACCGGTCACTCAGTTAAGACTCAACTTAATTGTGTTGAATTGAGTTGAATAATTGTAGGGTTTTGTCTATAGGATATTATATAGCTTTAAATAAATCTAATCCTAATTCTATTTCAATTAGCCTATCAATAAAGCTCAAATCTAAACCAATTAGATTCAAGACATCCTAACTTCGAACCCTGGTTACCCCTTGTTTAACTTCGATCACTGGATACGCCATTATCGATTTATCACCATTTTGCTTTCCAATATTTGTCATATACTCTCTTTTTCATTTATAGGTCTTCTCTTGTTTCATGTGGGATGGTTCGATCACGTTTTAGTTCATCCGATCACTCTCAATAATTTGTCTGTTTTTCCATATTTTAAGAAGAAAAT
This sequence comes from Persicaria tinctoria, assembly GCA_037127255.1. NCBI lineage: Eukaryota > Viridiplantae > Streptophyta > Magnoliopsida > Caryophyllales > Polygonaceae > Persicaria > Persicaria tinctoria. The sequence goes on along the minus strand of JBANSL010000017.1, from coordinate 63,724,429 downwards.
AAGAGAGTAAATAAGCCTAGTTAATTAGTGGTTAATCTTTCGGTTAATTAGGTTCCAATCAAGTTAGGTCAAGCCGACGGCCGACCCCTATATACTCAATCTAAGGTAGATCTCTTCTTGTTTTTTCTTTTTGGAAAAGGTTGCCCCATCTATAGCTTAATTGAAGGATTCTAATTGGAGAAAGATGAAAATTATAGAGTGTTTAATGGAGTAGTAATTAAAAAAAATTAACCTATGTCCTAAAAGTTAGGTTTAAAACATTAATTGAGAAATATTTTCTATCTTAAAAGGAGTTAATTTGAAGAAAAAAAATATTTTCAAATAGACGAAAATAATAAAAATTTGAAAAAACTTGTTCAATTGAAGCTTTTAGCAATTTCGTAGTTATATACTATTAGGCATTTTTTTGTAAGGTGATAAAAACTATATAAAAATATATCCAATTTTAATAATTTTTTAAAGCAATTTCGTAGTTATTATTTATACAGAATATCTAAGAAATTATAAAAATATGAATAGTTTATATAATTTTTATTATTTTAAAAAAATGTATATAAATAATAAACTATATATTTTTTCGATGAAGGAATACTTTTTAGGGTTAGGGTATAGATTACAAACAATATAAAAAAAAACCTTAATTCTTATATTTTGACTCAACACATCCCCAACAGAGCATTGTTTATTTTAAATTTTAATTTGAGGGAATGGCACAAACTAACCCTAAAATCGAAAATCTTTACACTCGTAACCCACTATCCAAACATTTTGCAAAGGCTAACCCCCTCCTAAAAATTTGCACCACATACGGTAAAAAGAGAGATTGAAACCGTGGTGGGGGGGGGGTGTAATAAGGAGGGAGAGAGACTGTGATGTGTGGATAGGAAGATAGGAGGAGAGAGATGACATGATTTTTTTTTTAAACTGTCAACTCAACTGCCAAAAGTGAGGGGCTCAAAAAAAAGGGAGGAGAGAGAGCAAGAGTCAGACATCTCAAACCGCCAGATGAGAAGCGAAAACGGAAGGAAGAAGAGGAAGAAAAACAGAAGGAAGAAGACAACCCTGACAGAAATGAGAAGAAGAAGTCGGGATCGAAGGAATCCCTAACTCTACCGAAGGAAGAAGACGACCCTGACAGCGTTAAGAAGAGAGGGACTTTTGATTTTGAAGTAAGTAAACCCTGACTCTACTGATTTATTACCGATTGCAGAAATTTAAAAGGGGGGGGGGGGCGAATGGAAGAACCTAATATGTTTGCCATAGTTTGAAGTTTGAAATTGGATGAAGGGGTGGAATATCCCCCTGTCAGGTAGGAAGTATAATCGGCGTCAAGTTTAAAAACTATTGGTGGAAATTTGGGAACGGGGCTGTTCCCGACAAGGAGACAAGGGAAATACCATTGTCGTGATAATATGGTTAAATCCATGAATGGGGAGGGAAATTAGGGGACATGAACACATGTTGTTGAACATTAGGTGAAATTGGAGAAATTGGATAGGTTATTAGATGGAATAGGTTGATGCGGATTCAAATTTGGGGAAATTAGATAGGTTATTAAAGAGGGAAATTGGGAAACGTTGATGTGGATTCAAATTTTTTCAGAAATAGGTTAGTAGATGTGTTTACTTTTGTAAAACCTTCAACCATTGAATAAAATTGTCGCCACATTGTTTCTTGTCATAATTTGAGTATTAAGTTGGCATGTTGAATATTCCTCTTGTCATGTAAATATGCAAACTAGCCCAGAGTATTTTAGGTGGAAGCTTATAAAAGCTTATAAAGTTTGCTCTCAATATGTTGACATTTGATATGTTTAGGGTCGAATTTTACTTGGAATTTGATATGTATAGGGTGAGATATGGTTTCTGTCATGTCGTAATGCAGAGGTGACATGTTATATAACCTTACCGTCATGTGCATTGTGAATGGTGTGATGATAATGAGGATATGTTTGCAGCGTGCTAATGTATTGCTTCCCAATCTACAGGGTAACTAGCAAAGCAAAACATGGCTAGTTCATCTACAGGAAGGATTACCAAGACACAGACAACATGTGACGTATGATTTGTGTAGTGTCGAACAAGGGCCGAAAGTTGGTAATGTCGATGAGTGGCTCTAACATTTCCAATCCACTGTGCAGGCCATTTATGCCGTCTCCAAGGACCACCATTTCAAGTGTCGGTGCAACCCGTACGCTCACTCCCAGGCCCTTTCCAAAGTCGACGAGTACCTGACCACCTCAGATTGGAGGCGTTTGTTGGAAAGCCCGTTGGGCGGCATTGCGAGGCTTGGTTCCCATGTCCAGTTCCTAGCACAGCTAGTCCACTATGTCCTGCAGCGGCAGCTGCGGAGAAAAAAGGAGCACGAAACCCGATACATGATCCAGGGCTCCATAGTCCGGTTCTCCAACGTTGAGTCCGCGTTGGTGACCGGACTAAAGTTCTCGTACGTACTACAGATTGACGAGACCGAGGCGGATAAGGCGGCCTGATTAGAGTTCTTCGGGGTGGAGAAGCTGAGGATGGAGGAGTTCGAAGTACGCTTCCAAGTGGCGTTGAAGGCCGAGCCTTTCCCCGCCAAGCACTTCAAGTACGTGTTGCTGATGCTGGTGGAGAGGGTGCTCTTCGAGAAGGAACCCCACAACTTTATTCAAGGGTGAGTTGTGAACATGGTGTCGGACGTCGATGCCTTCTTGCGTTACCCGTGGGGGCGACTTTTCTACGAGCGAACCCACGATTTCCTCAAACACGCTATCGAGCGCAAGCTCCAGCACGGGGTCAACGCCGCTCGCCCGTCATACTTGTTAGCCGGTTTCCCCTTGCCTTCCAAGTATGTATACGAAGCTCACTTGACAGTAAACTCTATATACTGAACACTCGTGCATGCTAACTGGACATACTTGTTAGTTCTAGAGTGATGAGGGCAAAAGGATCTTCCTCGTCATCACTTTCATCATCGTCGGTTTTCACTCCTTCCCTTTTTGCTTTGAGGGCAAGATTTTTGGTTGATGAAGGAACTTCTCCGTCTTCTTCATTTAGAATCATCTCATGTGTAATGAGCTTTCCAAGAAGGTCATCCAATGACAGTATGGTAAGGTCTTAAGCTTCGTCAATTGCAATAACCATGGGACCCCACTTGGTTTTCGGAAGGCTCCTTAGAACCTTCCTTACCTTCTCTGTATTAGAAAATTTGTTCCCAAGTGAGTCTAGATTATTCACAATTTGAGTGAATCTCATAAACATTTCCTTCACTGATTCATCATGATTCATTTTGAAGAGCTCATATTATCGAAGGAAGATGTTGATCTTGCTTTCTTTGACCTGGATGGTTCCTTCATATGTGACCACCAGCTTGTCCCAAATATCATTGGCACTTTTGCAAGAAGAAACACGATTAAACTCATTAGCATCAAGTCCACAATATAATAAATTTAGATATTTGTAATTATTTACGACATTCGCCAAGTCTGTTTGCGTATATTCGTCTTCTGCCCTTTCTACTTCTTTTCCAGTCGCATCGGGCTTCTTTGGAACGTGTGGCCTTTTCTTAACTAGGTTCCACAACTCTAGATCTTGATCAATAATGAACATCTGCATCAAGGATCTCCTGTGAACAAAGTTATTGCCACAAAACAGTGGAGGTCGGTTGGTTGATCTTCCTTGGGAAAATCCTCAATCACCTAGGTTAGACATGATAAACTCACAAGATTGTTAGATCCAATAGTGAGCCAAGCTCTTATACCAATTGAAGAGTCTAATAGGCAATGAATAATACTCTAGAAGGGAGGGATGAATAGAGTATTCACGATTTTCGCAAAACAAAAACCTTTTCATAGTTTTTCCAAAACAGTTTGCCAAGACCTTGATATGACTATCAAAACTTGACAAAGTGAAAACCAAGTATAGAAAAATAAATGTGAAATAAATAAAAGATGAATACACAAATGGTGTGTTTGGATTCCAAATGCATTATGTTTATAATGCAAAATAATAAGGTGGTGTTTGGTTAACAAAAAATTTAAGGCGTTTAAATTATGATTTTTTGGATTCCACAAAATATTAATTAAAATGCAATTATTTTATCTCGATTTATGTGATTATTTGTTTAAATTGCGGTTTTACATCGGTTTTTACGAGATTTTTTATTTTTATAACCAAAAGGACACATAAAACGAGGTAAAATAATTGCATTATAATGAAAATGCAATGGAATCCAAACACACCCAAATTTTTAACGAGGTTCGACACGAAATTGGCCTACATCCCCGCCTAGGGTTATCCAACCCTTAGGATTCAAATGCTTCGTATTTCACTTCCTTAGAGCCCTAGAATATCCTAGAAAAACTTCTCTTCTTCTATACAAAGTCTTGTTATGGAGGAAAATCAAGTATGCAAATATAAAGATATAAAAGCAAACCAAATCTCTGAATCACGCAAATAAAAATACAAGAAACCCTCTCATTCTCGTGGTAGGGAATCAGGATCGAATTCACAAGGAAGCGTGTCAGTGCTCGCCAAATTAGTTCCAAATCAGCCCCTGATTTCGACTAGTAGACCACTCGATATCGGCTCAGATTGGTCGATATCGACTGAGTTAGTCGATTTCTACTTCAAACCTACACAACAGAAAACAGACAACTCGACGTCGAGTGTGGAGCACTCGATATCAGCTTCAGTAGAACTAGATATCGACCAGATTGGGTCGAAATCGATTGTGTATGCAGAAACTGTAAAACGTGCAGAAATATATAAATTTGTGTCGAAAAAGTAGTCCAAAGAATATAAGAGTGGATGAGAAGAATAAGTGAACAGAAAAGATCGTAAATTTATTGTTCTATAAATCAATTGACTAAAAACTTCCAAAGCCGGGGAATTTATGCCACAACGATAACCATACAAGTATATGCCAAAATCATGAAAGATTATGCCTTTTCATCAAATAACCTTCGTTATTAACAATTAAGAATATAGAGGCTTTCGCATAAACCCTAATTGTTACTACCCTTTTTGATAATTAATCCAAATTCATATTAAGATCACTTTCGCTTCAATAATATAAATAAGAACCACCTACTACTCTCTCGTAGAAGAATTATGCATATAGGGATAGAAGATGAAATCGCAATAAAAATCATACCTTTGAACATAAACTCACATGACTACCGTTGGGCTCGTCCCGATCCTAGAAGTATGGTGAATACTCGCGCCTCATCACAATAGCAAACACCATATTCATAATAAAAATAACATGAATTAAACTAAAAAGAGAACTTACAACCGAACAAGTCAAAACGTCTCTCAACCTTTCACCAAACTCGGCCTAACTCTCTCTCTCTCTCTCTCTCTATCTCTACTCTATGGGTGCACAATTGCTTATGGAATGGAATGAATAAAAACTCAGCCCCTAGGTAAATATGGAATTAACCATAGAGGATAAATATCTTCCAAACTTCATAAAAGATCCCTTCCTTAAGATGTAAGAAATTTCACTCGGATTGGGACTCTTTACTGCGTCAGGTCGTTTCTGGACACTCACTCGATATTGAACAAATGAGTCGATATCAACCTCTGTTGTAGCCTCGAGTAAATCTTCACTCGACATTGAGCCTGATGGTCGATTTCTGGTGAGTTCCACTCGATATCGAGTGGTATGACTCAATATCGACTCCTTCTTCAGTCGAAATGCCTTCCTTTGCTTCATGACTAAATTTCTGGTGAAGCTAACTCGATTTCTGGTCATGTTCTCCACTCGATTTCTGCAAAATTAAACAAGAACTTGTCTAGACCTCCATAATTTGGAAATAAACATAAACTACACAAATCTCATACTTTTCCTAACCCAAAAATATAAAATATGAACAGAAATCGACATAGATGTAAGCGTAAATCATGGCAAATTGAGCGCACATCAAGCCTCACCGCTTCTATTCTAGCAACCCAACCTTACAAGTGAAATAGAAGCCCTCACCACACACCAAGGTGTGTTTTGTTCGAGTATGAGATACTCTTGATGTAAAACAAATGACTTGTACAATACGCTCGAGTGTTTCCCTCAACTCTTAGAAAGATAGACTAGTTAAGCTTAATGACAACTTTAAGAGAGAAACTTTGAATGAAGAATGCTTGTGAAGACTTTGATCGCTATGGACGTGTAATGAAAAAGTTGCGTATGATCATCTTCTTACATTCCTTTATATATATAGTCGTTCTCCTTCTTCATTGATGATAGGAAGCCGTTTGAAATTTAAACTTTTTAAATCTTTTCTTTCCAAAACTTCAATACATAATCTTCCAAATAAGCTCACACGTGCTCTTAGAGGATTTGATGGAGCCAGGATTTTCGAGAGTCCTTATATAGCTTACAAGCTCAATCCTGAAATATACCTCAAAAATTTACTTTCCATTCTAAGCAAGTTAGGAGATATGCATATGTATAAATGAATATTGTCGATCCAATAATGAACGTTAAGGCCCAACATAAAGTTCCATATGAAAGAATATGACCTAAACACTTGGCCTTATAACATTTCCTGCATTCAAAAAAATAATCATATAAACCACATAATAAGGAAAGTACGAGACCAAACATTTTGGCCCTGGTTTCAAGGTCTTGAAACCAAGCCCTTGTTTTATCTTTCATTATCCTTAAGTTTTGATATGCATGTTAGTACCTCAAGGTCTTACAATCAAGGTGGAGTCTTCACACTGATGTGACCTAGACAGGAAACACCTTGAGTTGTTAGTGGTGGCATGTACAATCGAACAACAGTCATGTTTCAAGTGCATGAGTGTCATGTTGACCTCTTGTAAGTAAGGATGTGGTCTCGTCCTCATCTCGCTTTTTTCAAAACACGGAATGTATACGACAAATACAGTGGAGACTAGGAAGGACTGGCCTTTCGTAGATGGGGGGGTATCCCTCCGCCATACACCAGTACTCACAAACGCATACGTGAATCGCCCCTTCGTGGTGTACGTCCTAGGGTTGGCTTGCTCCAGCATGTACATGTACGAGTACATGCTCCGATAGCTTTCCTCATCTGTCCTGTACACGCTGTCCCTCGTGCTCAACCGGGCTCGACACGCCTTCCAGTAGCTGCATGTGACCCCCAGCTACAACTTCGTGAGGGACTACACTTGCTCTAGAACCAGGGGCTTCTTTGACCCTACGAAACTTCACATTTCCATTCACAAACAAGTTGATATTAAGTCGCGCACAAGCATCTACCCACACGTGTGTCCACTTAAAATATACGTTTGTCCAGTTTATAATTATTTGGTGTACAGTTCATTTGGGGAGAGTGGACACTGATTTTACCTATTGGCATCTACATTGTGGGGATAAAGAAGTAAAGGTGAAGGACATACCTTTCGACAAGTCGTTGCCCCAGCTGCGTGTATGTCGCACGACGCTTTTGTATGATCACCTCGTTCAACTCGCACGTGTGCTCGTCCACAAGCTAAGCTTCCAAATCATTCATAACCGCGAGTTCTTGTAAGCCGATGCCCGACATGCCCACTTGCAGTTGGCAGCATCACACCCTACAACATACAAGCTCTTCGTCGACTTCTTGACCTTGGTCGTGAAACACCTAGCTAGACCCGCCCACTTTATAGTCTCCTGCACCTCCTCCTTGTTCCGAAAAACCTTTCCCTCTCGGAGCTTAACAGTGGACTGATAGGGCTCCAATGGGTTCACCGCCGCCATTAGTTCATTTTCAACAGGCTTCGGAAAAGCTCTCGACTTCCATTTTCCGCTTTTGTATGCTTCCTCTACTTGCCTCATCGCTTACTTCGCCTCATAATCCCATGACCAAGAGTTCATCAGAACTGGACTCCCGTGCTCAGGTTTAACCAAAATTCGGATTGCATCATCCTCATCGGAGAAGCTGCCAAGGTCAATGGCGACCCGACCAACACCACCACGTGGGCTGACTTCATCTTCTTGGTCACTGCTCACATAAATGACCTGTTTCCCACGTGTAACTGCATCGGCATTCTTTTCCCCTCTTTGCAAACTCCAACTCCAACTCCTCACTTATCCCTAACTGGTCGGAAGTTTGTTTTAACTGGACACCCCCAAAAATTTGTCTTCTTCATCAAGTACCAAGGGGGGGGGGGTCTGTATGTAGGTGACCTTCTTGGGTCATGGGCGGCCTAGTTAACGGCACAACAACATCCTCTCCTCTAAAGGAGACATACCACCCCCGATTAAGCCATTCGTTGTCGATCCTTGTGTATTTGCCACCTCTCCACCAACCTTGCATCGCAAGGAGACATGGAGGTCGATAGGCCATGATCGTTCTCCAGATAGACCGTTTACAAACTTGAAGGCCTGCAAGTCTTTGTCATCCCTAATGGCAAACAGTCTGCACCCCTCCTTCTTCGGCTTTACATATGTGAGCTCCACTTCATGCCTCCTCCCATCGACATTAAACTTGTCTATTAGCTGTTTCTTCAGATTGACGTAGTCAATACTTTCGTCGACTAGCACGTCCTTCTGGATCCTTGACCCCTTGAAGACCCAAGTGCCCCCTTCACACGCCCACCATCCTCCAAACAATATAGTCATACAAACAGATGATGTGTCCCCTGTTTCATTACATAGGGAGACAGACGATCAATTTTACAAGAAGATGTACATATAATAGCTAGGGAGACACCTCTCGCATAACCTACATAGAAAGCACACTTGCCCATTTTATATCTGAACTCGGTGGAGAGACTGTCCAGTAACTTCAAATAGGTGTCATGTGATTCTTCTTTATCTGTCCAGTGAAATCTAACTGCTTACAAGTCAACCTTATAATGAACCCTGCCCCACTTGCTTCTTCTTCGATGGCTTCTCTCTGATTCTTCAGATTTAATCCAGGTCCCCATTAAATGCGACGCTCATCATTCCCTTTGATCTCCTTATATAAATCCTCACATGATTGGCCACCAACCCTCCTCTTTCAATCGTCGTCGACTCTTCTTCTTCCTCCATTTAGTGCTCCCCTGTAGTGCATTAATGTGGACTAATGAGTTGTCGATTAATGTCCAGTCTCCCCACTCCCCTCAGTTACCGGCTACCGGTTCCACTCTTCAAACTCATATCCGGTTTTATGCAAATAAAATTCGGATTGGGCTAAACTTGCAAAGAATCCGGATATATGGGTTAGTTTAGCAAATTGGCCTTTTAATTTTTAGATAGAAAGTTAATTGTCAGTTGAACTAATTTTAATAACGGATTTTCTATCATATGCTTTGGACATAAGGAAATCAAATTAAAAAATATTCCCGATATTACCAATTTAGACATTTTTATAGTTCATCTATTTTCTTTTAGAATTTTTTTTAATAGAGTACACACACATTTAATAATTACTGTAATTAACAACTATGCAAGTGATCAGAATATGAGATGAACGGATCGGAGCACATGAATCATGAATGAATATAAAGAGGTATACGTAGCTGCAGGAATCTCGCCGAGGAAATCCCCATCAGATATCTTTTTTAATAATAAAGTATGTGATACATACAGTACTAAATTGTTAATTAATTAGTAAGATACAAATCTCACTTTAGCTCAAGATATACACAATTAGTCATTTAGAACTACAACCTGGTCATATATATCCAATATCTGGCAATACAAGGAGTATAAAATAATCTCCAGCTAATTTGATTGCATTTACTAAAATCACACTATCTGACGGCTGTCTAAAAAAACTCATAAAGTTAATATTGCATTTCCTAGAGGCTTTTTTTTAATGGAAAGAAATAAATAGAACTAATAAATTAAGGGGTCATTTGGTATTCCATATCTATGAGATTTGGTATATTAATATATAGTATATAAATATTAATTTGATATCCTGATACACTGATTGTAAGTTTTTTTTTTTCAATCTTTTGGTATCTTCTATTGAAATTGGATATTGTTTTCCTTTTAATGCCGTTCTTTGCCTCGATTTTCCTATAAAGGTAAATATATAGATAAGTGGTGAAAACAACAAGTATAAAAAATCAGGTCGATTCTTCTACTCCACACCCTACAACCCTCCCTACTCCACCATTTTTTATATTTATTTAATTTTAAAAAAAATTAAAAAATTATTTATATTACTAAAATCTATTTTTACATATTTATAAAATTTTATTTTGAAAAAAAAAATTTTAAAATTTTTTTTAATTGTATTTTATAAAATGTTGTCTTTTTAATTTTAAAATATTGTAAAACATGATTTTTCAAAATTAAAATTTATAAATATATAAAATAGATATTAGTAATATAATTATAAATTTTTTTAAGATTAAATAAATGTTAAAATATTTTTGTGATGTAGAAAATGGTGTAGGGGGGAGGTTGCAGCAAATCTCCACTGACAAAAAATATAAGAGCATGCCAAAGGGTCTTATGTAAGACGGGAACTATACACAAAATGTCACCTCTATGCTCTATAGTCTATACCCTCCAAAAATATACCAAAATACCTCTAACTACTCCATATGTACGCACACCATGACTTAAAACTCTACTCGAAGAACTCAAAGTCATATCCTAGCCATAACCTTCCTACTCCCATTTGTGCGCCCCGAGCTTTCCATAAGCGATATATTTGCACTTCTATTTTGCAGAAAGGCGGGAGCAACGGGTAGTATAATGTGTGTAACAAGCATTAGGCTGAAAAGATTCATTACAAAACACAAGTTTGTTCCTATATATAAAGGAGTTGCAATTGCTCCAACCGAACAGGATCAGACAAGCTCAAGGTGATAACCAGAAGCTTCAATGGAAGCTCACATAAGGAGGAAGAAAGCCATTTGGGAATTTTCTGTTGTATTTCTATATCTCCCAAAATATACAATGTACACGTATTTATAGTAAAGTAAAACTGAACTACCTAATCGCACAATAGAAAGCTAACAACTTATCTAACTAACCTGCACCTACATTCTAACAAAACTCCTAACAAAGCACACACTCTCTATAGCCCCCCCCCCCCCCCCCCCCCCCCCCTCAAGGTGGACGAGATGAATCAATCTCAAGACCAAGCTTGAGAGAAATGAAATTGTGCTGCTGAGCTCCAAGAGGCTTAGTGAACAAATCAACCAGTTGGAGAGAAGAAGGGACATGAACTGTGAACAAGAACCCACCTTTGGACCATGTCTCGCACGAAATGGCATTCGATTCGTACGTGCTTAGTGCGCTCGTGAAACACATGATTCAATTCCAAATGTTGTGCTGCCTTATTGTCACAACACAAAGGAATAGGGAGAGGAATTGGGACTCTCAAATCACTTAGCAAGCCCTCAAGCTAGACCAATTCGCTAGCTGTGGCCGACATACTGCGGTACTCACTTTCAGCAGACGATTTCGAGACCGTCTTTTGTTTCTTGGTCTTCCAAAAAACCAAGGTATTCCCAAGAAAAATGCAGTATCCAGTAATGATCTACAAGAAAACATGCAGCCTCCCCAATCCGCATCGCAATACCCTTTAACCTTTAAGTTAGAGTCATTGAGATAGAAGAGAGACCAATTAACAGTCCCTTTCAAGTATCGGAGCAGATAAATTGCAGCTTGCCAATGAGGTTTCCTTGGAGAAGAAAGGAACTGACTAAAGTGTTGAACACTATATGAAATGTCAGGGCGAGAAACTGTTAGGTAGAATAGCTTGCCAATTAACCTTCTATAGCACTTTGGGTCATCAAGCAGATTCCCTGAATCTATGCTCAGATGCAAACCTTTTTGCATTGGAAAAGAAGATGCCTTGCAATTCAACATCTCTACATCAGTAAGCATATCTAAAATATACTTTCGTTGATTCAGGCGCAATCCAGACCATGATCTCGATATCTCCATGCCAAGGAAATATCGAGCCAATCCCAAGTCCTTGATGGTGAACTTGTGATGAAGAGCAGCTTTGGTCCGACCAATTTTAAGAGAATCAATACCACTAAGCAACATGTCATCGACATAGAGAAGTGCAATGGTAAGAAGGTGACCTCTTTCTTTCACAAACAAGGAATAATCTTGTTTGGACTGCACAATCCCAAGACTCACTAAGAATTTTGTGAGCTCAACGTTCCACTGACAACTACCCTGCTTGAGCCCGTACAACGACCTTTTAAGCAAACAAACCTGCCCTGGTTTAGCTTTGACATATCTAGGAGGTGGTGTCATGTAAACCTCCTCATCAAGATATTCGTGAAGGAATGCATTGTTAACATCGAGCTGTTAAAGCTCCCAAGACCAAGCTGTTACAAGAGCCAACAATGTCCTTACTGTTGCAAATTTTGCAACTGGAGAGACGGTATGTTTGTAATCCTTCTTATTCTCTTGATTATACCTCTTTGCTACAAGGCGGGCCTTATATCTTTCAACCTATCCAAATGGCCTGAACTTGACCTTGTACACCCATTTACACCCGATTGCTTTCTTGCCAGGTGTTAATTCAGTGAGTACCCAAGTACTATTCTGCGCAAGAGCATCCAATTCCTTAGCCATGGCTTCCTGCCATTCAATTTTAGATCGGGCTTGGACATAAGTAGAAGGTTCTGGTATGGAAAGGACATTGTATAATGAAGCCACATAACTAAAGGAATACTCCACCAACTTTGATAGAGAAACCACATGAAAGGCATGAGAGAAAGAATCACCATCATGATCATCTGCACATGATCTAGAAGTTAACTGACAATAGACAAAATTACGTAGTTTAGCTTGCCTATGTATCTGTCGTGCAGGAAGGGACACAACCTCCTGATCAGGTAACCCTGAAGCCCCTTCAGAGTGAACAATTTCAACCTATTCAGGCCCTGAACACTCACCATCAGTGTGGGCAATAGGACTACCAAGCAACCTGTCACTATGAGAATCAGTAACCTCCTCATTCTCTTCACCTAGGACTTGATCAGAATCCCCAACAGTTGGCAACAAAGGGCTATGATTTGGTGAAAAAAGGTCAGGAGATTTCCTTCTCTTAGAGGAATTAAGCCCATCCCTATCCCCCACATGCACACGAGGAAGGGAAGTAGAATCAGGGACCACAACTGGTAACTTGTCCCTATAAGGAAAAACTCCCTCCTGAAAGGTGACATGTCTAGCAACAAACACCTTGTTTGTAGACATTTCCATCACCTTGTACCCCTTTTGATTAGGTGGGTACCATATGAAAACATATCTACTAGCCTTGGCTTCAAACTTAAATCTGTGATAGGAATTAAGCAAATCAAAACACTGACATCCCATCACCCTCAAGGCAGAATAGGGAGCAGGTTTCTTGAACAACACCTCATAAGGAGTTTTCCATGCAAGAACTGATGATGGAAGCAAATTTATGAGGTATGTAGCAGTTAAGATACACTCACCCCATAAACGAGCTGGCAAATTTGCATACAGACGCAGCGCCCTTGCAGTCTCCACAAGGTGACGATGCTTTCTTTCTACCCTCCCATTTTTTTGAGGAACCTCAACAACTGACTTCTGATACAGAACCCCTTTACTGTGCAACAGGTCATGAACATGTTGATTCACAAATTCGGTTCCATTGTCAGTGCGTATCACCTTGACTTTGGTACCAAACTGTGTCTCAACAAAGGCCAAGAATCCCTGTATCACCTTGAACACTTGATCCTTATGACGGAGTAAAAATGTCCAAGTACCTCTGCTATGGTCATCCACAACAGTGAGGAAGAACTTAGCACCACAAATGGAATGGGTCATGTAAGGCCCCCACAAGTCCATATGTACCAGATTAAACAAATTCAAAGCATGAGCAACACTCTTAGGAAAAGAAGATCTATGCAGTTTTGCAAGAGCACAAGTATCACAAACAAAAATTGATTCACACCCGGATACACCACTAGGTAAATGCTATAATTTAGAAATAGACACATGTCCGAGACGAGCATGTAACAAAGGCAAATCATGAGCCATCTGCAACTTATTTGAAAGCAAAGAAACATTACTTTGATCTGTGACTCTGAAGGGAGACTTGTATCCAGTGATCTCGTCATCTCTCAAACATCTGAAGCTGGTGAACTTGTACAATCCACCATCTCTTTGCCCAGCAGCAATAACACGTCTAGTTAAAATGTCTTGAAGAGCACAACATTTTCCAAAGAAAACAAACATAAGAGCATCATCATCAAGTAACTTTGGAACCGACATCAGATTGTGCTTGAAGGAATGGAGGTACAACACATCTGTGAGCTTCAATTTGTTGCTAAGAACGAATGTTCCAGTATGAGTCACAACTTGTGTGTATCCATCAGGCATTCCTATCAAGATCGGTTTACTGAGCTTTCTGAGATCCACGAAAGCATTCTTATCAAATGCAATGTGGTATGTAGCTCCTGTATCTATGATCCGATCCACACACATGATTGAGACAAAAAAGAACTTGTAATTGCAGAATTGTGAGCCACTGTACTTGCAAAGTTCACACCAGACCCTCCTGGTGCATGTCCATCATCAACCTTCATTTTCCCTCCATCATACGAATCACTTCTTTAAACACAGCATTAACTATAGTAGAATCAGGCTTGTCACCATTCCTTTCAAAACCATCCTTACTGTGCACCATTTTGAATTCAAAAGGAGTATCAAATTGTTGTTCAACCCCTTGTGTATGTCCTGCAAAGTTTTCATCTTCATGCCCAGTCTTGCCTCGTGGACCTTTGAACCAATCGGGATAACCGATCAGTTTAAAGTAAGTGTCATTAGTATGACCCTTCTCCTGACAATGGTCACACTTCTTGTCATACTTAGCCTTCTTGGACTCCCTTTTGTATTCTCCTCCCTTTCTCTGACCAAAACTACTAGCTCCACCACCAAATTGCTTACCAGCAGCTAACACATCATGATTCATTGCACCATAAGAACTGCCAGCACCTCCAGTGATTTCCTTTTGTCTCTCTATCTGCATAACCATGTGGTAAGCCTTGTTGACTGACGATAGAGGATCCATGGATAGGATGCTACTTCGCAATGTGTCATAGATATCAGAGAGTCCCATGAGAAACTGCATGAGATGTACCACTGCCTTCTTCTCAAGCAGCTTCTTAAGGATTGCACTTCGATATCATTCCACATCTGCAAATCAGAAATCCCTCTCGAACTTGGATTTCATCCCATACCTTCTTCAGCTTCCCTTAGTACACAACAATAGAGAGATTCTCCTGCATAATTCCACTCAATTCACGATGAAATTGATAGATCAAGGGAGCATTGGACTCTGCAAAGCGCTCCCTAGTCTCCTCCCACGACTCTTGTGCCGACTGCACATACATAAAATTCTCTGCAATTTCACTCTTCATAGAGTTCAAAATCCAACTCATGACCATGTAGTCACAACGGATCCACCTCTAGTAATCGTCCGAATCCTCATCTGGTTTCTTGCAACCTCCATTAATGAATTCGAGCTTCATTTTTGCCCCAAGATCCATTCTAATACTCCTACTCCAGCTAAGAAAGTTGTATCCAGTAAACTGATTCACCACGAGTTGCATTCCCGGATGATCAGAGTTCGCGAGGAAAAGTGGATCGAAATTATTCGCTCGCGAATCTTGATCACTGGGTGTCTTGCGTCTTGAACCAGTATTAGCATCAGAAACATCTATTTCATCCATTTTCTAGCAAATCAAATCAAAACAGACCAAGAAATCAGAGTAAAGTCTAAGCAGAACTCAGATCTGGACTAATCAACCAACTCACAAGCAATATAATCGAACTAAATTCACGACGATTGTAAAAAAACAAGTAATCAATGCAGATCCCTCACCTCTTGCTCTGATTCCATGTAAAGGAGTTGCAATTTCTCCAACCGAACAGGATCAAACAAGCTCAAGGTGATCACCAGAAGCTTCAATGGAAGCTCACGTAAGGAGGAAGAAAGCCATTTGGGACCAAAAAATGTCGACATCGATCCTCCCATCGAACACTGGTGACCACCACCCTTGATGCCAAGTGCCAACCCCTCTTCAATCGATCCATTCGACATCTACTTCTCCTCTCTAACCACCAACCTTTCCTCCTCCTCCCTCTTCCATGACACCCTCGGTGGTGTGTGGCATCCACCTACCTCCTCCTTTGACACCAAGGACCAACTCCCTTGCTGCACGCCAAGAACCAATTAACCCCTTTTCGAAATTGTTGTTTCTAATTTGAAAATTTTAATATATAACCATCTAGGGTTTCGGTGGTGGTACTGATACGAGGAATTGAGAATCTACAAATTAAAGAAATTTGGTATAATATCATATATCCGCTACCAAATAGTAGGTAAAACATATGAAAATGCCATTTGATATCTAGATAAAGCATACTTATTACTATTAAGTATGAATTTATAAAAACAAATCTAAAAAAAAGTTAATATTTTATATAGTTTTTATCATTTTAAAAAAATGTACATGAATAATAAATGACAAGTTTTAATTAACAGATGAAACATTATTTTCTAATAAATAAGATGCATCAATTTTTTCACAAATTATGGTAAATTATCAAAATAGGGGTCAAAATTGTAAAGAACGAATTTTTGAATTTCTAAAAAGAGAAAGTTTCGGAAAACCGTCCTCGAGCAAATTCCATTTTTAGAAGTTTTTAAAAATATCCCGACATGTTTTAGGTTTAAATGACGGATTTTAAATCCTAGTTGTGTGATTTCGATTTCAAAATTCGGATGCCTTTGAAAATGAATTTGGGAACGGGGTCGGATTTTGGATTTGTCGGATGTCGGGATGGGATGTTGGGATTCTAAGTCAGAAGAACGGAAGCACTCACTCTCTCTCTCTCATCCTCACGCCTACCTCTCTCTTTATCTCTCTCCTCTTGATGACTTTGTCTTCTTGTGAATTAACCCTAGTGTGCCACTATAAAGTCTCCCCAATCCCTAAGTGGATTCTCACCCTCTCACTTCCATCAATCAGCCACCAAAAATCTGATTTTTGCTTCCCAAGATGGATATCACCTAGCTCCAAGAACCCTAAACCAAAAACTCTCCATTTCCTCCCTTTGATCCAAATCTCCCACCTCTCTCTCCTTCTTTTGTGTTTCTCAAAGCCCAAACACCTCAAAACCACCTCAAGAAGTCTGAATCCCACAAAAAGAACCACAAATTCGAGTTTGGAAGGTCAAATCCGAGCAAAACCCAAGATTTGGGGAATATCTCGCGGCGGCGACTCCCCGTCTCGCCGCCGCGACCAAGAACCCAACAACGTAAGTTATTCCTCGCGGTCGCGACTCCCCATCTTGTCGCTGTGACTCCGAGCCCAGAAGGTCTATTTTCTGGGTAAATCTTGTCGTTCATCCTTATTTCTCGTCCTTTCTTGAAACTGACTGTTGTCGTGAGTTTTTGACTTCCTCCTCCTTCTTCCAAGGCCAAGAAACTCTAGATCTCTCGAGGATTAGAGTGGGTTCGAGCCTCTTGTTTCCCATCTTCAGTTTTTGTGCAAAGGTAAGCCTCCCTCCTTTGAATCGTCTGATTTAGGAGTTGTTCCTCGATAAAGTTGCTCTTTTATCTCACACTCTATATTCCTAGGCTCTGTCGTAGCATGAAATCATTGGATCCAAGCTCCCAATGCCCTCCTCTCCCAAGATTTTCTCAAGCCTTTGAAAGGCTAGGGAATCCCTCTTCCGCTCTCCCCTCTAGTCCTGTTTGGGGTCGTTTTGTGTTGGATGTGTTTTGTTTTGCTTTAGAAAGGTTTTAAAACAAGTTTGAACAAAAACGGGTTTGAAACGAGCGAAAACAAGCAAGAATGGGCAAAACCTAGGTTCGTACTTGCGGCGGCGAAACTGTGGTCGCCACCGCGAGTTGGAACCAGGCCAGAGGTTGAAGATGACCCCTCGTGGCCACGAGTCAGCAGCGAGAAGATGACCTCTCGCGGCCGCAACAACGACTCTTGTGGCCGCGAGTCATAACCAGCGAGAAGGGTCTCGCGGTAGGGAACTAGGAGTATGTCGCGGCCGCGACTGGCCATCTCACGATCGCGACATACCCCCAGTAGCTTGGCCGATCTCCCACCTTGTATCTCAGACTTCTTTTGTCGATTCTTGATCTGATCCTTATGGGGACATCTTGGGTGGGGGTATTTTGGGAAATGAAATTCGAAATACTATTTTGATATTCATTGTTAAAGAAGGGATTTGACGGAACTTGAACTATTTGATCTTAAGCTTGGGTTATATTAAAAGCGTCATTTCAAATGTCGGGATTCCTTGTTTTGGTTGGATATGGCTAGTTTTGGAATGGAAGTTTGGAGGATATTGTTGGTATGTTTTACCAATGGTTTTGATTAGAAGAATGATTTTGGTTAATGTTGATCAAATCGGAAAGGTTTTAGAAAATGGTTTTACTATCGGTTGGTTTTGAGCATGTTGAGAGCGTGGAGTTCGTGTGCATGAATGATGGATCGGTAGCGTATGGAAATGGCTTGATGATAGGTGTGTATTGCGGTTAGATTGCTTTTGGACTTGCATTTGGGCCCTTACTTGCGTTATTTTGTTGTTCTGCATTCTTATGTAAGTATCCTACGAGACTTACTCAGTAACCTAGACCTCCTGCCTGATGTGTCATATGAATATGATATGTAGTTGTTGTTGCATAATAAAGCATTCCATGTAGTATCATGCTAGGATTGCATTGAACTGAGCATGTGGTTACTATGTGTGTTTGAATACAAAACTGTCGTTATATGTGATATTTCTAGAGGATAGGGTAGCCCAGACTCATCGGGTTTGCTCTGAGTCAATCGAGTCGATATGAGTATGATTTGATGGCCCAGCACCACCGGGCAAGCGATGTTATGATGATGTGATTTGATGATGATACGGGGTTAGCCGTAGGATGGCCCGATCTTCGACAATCAAACAAAGACTCAAAGAAATAAACAAGAACCAAACAAGAACTTCAAGAACGCAGCAAGAACAACTCAAGACGAAAGCAAGAATTCAAGACTCGACGCAAGATCTTCAAGAACAACAAGGAACTCGAGATCGACCAAAGAAAGAACAAGAACAAGACTCGAAAATAATGAAAGACTCGAAATTGATATAAAGACACGACCGATAAGGACTGAGTCGATCTATATAGAACAAGGTAAAGACCACATGCCTCCTTAGAGGGTAGGAACCAATACCAATGACTATATAACCCGCCTCTACAACCCTACACAACCAAGCGGACAACTTGCAGGCACAAGGAGGGGGCTCATGGATACCAAGATCACCAAGTCTTGCGAAGTTGATGAACACAGAGCAAACCAAGCTGAGACAATAACCAATTTGCAATCGATGAGCTCTGTTTCTAATCGATCGACTTGCTCTCAATGTGTTTCACACAAATATGAGAGATTTCTATTCAATAAGTTCCAATTGTTCTACATGGATGAATCGGCAATATATAGGCCTTGTAAGGCTGATTTGGGTCGATTTAAGATAAAAAGAACAACTTAAGAAAATAATAAAAATAGGGTGTCACTATATACACCGCAAATCCGGATTAAGGATTTGCACGTCCTTAAGGACGTGCAAGTCTGGGACGGTGCACGTCCGCTAAAAACGTCTTGCACGTCCTTAACAATGTGCAAGCACGTCCTTAAGGACGTGCAATGCTTGCATGTTGTTAAGGACGTGCAAACCCTAGTTAGGGTTTTGCAGGGTTTAGGGTTTAGGGTTAGGGTTTAGGTTTTCTGACGGTTTTGTAATGTTAATTGATAAAATTGTGTTTAGCTAGTGGATTTGATGGATTTAGGGTCAAATTAAACAGAACACAAGAATTGTTAAGGTTTTCATTCGGATAATATGCGAATAACGTTACAAGGAACGAAAAAAAAGGTTTACATTCATAATTTTAATAAAGTTGTGGAATACAATCTAGGAAAATAGTAAAGGACGGCCGGACTCGGCACGCAAGGTTCTAAATCTCTCAATCTGAGCTTGAAACGGAGCATCCCATCCTTCGACGCTCGGATGATGATGTTCGACCCATTCTAGTGGAGGCGGCGGAAGAGGAGCGTTAGGACGCAACCAGATCTATGAGAACAAAAATTTAGAGTTAGAGTATTGACATATGTATGAAAAGCATGAATAGGTAATAAAAAAGACGTTTGAAGTCGTACCGCGGCAAAATGGTCTTGGTTTTTGATGCAGGTTACACCAAGAGTTGCTGATTGGGGAGGGTTGTTAGCAGATGTCGGCGAGATCATGGGGAGACATATGAACGGATGATGCCAAGCTAGGACGACGAGAGGAATCTGATATACCGTCGCAAATACTAAACCCATGATGGGTAGCTCTATCCACCGTCTCCTATCACCATGTGTGGCTCCGGCCCATCTCTGGTAGTCGACGAACTGCTGGAATGGGTACTCTCCCGTATAACAACCGGTGTACAGAACGGCGTGATCCTCCAAGTGATTGCATAGTAACGTTTTGAGTTCCGGGAAAGCAGTCTCGTTGATCGGTGATGTCAAAGCCGCCAAAGCACGGTAGCCACAATGACCATCTCCAACAGTATCCCTCACCGTCTGAATATGACCGAGCATGAAGGGATCAACGTTGTTTCGACCCCAGTTGAACCCTCCGAACACATCATCACGTCCATGTCGAGCTGGGGTCGCTTGTGGACGAGGCCGAGCAGCATTTCGAGCAGCACGCGCTTCTTCTCTCTCAAACCTTTCCCTTACCTCCTCGTATGGCAACGGGTTGGTTCTGCAGGCATTCCTCAACCCTCGAGGCCTCCCCTTCCTTCGAACGCTTGCTAATGAGGGTGGGTGCAGCTCATCCTCGCATACATCGTTAGAAGCCGTGTATGAAGATGACAGCTCATACGGCAGTGGGGTGTCGTCGAGGTCAGTCCATGTCAAATCCATCCAGAACGGGTGGATGTCCTCGGCGGGTATCGGAGTATCGGAGTTGACGTATGCCTGAATCTCATGGACACAAGGGATCCCGTAACAAACCCTCCAATGTCGGTCCGTGCATACCGGAGGAACCTTTTGGTTCACGACGTCCTGCCACATCTTGTACAGATAATCGAAGCACTTTTTGGAGATTAAAGTATTTACCTCATCGAAAAGGTTGACTTTATACGCCGCTGTTGGCCATTTGAAGCGGTCGATCTCCAAAGCAGTTTGCAGCTCATGCAGTTGACAATCGTTGACTCTATGGATTGCATCGATCATGATGCGGAAGTCACCAGTCGATGAGTATAGTGCCTCCTTCAGAACCTTGTGTTGACCCTCAACTCTGTACACATTAAAGTGCATACCACTAAATATTCGATATTATATCATATTGTAATGGGAGATATGAAGTAAGGTTGTACCTGTTTGTCGTACGGGTGCCGAGATGGAAGACATTATCTACGTAGCACCGTACTATGTTCCTGCTGTATGGAAGCCAAACCGACTCCAAATACGCCACCACACCTGGGAATGGGTGCCATGCAGCTCGTAGCGCCCGACGACGTCGGTTGAATGATTCCTCCGACCTCGATTCGAACAGCCCCCAACAGTTGCCCTTAAAGATGCCAGCGTGGTTTAAATTCTTCGTGATCTTCAGAGCTGCTTCCTCGCATCTTCTCTTCACGTGTAACCAACAAAGGAGATGTTGGACGTCGGGGAAGACAACATTCAGCGCCGCCAAGAGACCTAGCTCTCGATCAGTCATGATAGCTTGAGGCTGAACCGTCCCAAGCAAGATCTGAAGCTGTCGCAACACCCAGGCGTATGTGTCTTCGTTCTCTTGCGACATGAAGGCATAGGCGATGCAGTAAGTATTGCCTGAGGGTGTGAACCCGACCACCTCGCACAAAGGAACCCCATATCTGCAAGGGTAAATATGTTACATATAAAATACTTTATAATTGGCTATATGTGCAATAATGTAATCGTAATTAAGTAACTTACGCATTTGTTTTGTATGTGTTGTCCATTATGATGACGTAATGGAACCTTCGGAGAAGGCGTATCCCGTCGGGATGCGCCAGGAAGAGGTCGCTCAAGACGTTGTCGTCATCCGGATGTCGTCTGAAGTCGTAGTAGTACCTTCTTTCCCGCAGATGGTGCAAGGTATCCTGGGTCATCGTCCGACTACCTCTTTCTTCGGCGACCATCATGGCGAGCGTGTTGGTAAGGCTCTTCCTTGACG
Organism: Persicaria tinctoria; assembly: GCA_037127255.1. NCBI lineage: Eukaryota > Viridiplantae > Streptophyta > Magnoliopsida > Caryophyllales > Polygonaceae > Persicaria > Persicaria tinctoria. The sequence continues at coordinate 63,702,289 of JBANSL010000017.1, read as the reverse complement.
TGACGCTGGTCTCATCCAACTGCCTCAATCCGTACCCAATGGATTTTGGAGGAGTGCCAACTTCCTTCATCCACCTCGCCATCTTCTTTTCCCCCTCTGTCATCTGTCCGGCGATGGCGTGACCCTTCAAGCTCGTGGAAAGCCCGTGGTTATGAACACCATGGGTTACCGTCATGTGCCACTGACCCGACGGAGCTTCGTGTCCGTGTAGAGAGAATGGACAACCACTTATCTTCGACGGTGTGCTCCGGAGCTTCCTCCCGCGTGGTCGGTACTCCCCAAACTGCTCGCAAGCAAGGAGAACCCCGCCTGGACGATTCGACGCCCCCGTCCAAGACCGCTTGATTACTAAAATCATGCAGTGTCTCCGACCCAAGTCCTTGAAATGTGTAACCATTTCGTCACGGTCATTCCAAACCCTTGGGTCCGAGAACTCAGATGTAAAGTCTTGAAACTGTATTCACATAATTGGAAATATGAACAAAACGGAAGGAATACGAAATATGTTGACTCTACGAAACCTATCCGTACCTAGGATACTTGGAGACGATGATTGCTTTGCGGCTCGGCCATAACGATTCTAACGGCGAAAGAATATATCGAAAGAAGTCGGACTTTGTTTTGGAGTGCGGAATGAAGCTGTCCTTCATCGCTTCAAATAGGCAATGTTGCGTTAATTGTAAGCAGAACCCTAACACGTCCTTAAGGACGTGCTAGCACGTTCTTAATGACGTGCTAGGGTTTAGGGTTTGGCTAGGGTTTTAGGGTTTGGGTAGGCTAGGGTTTTAGGGTCAGGAAACTGCACGTCCTTTCCTTACCCTAAAACCCTAGCCAAAATATGCAGGAAAATATTATAAACAACATACACAAATAGCCCTCGACCTTATCATATTAACGTTTTCGTTATCGGGCAACCTTATCATATTAACATTTTCGTTTTCGTTATCGGGCAACCTTATCATATTAACGTTTTCGTTTTCGTTATCGGGCAACCTTATCATATTAACGTTTTCGTTTTTTATGTTTACGTTCAATATGACTCTGAAGAAATGAGAAGAGTCTAATAGAAATATAGAGATAGATACAAAATCCGTAATATAAAAGTATAATATCAAGATAGAAACTGCAAAAGTACATCACTGGTCTACAGGATGGCGTACAGCATGATCCAAAATACCCGTCACCTCGTCTAATAGCTCCTCAAGGCGAGGGTCGGTAGACAGGGCCCTCCAATAGCCCTCCATCTCGTGCAAGCGGGCCGCCAACGCCGGAGAGATGACGGGAGGCTGGGGGAGGTCCACCCATGGGTCCATGCCGATCGGGTGGACGGGCATCGGCGGGTCGAAATGGGGTGGCGTGGTCGGCAGCACGTACGGTCGGCTCTGCGACGCGTACCAAGGCAAGTAATCTGCAGTGACACCGGCCTCGCAATCCTCGCTGGTGCGCCTGTGCTCGGCCAGCCTGTAGAAGCGACCCTCGTCCTGCAGGTCCCGCCACCTGTTGTGGCCCGGGGCAAACACGGCGATGTACCGCGCGTTCTTCATGGTCGTGTCGCGGCAGACCTGATCCGGCGCGATGACAGCCTGCGGGATCCCCTGGACCCGTCCGAACTGACGGAGGCACCTATCGGGCATGTACGGCTCCTCCTCCCCGCAAAAGGTGATGGTGCCCCGGTAGGTGGACTGACGATACTGGCCGTCGAAATCCAGATCACGCCCAAAAGGCATCCACCGGACCTACAATTAAACAAATAAGATGTAATTCACAGCTAAGAATTATAAGTGATATAGATAGAGTTTCGAATACATACATCATCGACGGTAAGACGGCCCACCTCGTCCCGCAGCTCCCGCATCTTCTTCAGCTTCGCGTCGTCCTTTATGCGCGTTGGCTGCTTCGGACCGATGAACTTCGTGTAGAAGCGAGGGTCATCCTTCCTAGCCGGGTCGCTGGAGAAATCACCTCGGAAGCGAGGGAAGTACGCCCATATCCAAGCCTTGACACAAAAAAATAAGTTGTTAGCATATAATTTAAATAATTGTAAACTAAAACTCTAATTCAACGGTCTCGTACCTGTAGGATCGGCGTGCAGCTGTCTATGCCCTTCGCACCTGAGCGGGTAGCCTCGCCTAGGCCCCTGTAGAGACATGCGAGGGCACCTGCAGCCCATGCAAGGGTGGCCGTCCGTGAGATGTCCCAAATGAGGCCGAATATCCTCCATGGGATCCAGCTCTGCGACTTGTCCACATACAAAGTCGCGACGAGAGCGATGGCCATGTAGGTCTTGTGCAGAAATAGACGTTGTGCAGGGTCATCATCGGGTTGCCCCCCTCCCACATGCGTGCGCAGCCAAATCTGCTCAGGATCAGCCGCGGCCTCTGGGTCATCCTCGGGGGCGGGGTCGATGAGCGGTCCGTGTCTCTGCTGCCACAGGGCAGTAAACCCAGTCACCGGAGGGCCGCCAGCGTGTCTGTACGACTTCAGAGTCGCAAGGGTGAGCTGGTAGTACTCCGCGATGGCGGGGACCAAACCGCCCGCGGGCAGATGTGACGTGCAGGGCTGGCCATCAATCGGAAGTCCCATCAGACACGCAACATCGTGGAGCGTGATGGTCATCTCGCCCCATGGAAAGTGGAAGGAGTTCGTCTCCGGGTGCCAATGCTCCAAGAAGCCCGTGCAGGTGAACTCGTCCACACACTGCCAGTGGAGGGACCGCAGCTGTGGGATGCCGGATGGGAGCAGATCCTGCACCCAAGTCCCCGGGCCTTCAAATATGTACGGCTCAAAAGGCTGCAGGTGAGTCGCTCGGTGGTGGAACTTCAGCAGCGGCAGCTCCACCGTAGGATCTCTCCACACCTGGTACGCACGGTGATGCCTGTAAGACACAAGCAACTCTCCCGGCGGCAACAAAGGGTCGACCTGCACAGCCGGTGCGGCAGCCTGCGCAGGGATGGGCTCGGGCTCTACCTGTGGGCCCCCCTGGCCCTGAGCCTGCCCCTCCTGACCGTCGTCGGCCTCCTCAACGACGTCAGGGATCACATCATCTACAGAGCCCAAGGAGATCGCCGCTGGTGTGGCGGATGTCGAAGGCTCGGGCTTGTGTGTGCCGGATGTAGAAGCCTCTGGGACGGCTGAAGTAGAAGCCTCTGGCGGCACGGTTGAAGCAGAAGTCTCCGGAACGGCTGAAGAAGATGCCTACGGGATGGTGGGTGGAACACGAGTAGGAGGTCTACCCATGTCGGCCCGTCGCCCAGCGACTACGTCGGTGATGCAGCTACTCAAAACCTCAGGGGGCTCTAAAGAAGGCTGCAACCCATCATCGCATCGCCAGAAGGATCCCAACCTGGCATACCGGACCAGAAGGTGTCGTACTCATCGGCCGGGGGGGTCCCTATCGACTGCTGGTACCGCTCTGCAGACGCGAGCAGATCGTCGACTGTGGCTGTCGAACTGTCGGGTACCGTCCTCTCTAGAATCTAGCTGACCGCTGCCCGGTCGACGAACGTAACAGGCCGGAGGGTACCGTCCCCCCTCATGAGCTTCCCTGCCTGTTATTATGAAATGTATTTTATTATAATTTATTATATTATAATTTAATATATTTTAATGTTTTTATTTTCTTTCAATTTAAATTTATTTCTATGTATTTTATTATAATTTATTATATTTTAATGTATTTATTTTCTTTCAATTTAAATTTATTTCTATGTAGTTTATTATAATTTATTATATTTTAATGTTTTTATTTTCTTTCAATTTCAATTTATTTTTATGTATTTTATTATAATTTATTATATTTTAATGTTTTTATTTTCTTTAAATTTAAATTTATTTCTATGTATTTTATTATATTTTTATGTATATGTTTTTTTTATTATCTTTCAATTTAAATTTATTTTTATGTATTTGAATATATTTGAATATATTCAAATATATTTTAATGTTAATTAAATACTTTTGAAGTATTATAATATATTTTAATGTTTTTAATTGTCTTTCAATTGTAATTTTTTTCTATGTATTATATTCTATCAAATTACAATTATATTCTCTTCTATCAAACTATATACTATAAAAAAACATTATAATATATAAATAAATCAAAAAATCTATTTTCAATTATATTCTATTAATCAAATTATATTATCAATCATAGAACTATATTATAAAACTATATTATCAATCATAAAACTATATTAATCAAATTATATTCAACTATATTATCAATCATATATTCTATAAATTTCTATTATAAAACTATATTATCTATCAAATTATATTTTCAAACTCTAAAAATAAATCAAACAAAAAGTAATTCAAATAACATACCGGTGGAGTCGGGATCGGGGACACCTCAATGGACCGACGCTTCCGCGGCGGTTCCGTCTCCTCCTCGGCCACTGCTCGGCCTCCTTCGCCGGCGCCAGACGCCGCCCCACCACCACCACCCTCCTCCTCGGCCACTGTTCGGGCTCCGTCGCCGGCGCCAGACGCCGCCCCACCACCACCACCCTCCTCCGCTGCCACAGCCGCCAGCACCACCAGACCCTCAGCCACCGGCTCCACCGCCACCGCCTCCCCCGATGCTCCACCCCCACCACCACCCTCCACCTCCATCGTTGTCGCCTCCACCTCCAAGGCCGCCACCGCCGCCTCGAGCTCTCTCTCTCTCTTTCTGTCTCCATCTCTCTCGGTCTCTCTCTCTCTCTCTCTCTCTCGGTCTCTCTCTCTCTCGCTCCGGCACTGCTCTCTCTCGCTCGATTTCTGACGAAGAAGAAGACGATGAAGACGAAGAGGCACGTCCTCTTCGTCTTTAAGGGACGGGCTTGCACATCCTTAAGGATGTGCAGCACGTCCTTAAGCACGTGCCCTATTGCACGTCCTTAAGGTCTCTAAAAATAGTAACAAAAATGTGCTGATTTTCGTTCCAAACAGTACAGCTGCAAAGATGTTGATTTTCGGCCAAGCTCCATGTCAAATCTGGAAAAATCTTCAACAGAAAAGTTGTAGATCTCTTCGTCCTTTTTTCAACAAGGTATGGAACGACCTCATCCGATAAATACAGACTCTGAACGACCCATTTTACTGAGACGTCGAAAAGCTGTCAAACTACTGAACGAATCTAAAATCGGCAAGAGGATTAAGCTTGCACCTTTGGACCTTCTCTCAGGGTGGAGCTTTCTTCTTTCTCTTGAGGATGACATCATTCTTGTGAGCTCGAATCATAGGTCCATCCCCAAGTGTTATAGGTGTGTCCGTAGGTGTCTTGGATGGTCACGCATCAGATGAGTTATGATGTGATGAGTTGTGATGTTGAGTATGCTATGGTTCCGTGGTCCGTGCACCACCACGAGGAAATGGGATACTGTACTGGCCAGTTCCACTCATGAAAAAGGGGGTGGAGTAGGAGAGGGATATGCCACTTGGCATTGTCTTGGGTCCTTTACAGTATTCTGCATATTATCATATATGTCAAGCATGCTTATGTGATTTAAATCTTGTATTGCATTAGTCATCCTTTTATTAGGTATAGGCATGTTATGTGGCCTCAACGCGGTCAGAGAACCTGCAGGTAATTACCGGGCCTGACTTCGTAGATAGTGTTAGGTACCTATCCTTGCTTCTGTGACGGGAAATCCTTTGGCGAATCGAAGAATCGGGCTAACCTTCTAACTTGGTAAAATGGTAATCATTCGCTTTTGCTTTGGTTTTGACCCGGCTTTTCCGTGGCACTTTGTATCCTAACTTTACTTCCGCTTTACTTTCATTTGAATTGAATTTCACGACATAGTCTTAGGACAGGTTAAGGGTACCCAACGGCCCTTCGTGATTTTAGGGTTTGAAATCATTATTTCCGCTAATCTTAAACTGAGTTTAAAATCTCGACCCGTACCTGAATTGCAAGATCCGAACAAGGGAGCGTAACCCGAAAATCATAAGTTTGGACCGTTACAAAAATCACCAAAAATCATGTGGTGCACCTTCTGTACTTGGAATTATTAATTACCCACAAAGCTTTAAAATTTATGAAAGTTGTCAATAATAATAATAATAATAATAATAATAATAATAATAATAATAATAATAATAATAATAATAATAATAATAATAATAATTTGATGTACGATACAAAACAAAATTTAAGTAGCTTATTAATGAAAGTGGGTGTCATGAAAACAAAAACACTTTGACCCCTTAACCCATCTGAACTCGATCCCATATTGGGGACAAATCCATCTGTCATCACACTTCTCTGTGTTTATGGATCCCTCTCTCGACCATCTCTTGCTAGATCCATCTCTCTATACTAGCTGCTTATATTATATTATATTATATATAATAGATTTTCGTGAATAAATCTAGAGTATAGGATCAAGTAGATCAATGATTGAGATTTAAAGAAAATTTTGAAGAGCAAAATTATACGTAGAAAATAACATGATATTATTCGTATATAACTCGATCATATGAATAATCATGTTGCGACAGACGAATAATTTTTATGTGAAAAGACTGTTAATATATACGTATAATTATACTACGTATTAAATTAGATTAATAATTATATTATTACATATGAATAATTTATTTATTTACAATTTATACTGAGAGGTGTTTCCAACCCCAAATCTTGAATTCATAGTTTATACTCCCTCCGTCTCGAAAAACATGTCGTTTTAGCATTATGCACTAGTTTTAATAAAACACTCACTCATCAATCAACATCATCATTCCACTAATTTTTTTCACTAATTTTATTGTTTTTAAATACCCACTATATTTTTTAACCAATCAAAATCTTTTAAAAAATCAACAACACAAAAACCAACACAAATCATTACTATCCCCTACCTAGAAAACCTAAAACGACATGTATTTTGATACAACTACACTACTCTAAAACGACTTATTTTTCAAGACGGAGGGAGTATATATTACAAGTTAACTTTATTTTTACCACAAAATCCTAAGTTATTATATAGGGATTTAATCAAACACCTTTTATAATATCATATGTCGGGATGATTAAGGTTGTGTTTTTGTGTTTTTAGCAAAATCCTCCTAATGTTTGCCTACTATTAAAAAAAAATCAATCAACTTTTATAAACGGTCAATTGTGTCTTTTTTTTTTTATACTTATTTTGAGTGAGATGTGGGAGAAATCCAATTCAATTCCCAATAGAGTGATTGTTTTTACTTATTTTCAGTGAGATGTGGGAGAAATCCAATTCCCAATAGAGGGATTCTTGTAACGCCTTTATGAATCTTCCCACACACAAAGTAGACCATCAATGACATCCACCATTTTCTTCCCTCATATTTCATCCTGCTACACGATGATTGTTACGCTTTTTAAAATCGTAAAAATATCTGTTATTACGGTTTTAAAAACTGTAAAAAGCTATTGACCCGATTACGATGACATATTTCCTTTCCGATCCCTAGTAAGATAAAATGTAAAAATTGTTAAAAAAATAAAAATCTCATAGTTTTGGAAGTTGCAGTGGTGTTAGAAGTCTTCTTTTATCTTAAAAAAACTCATTTGATTGGTTTTGTTTATGATAATATTCATATAGTTTTTAAAATCGGGGCCGAGATTAGAACGGTGTATTATACGATATTTTCAACTGTGTCAATATTAATTTCTTGTTTTTTCCAAATCGAGATTTGATTATGTGATTGTATGAATATAAAGTTTTGTATGGTGGTATGGGAACAAGTGCTCGACCCCTGCGTCTTAATTAAGAAGAGGTAAAAATTATGATTTATAAAGGCAGTGGTGGCCTATGATTTCCTAAAGATAGGAGGCAGGGTGAAATCTTTGTTTTGAAAAAAAAAATTGGTATGTAAATAACGAAATTTTTTATAAAAAAATTATTGAAAGAAAATATTACTGTGGTTAAAATATGAAATTTTTAGTGCAAAGTTCATAAAATAAAATTTAATAACTTTTTAATGTGTGTAGCATGATTAATATTTTTTTGAAAAAAATTTAAAGAAAATTATAATTTTTTAAAGAAATATGTCATTTTAAAAAGGAAAAAAAATTATAAATATGATATGTATAGTAAAAAAATAATAGGAATAAAAACTATTAGGATATTTTTTAATATATGTGTAGTATAATAAATACTTTTGTGAAACATATTGAAAAAAATTATAAAATTTGATTTAAATATGATATTTTTAATTGAAAAAATTTGTTGGGAATGAAAAGTATTGTAAAAATGTAAAAGATTGATGAGGTTTGAACTCATGATCATGATCTTCCCTATTTTTATTTCCTTTCTTCAACAACCAAGGTAGACAATATTTGTGTTCTTTTGCCTATTTTTATTTATTTTACCATAATTGTTTTTTTTTTTTGAAAAAAACATACTACGTTTTTTCTATTGGAGGGAGAGGCTATATATCAAAGTTCGACTCGAACCGATGACTGGGGGTCGTGTGCATGGGCGCACATGCACTAATAGCCTAGCACACAAGTCGAGTGAGGTTCCATTCTAAAACCAATTGGCAATAGAAGGAGTAACCCACTGACTCGTATACTAGGTCTTGTTAAATTCAATTTTCGACGTGAAACACTTTTGGTCTCATTCACATCTCTCAATAGGGCAACTAGAGCTAGCAATCGGGTAAGTCGGATCGCTCTCGGTCGGACGTTTCGGTTTCGGGTTGTTTCGAACTTGAATTCATATCGGGTTGGCTGAATATCGGGTTGTATTGGATCGGATCGGGTCAATTCGGACTTTGACTGGATTGGATAAAATCGGATTATCGAAAAAAACTGATTAAGTTAAATCGGGTTTCGGATTGATCGGGTTTCAACTTAATCGGGTTGGTGGAGTTGGGTTTCGATTGAATTAGAATTACACAAGATCGGGTTCAGATTGAAACGGATGTTGACATATTAGGGTTTCGGATTAATCGGATTTCGGAACGATCGGGTCGGATAAATCAGGTTTCGATTTAACTGAATATCAGATTCATTCGGTACGATGAATTGTAGGGTTGGCAAATGGTACGGAAATTACCATACCAACCACAATCGATCATAAACACTACTCCCTCCGTCTCCCAATAGTTGTTGTTTTAGAGTAAAAAAAACTTTTGTTTTAGCTATAATTATTATCTTTATAGGTAATAAATGATATTTTTTATAGGTAATAATTACTGCTTTCAAATATTTTACTCCATTCGTTCGGCAAAACATGTCATTTTAGCTTCTTGTACAATCTTTAATACAATCAACAAATATACTAATTTACCCTCATTTATTACATTATTACATTACTTTTAATTTTCACATGATTGAAAATCGCAACTCACAACTCATTAATCATTACAAGGATATATATTTTTGTAAAGTAAGGGTCAAATTACCTACAATATATGACATGTTTTTTTAACAAATTTCACACCTTAAAACGACATGTTTAATTTGCTGAACGGAGGGAATATCTTATCTTATCTTATAAAAGTAAAAGAAATATAGATTTTATTAATAAGTGTGCATAAAACTAAAAAAACAAGTTTTGCGAGACGGAATGAATATAAACCAAACAGAAGGAAAAAAATACTGAAACTAGAGACAAATTATTTGGTTACGGAGGGAGTAATAGAAAAGAAAACACTGAAACTAGAGATAATAAAATGGCACAAAAACTTTGACATGGTTGTGTGTGTACATGTATATAAAATGGGTGTGAAATTTACATGACATATATTTTAACAGTAATTTCAGAAATTGAGTAATTAATGTAGCTAGATTCAAGCCATTTGGTTTGTTAATTTCACACTCTGCACCTTAAATTCAGTGATGCAGTTGTGGACGTACGTTGAACGTCGATCTGCAACTCCAAAGAGTCTCTCCATCTTACCCCACATTTTCCTCCTCTTTTCACGTTCCCTCCTCATCCTTCTGTCTTTCCTTTCATTACAAATTTTACAATACTATTAATTAATTAGTAATTAATTAATTGATGGCTTTGTTAATTATTTTGTCTCGCCTTTAAATACTTGTTCAATTGATCTCTTCACATTAACACTCTTTAAATCTCCATTGCCTCTCTCTCCCTCGCCTCTTAATACTCTCACAAGTCTCCATCACTTGTGTATATATATATATAGCTTTGCTAGCTAGAACAACAACGCATTTCTCCATCCATATATCTCTCCAAGGTTTGGGAAATCATACATACCATCTACATATCTCTCTTCTAAAATGTCGAGCAGAAGATCGCGTTCTAGACAGCAGTCGTCTGGTGTTTCTGAAATCACCGACGATCAAATCGCTTCCCTCATCTCTAAGCTCCGGCAACTCATCCCTGAGCTTCGTCGCCGACGTAGCTCTGATAAGGTATACTTCACCTCCTAGTTCAAACTATGCATTTTGACTTATTAATATGTATCTCAATTTTTATTTCATTATATATATATATATATACACACTACTTAATTATATAGTAATGATGCATATTTAATAAACCGAGAAGTATCAATATAATAAATCAATAAGCATAATTCTTAATTAATTCGCGATCCAATACAATATTTTTAATTGATAATAACTATCTATCTAGATATCGATTTATATATAATATAATAATGAATCTGTTTAGTTAGAAGTTGTGACTTTGAATTCTACAAAGGAAGAAACATTTCTAAAAATATCTCAATACCTAAGTTTGTGGGTACATGTGGGGCTAACTTTTTAATTAGAAGTGGGACATTCATTATATATATATTTGGTTAAGTAAACTAAAAGAAGTTATACTAATTGTAAGTTTGTGGCTACATGTGGGACTATATTGCTTGCCACTTATTTCAACCAAAAAATAAATAAAATAAATCCGATATGATTTTTATTGATCGAGAAAATGTGTATCGATTAAATGGTTGTATATATATGTACTATATATAGGTGTCGGCAAACCGGGTTTTGCAAGAGACGTGCAGCTACATAAGAAGTTTACACCGGGAGGTCGACGACCTGAGCGACCGCCTGTCGGGGCTCTTGAATTCCACCGACGGCGACAGTGTTGAAGCTTCGGTTATCAGGAGTTTGCTAATGTAACAATATGATTTACTTCATTTCAAGATTAATAATGTCATAAATTAAAGTACGTCGAGCAAACTTAGCAATATATATATATTTTTTGCATGCACGTAGCGTTATGCACTTAAATATTACGTATCATATCGCACTAGGTATGTATATGTATACATATACATAATGTTAGATGCGTTTATAGTGTTGTAATACTTGATCTTGGATCATAGAGGGATAGTTTTCGCACTTCGGATTGATCACCGATGATCGATCGAGTAGCGTTGAAGATTTGTACGTGTGTTTCTTGATTCATTGATGGTGCATGTAGTAATTGGTTTTGCCTATCATGGCTACTTGCATTATATTCTACCTTAATTGTGTTATTGTATGCCATTATGTAACGGTTGAAGTTTTATATGTTGAAGAAAAGTAGTTAGTTGTTATAAGTGGAAACGAATCCTGCTAAAAGTAGAAGCACTTTCTCTAAACTATTGTTTGGGATTTAGACAAAATTAGTGATTTTGTTTGTGGTGGAAAATTGTGTCATGGTATGAGGATCCATGAATGAGAAATATCTCTCACTAGTGCACTTGTGAAGTTGTTAAGGGAATTTCACGTGGAAAAACCTACTAAATGAAACCCCGATAAAAGTCAAATTACAAGGTAAAAAGATTTATAGATCCCTGGAATGCCCCCTATTTTCATAATGTCTGGTCTCCCTGTCTTTCATTGGGACATTCGATAGGCGCGCAGATTAAACGAACGATCTGTAACATTGACAAAGGAAACAAGTTATATAAGGACATAATATCAGATATATTCCACCAATTACCTTCGGAACAAAAATTGATCCTTGCCTTTGCCCTTTGGTGTATATGGCCGATGAGAACCCGAATAATTTTTAACAACAATTCAACGATATCAGAACGATGAAAGATTGGATAAAAAAATATAAAACAATATAGTAGGACTTGGAGAAGAGCTTAATTTTGATGGTGCTCAGATGGGAGCGAACCGCATGGCTTCTAGCTTCGTGTTATCCGTGATTGTCAAGCAAGGGTCCTCTCCTGTGGTGCTCGTAGCCATGGTTCGGTGTCAGTAGTGCATGCAGTCGGAATGTTATGGTCTTACATGGCCTCCTGGAAGCTTCAAAGCGAGGTTTCGCTCGGCTGGATCGAGGTCGAAGGTGACTGCCTCACCATCATCAACTCTATGCGAGCCGGATCCTTTAGCAGTGCTCGTGTGAGATCGAGGTTAGATGGAGATTTCAGATGCCCTTGGTCTTTGTCGATCATTCGAGAGGGTCACCTTCGTGCACATCTTCAGGGATGACAACCAAGTAGCTGACGCATCAGGGTTTGACCTCACATTTCGTTGCTGACTGTGTTCCAACAGAGATCGCTGATCTCGTCCATTGGGACGCCCGTGGACGATGGGTTAACCGCCCCAAATACTTGTTTTGTATCAAAAAAAATAAAATAAAAAATATAAATACATTGCCTTCTCTTGGGTCACATTGTTGTGATTCAAGAGGCGACGCGTATATTTTTTTTTAAAGATGTAATTATGTAAATACTCACTAACTAAAATACATTTTTTAAAATAAAATAAAACCTACACCTTAAGAGGGCATGTATTTAAAGCAAAACATGAAAAAAAATTTATGCTACAAATAATAATTTTTAGCGGTGCAAATAGTATCCAATAGTGAGGAACATCATTTTCAGGAGTATCAAAAATAGCCATGTTTAATTAATTAATATATGTGCAAACTCCATTAATTAAACAATGTAAGGAGATTGAGGATCAATTGTTATTTTATTTGCAAAATACATAGAACTAGTTTATTATCTGATGTCTTACACCATTACACACAAATATATTCCTGACATATAATTCAAGAGCCAACGATGATGAACTTCATGATCTGATCGAATGTTAATGAAAATTATTGAGAATCTCACCTTTGAAAGATTTTTTTTTTAAAAAAAAACAAGTGTAGAAGGAACAAATATGTGAACATAAATTTATACCTAATATATAATTCAAGAGCTAACGATGATGAAATGTAAGATCTGAATGAAGATGAAAATTGTTAGAAAACTCACTTTTAAAAGATTAAAAAAAACAATGGTAAGTAGAAAAACAAATAGAAGATGACATGCAATAAAGAAAATCAATTATGTATTTTGTTTTTTCTGGTTGTTTCATGACGGTTAGGCCGTCTGCCGACTCCCTTCGGTCTCTCGATTTTTCAGATTTTTGTTGTCGTCTGCGATATCGAATTATTTCCTTTTAAAAAAAACAAAAAAAAAATATGTGCCTTTGAGTATTGATCATTGTTATTAAACACAAGTGAAAATATGGTAGAAAAAGGGGGGAAATGTTATATTTATTGAAGGATTTTTTACTATCCTTGTAGAATTATAGTTATAATTTATTATACAAAGAAATTTAACCAATTATGTATTAAAAGATATATTTATAAGATTTTTTTATAGAAAGAAATTGATATGTAAGATTAGAAGGTTCAGTTTACTATGATGAGTATTATTGTAATTAGTGTGTTTAATATGGGTTCTATTTTGATTAAATTAATTAGTTTCGAATCGATTAAATGAAATACAATTTTGTCTGGGTATCATAACCACCCTAATTTAAAGGTTTTTTTACATATTTTTTTACCTTATCAATTCTACTTTTCTTCTTCTATGCTATTTTTTTTATTATGTTTTATATAATTGTATAATACTCCGTAGTAATTTGTTATTATATTAATATTTATTTTTATTAAAAAAAAGAAAAGAAGATAAAAATAAAATTATTTTGCGAAATAGTATTAGTATAATTTATAAATGGGTTTGCTACAAAAAAAAATGGCAATGAGCTTTAACTTCTTAATAGACCCTAATGTTTCCACTTTCCGGCCCACAAACTACCAATTGGATCGGGCCGTTAGAACCCGATTCAATGGACCATGGGCCCATCAACTTCCGATCTCTTTTTTTTTTTAATCTGCACCTCGATCTCTAATTTCAGTGATTTGGCATTGTAAATTGTAATGTTAAAATCTGTGTTCTTGATAAAGGTTGTGTTTGTTGACAAGGTGTGTTAGGGTGTATTGATTTGCAGGCAATTTTGGGAATGAAATTGAGGAAATGGTTATAGGGATTTTTAGTGTAATGAAATTGTAGAGTTTCATAGGCATATGGTTTTTTTTTTAAATCACGTGGAGGTTTTAAGGTAATCAAGTAATCTTCAATGGGCATGAGCACTAGCCTGCAAAGCAGCTAAAACGAGAAAACCAAGCAACAAGCCATATTGATCTCTTGCAATAGTCACCTCTCCATTATCATCAGAGCAAGAGGTCATTGGCCGCGACTTGTTAATCATATGATCTTGTTGTTGGTATTTCTGCTAACCAAATGTGTAAATAGGATGGAATTCCTAGTTTATAGTAAAGTAAGGAACTTCAGTCGTCTATCGGTGCTCACAAAGAGGTATGTTCCTTCTTTGAACCCTGCCCTTGCGGCTTGTTGTATATTCAATATTTCAAAGATAGAGTTATGCTCGATGAGTAACCAATCTACCATAGGAGTTTCCATTGTAAATATCTGTTGAGATGATGGATTATCCCACGTCGATTGCAAAATCAAGAAATAGATTAGTACTCCCTCCGTTTCCAAATATTTGACGTTTTGAGGTTAGGAGGGTTAGTAAAAATAAATGACGTTCTTCCTTTTTAATTGTGCGGAGTATTACAGTATCATTAATTCAATTTTTTTCCCCCCCTGAAAATCCTATTGCCCCTCATCCTCCTCCTCCTTTCTCGGCATAATACTCAAGTCGCCGATCGAGTATAAGCTACACACAATCCGGGAGATTGAATCTATGCTCGTCTCCAACCATCCCTCTCTGAAACCCTAGCTTTATACACCTCGTCCCCCTGTCAAAATCGGGTGAGTTTGGTGAATTAGGGATTGTCGAACCCTAACTCGAACCCTCAAATCCGCCGGAGATTCACTCGATCCACCACGTCCTCGCCAGTGACTCGCTCCACCTCTCCATGGCCTCCTCGATGCGTCTCCGTCACTCCATCTCCGGCGTCCTCTGACCTGTATTGTGGTTGTCCTGCGTGCTGGCTGTCCGATTTCCCTACTGCGCGGTGAATAACGGTACTCTTCTCCCCTTCCCCTTCTTTTATCTCTGATCTATTCTCTTCTAAAAGGCATGAACTCAATTTCAAACAATTAGAAATTGGACAAGGTTCAGGACAAGGTGCTTGACAAATCGATGGTGTTTACTGTCATAAAAGTTAATTGGGGGTGAATTGTATTAGAGTTGGGATTGAGCATGTATATATATCCTTATATGTGTATAAATTGTTGTCATTATTGTGATTTGATGTCATATGTGAATTGCTGTCATTGATGTCATATGTGAATTTATATGTATAGTTGCATACTGTTGGGGGAGGATTTGTGAAGGTGGAAAAGATTAAGATGGATATGATGAGGGAGATTGAGCATATGAGGATGGAGATGAGGTGAACTGAGATGATTCTTGAGTCTCAACAGCGGCTTGTATGCAAAGAGTTGCAACAGACAACTTACAATCAGTTCTAATCCAGAAAGTTCAACTTAAAATCTAGTAAAAAAATTTGCTGATGAATTGATCGAGCTAATGGATGAGATTGCTGGTTGCATGATCACTCTACTTGTAAGTCAAACTTTATTCATGTGAGTGTTATAATCTTTGACATATAGGCCAAATCAAAGCATCATGCTTAATTAGCATTAGAAATACTATACGGAGTCAAACCATATTTCTAATTCAATGTCTACATGAATTCTAGCAATATCGTGATTGCCCACTTATGATGATAGCATTTGTGATTATTCATTCCAGTAGAATAATTAATTTATTCTCAAAATCTATGCTCATATTTTTAGCAATACTTGCTCCATGATGGTATACGGTAATACCGATTTGCGCAAACTAAAGTGCTATGGTCACAATGCAACTGTGCTAGTGTACAAGTAACCAAAGCGAAGGCTCTGCAGAGTCAATTGTAGCAGGCTATATCTAATTGTATCCTATCCTGACTCATATTTTCAAATTTTTTTTTTTACAGGATGTTATAGCTATGTTTGCTTTGCCTGCTTTTCATAATGCTCTTGACATCTCTAAAGATATGTGTTGTAGCATAAAACTTGTGGTTGACAACAAACTTTTATGTGACAGCAAACTGTCAATAGGGAGGTAATGACAGAAAGAGACACCTGATCTACATTTATCCACTTCAACTTAATGAAAGGCTTTTTTTATCCACTTTAACTTATAGCCCATTAGCTCAATTGGTAGAGCAATGTGCATAGCACAAAGACGTGGGTTCAAATCCCACATGGGCTTATGTCAATTAGTAGAGCATTCTTCACGTGAGATTGAGCATATGTCAATTAGCATAGCATTCTTTTTATACACACTACAGGAGAAAATGATTTGAATTCATATCACAAATTCTGCAGCTCCACCAACATATTACAAAGTGCCACTCCAACAGATTGCAAAAAGCAATTGTATATCTCTCAAAAAATGTGAAAATACATACTAATCCAACAGATTGCAAAATGACATACTCCACCAACATATTACAAACTACAAAGTGCCAATCCTAGTGTTCACAGATTACAAAATGATTCACCATGGTCACATATTACAAATTCTGCATCCCTCAGATTAGATTACAAAGATGAGAGAAGACATAATAGGCTTTCTTAACAGAGCTATTTTTTTTTTAATACAGAATTCAGAAATGTTATAAAGGGAGAAACAAAAAGTACAATTCCAAACTAGACAAGCCATACTATGCCAACTTAGCCATAATGTCATGAACTAGAGAATACTCACATGTGAGTTGTTTAGGAAGACGACCCTCCCTCTCTAAAGTTTCTTTTTTCTCATGAGGGATCTTATATTTGTTGGATCCTCCAACCTTCATGATCTCTATCATGCACGATTGTAGAGTCAAGAATATACGGTTCACCATGGTTGTAGAATAAGCATCAAAGGACTTTTCCACGGCATGTACAAGTTCTTCTATGCTCCTTGGACACTCCTTGTGTTGTAAAGATTGGATAGCTCTAAAAAAACCAAGATCTAGGACATTTAAATCGGGCGAGTTTGGTGGTTGACATACTATCCGAATGTCGAATCCATTTTTGGTTGCCGCTGTTTGAAATTCTTCATCACTTGCACTAATATGTGTTCTTGCATTATCCTGTTGGATGAAGATAGGCTTTCCGGAGTCCTCCACGGGCCACTTAGCTTGAATTGCCGGTATAACTTTTTCGATCAAATAAGCTTTAATTGTCTCTTTCGTCACCGACGTCATAGGTTTCATCTCTAATGTGCCCGCCTCTCTATTCCGACTTCGCCTTCGGGCTACTTGAGTGGTGACAAATGGAAAGACTCCTATTTTCCCAGAAAATACTTCATTCCCATTGTCGTCAAATCTCGGTCGAGCCATAGCAACAAGGAACATAACTTTCCCAATGAAATTTTTGCTTTGACAAGTGCGTAGCGGCTCTTCTTCATCATGATGTAAGTAATAAGTTTCTGATTTTTTTGTCATGTAAAACCATTTCTCATCAATATGCACTACATTGTACATATCGACGAATTTAGGCTCATGACGAATGCTGTTTGGCTCTAGCATGGATATGCAAAATTTAAGTCGTGCCAACTTGTTTTCTTCTCGTAAAAGAGGTTTGATGGCATTTGAGTGTCGACGAACTTCACCTTCCTTCATACGGTTGTGTAATGTTTTCGGGGAAACCCCCAACGCAAGTGCAGCTGATCTTATAGTTGTGCGACGTTGTAGCGGGATGGCCTTCAATTGATCGATGCCAATATGAATTTTCTTCCTCCCACACTTTTTTGTTCTTCTATGCGAAACATCGATGAGTAAACCATGTGGAGTGTCTTTGGCCCGCTTCCAAATTCTTTGCACTGTTCTCAATGGAACCGAAAACATTTCTGAAACCTCTTTAGTTGTAATACCATGCCTTAATTTTCCATCGACACTTCTTGCCAACAAAGCACTATAAATTTTCCATCGATCTTCATTCGAGAGGACCTTCATTCTTCTAGGAGCTCTGTTTTGATGGTGAAATGCGCCTAGAAATCAATATAGAGGGGACAAGAATGATCTTCTGCAACAATTGGAAGGAAAAAACGTTGATGGGGCTTTAACAATGTTGTTGTAGGACATTATGGATTTACCTGTATGCAAAGCTTCCAAATCATCGGCATCAACATCGACATCTCCACCTGCTCCTTCGGCTTCGACGACAACAGTAGCATCCGCGTCATCATCTTCCATGAACTGAGGTACGTGAATGTCTAACCATGGAGCATTTGGTTCACCATTTAAATCAATGGCTAAGTTCTCTGTAGAAGATGATGGAATCAATATGAAGGGGACAAGAATGATCTTATGCAACAATTGGAAGGAAAAAACATTGACAGGGCTTTAACACTGTTGCTACAGGACATTATCGATTTACCTGAATGCAAAGCTTCCAAATTGTCAGCATCGATATCGACATCTTCACCTACTCCTTCGGCTTCGATAGTGACAGTAGCATCCGCGTCATCATCTTCCATGAACTGAGGTACGTGAATGTCTAACCATGGAGCTTCAAACTCCTCATTTGGTTCACCATTTAAATCAATGGCTAAGTTTTTTGTAGAAGATGATGAAATCATCTTCGATATTGCATCTTCGCCCATTGTTTCTGCGTGTGCATCTCCACCCACTCCTCCGGCATTGGCGTCCAACAATGGAGCTTCAAATAACCAGGTTTCTGTGCATGCATATCCACCGTCGCCGCCGACATCGACATCTTCGCCGAACAATGGAAGGTTATTTAGATCAAATGAACAATGTCCTTGATTTTGCATTGATGGATTAACTTCTCTCATGGTTGTGGAAATATGAAGAAATGAAATGAAATTTGATTCGGCTATAATTTTCCACTAATTAACATCATAACCCCTTTTAAATTTAAATTTAGGCTCCAAGTATAAAAAGGTGGGAAAGTGGGAAGTTGAAGGGTTGCTTCTTTGACATTCTATAGACCTTCCACAAGTACCATTACAAACCTTCCACGAGTACCATTTCTTAATTAGTGTGAAACATTCCAAAACGTCAAATATTTGGAAACGGAGGGAGTACTATATAAGGTTTGGTGTATTGTCAATTGGTTTTGAGATTGAAACCCATATACTTACATTGAGCTTATACTTCCATTTCTTGACAAACAAGATGAAACACTTATAGTTCATATTGCAGACAAGAAAACTAGTGGAGTAGAACATGCCTTGTCTTCATCTACTATGCCAAATTACATATCTCACAAGGGCTGCTTTCTTGGATTCCCTCTTGTCATAAGATCAACCTCCTTCAACTTGCATTCGAATCCTCTATTCATCTATTGCTTGATAAAAGTTTGTTTGTCGTTCTTATCAACTCTGGTTTGCTTCTAGCTAAAGATATCTTAATAGTATGTCTATCCTATTCCTTAAATATAGAACCGATTCAGGGTATCGAAGATACAATTATGTTCATTCGTTTGGTATGATGTCTTATAGGATATTATTTGTGAAGGTAAGATACTTGTGCACCATAGATGCTTTTTTTATATATAAACATGGTTGTAGGTAAGATTCACTTCTTTAACTCCATTTGGATGGCTTCCTTTCTTAAGTGGCACCGGGCACGTCCAACCCTTGTTTTGATTTTAAATATGTATACATATGTATAATTAGAAATTACATCTAAAGTAGTTGGTAATTAATAAATGCCGAAAAGAACAAGTTCATTTAGAAAACTATTTTAAAAAAATTGTAAAAAAAAATTGAGGATGCAAAATAGTGGTTGACAAATCACTTTCTAAAGGGAGAGATGATGTAAGGGAAAGAAAGCACATGGGGATCAATGCAAGATCATCACACCAAAGACAAAGGAAAGGCATGTGGAGGGGAACATTCACTTCATAAACTTATATCCCTCCCATTTTATAATCCTAATTTTGGCTAATTTTTTTTTTCAATACCCATAATTTCTTTTCCCCATTTTCTTAAAGAAGCTATAATTTTCTTTGAGAGGCAGATAAAAATAAAGCAGAGTCCTAAAAAAACAAGTATAGACCTGACAAAACATGACCAGACTAATCCAAATCTGGCTGACCATACCTTTTTTCAACCTCCAACTAATGAAAACATGTGGTTGCAGTGAGCATTGCTTTGTCTTTGGCCTCTTTTTCAAGTTGAAGCAAAATAGGTTTATCCTCCTTTCATTTGATGGGTACCCTACTTTTCGCCCCACATAAGGATATGCATTTTCCTAAGAAACGTTGATCCTTTAGAGTTTCCGGATAACATAGGTACCTAGCTACTACTAACACTATAGTTTCATCAATGGAGTGAGACTATGAGAACCTTAGTTTGTGGAGTGAATATCACATGATCTCCCACCCTCCAAAAGCCATTAAAGTAAGAGAGTGTATTCATAGTAGATTTTTAACTACACATTGGAACCAATTGTTGATGATACATTTAGCTAGTTATATGTGCATTTTAGTATCTTATTCTTAGTTAATGAACTGATTGCTTAATCGATCAACACATCACGTTAAACAGATCAAAAATGGAAAAGGTTGGGTAAAAGATCCGACATCCGTCGACTCTTCGTCCTCCATGATGCTTGTTGATGAGTTAGGAAGCATGCCCTGCCCCTCCTTAGGACCCCATCCCACCCCCAAAGATTCCTCTCCTTCCATGACAAAGGACATTAGCACATAGCCAACTCACATGAACCATTTCCTAATAAACCTATATATTGTCAGTTTAAGTTTACTCAAGTAACCAACATAAAATATGATCACCCTTAATTCCCTTGTGTAAAATCAAAGTCTTGTGAACTTAAATTTAGGGACTTGACAAATCCCTTCCGTAATTCCATATATGAAAAGGGTTTTTAATTAATTAGTTAATGCAAGGGTGTATATATATATATATATATATATATATATATATATATATATATATATATATATATATATATATATATATATATATATATATATATATATATATATATATATATATATATATATATATATATATATATATATATATATAATATCTTTTTAAAAAAAAAAAACTTGAACTCAACCACTTCTATTTTTATATAGGTCATAAAATATATGAAATCTCCATCTTCCTCTTTCTTTCACGCTATGGATTCCATCTCCATAACACTTAATGTCACATCCAATTTCTTAATAGTTTTTCTAAGGAGACTTCTAGCCATGGACAACTGTATATTCTTGCAAGGTATAGACTTTTTGTATGTACTATTTGATTTTGAAGGAGGGAGGAAATTACAAATCAAATTGTATAAATTTTGTCATTAGAAAAATATATTTATAACTTCCTTGCCCTTTTTCTACTTCCTTTTATTATAAGATAATAACTTTTTTTTACAACTCTCCATCACCAATTTTAGTTTATATTCCCTTCTTTATATTGATCACAAAAAAAGAAAAACATTTTTGTCTTGATATATCAATTCACACTTCCTTGCTTCTTCTTTCCACCTCTAAATAGTGGAGCTGTCCATTCTTGAAGGTGTCTATCCTATTTCTTCACACACCAATCTTTCTACATCTAAAACAAATCTCAAGCAAGATCAAATTATACATCTATTTGTAGGCGATTTTAGTGTTTCGATGTTCGTTTTCTTCTCTTCCAATCTCGTTGTTGAAGACGCGAGGGCCTCCTTATCCAAGCTTCCGAATCAATGAGTACTTGCAGTGGGTTGATGGATTTCTTCCCAGCCAATTTCATGCTACAACCTCCCAATGAAAATGATCATCAGTCAATCTCTCTCCATGGTACTTCCTCTCTCAAATGATACTAAGTGTTAACATGATTGATTAGTACTTTAAATTTTACATTTTTTTAGGTATTGCACCAATGCTTGGGAAGAGATCAGTGCCATATCAAGGGGTAGATCATCCTTTTTATGAAGAGGCAAATGGCGGTGGTGGTGGTGGTGGTGGTAGCGGGGAGGAAGACAATCTATCCGAAGATGGATCACAAGCAATAGGGGAGAAGAAGAGGAGGCTGAACATAGAGCAAGTGAAGACACTTGAGAAGAACTTTGAGTTGGGTAACAAGCTTGAGCCTGAGAGGAAGCTGTTGCTTGCTAAGGCCCTTGGTTTGCAGCCAAGGCAGATTGCTATTTGGTTCCAAAACAGGAGAGCAAGGTGCAAGACTAAGCAGCTTGAAAAAGACTATGTCATCCTCAAGAGGCAGTTTGAATCCCTCAAGGCCGATAACGAATCCCTCCTTGCTCGGAATCAGAAGCTCCAAACCGAGGTAAACGGTTTTATAAGTACCTTATCCGCACAAATAAGTAGTCGGTATCCTTTTGGTGAACGCGGTTTATATATTGTAGGGTGCTTAATTATGTGCAATCAACACGAATAAGTATCTTATCAGCAATCAACAAATAAGCATCATATCCGAACGAATTGAATCTTCATGTCTTTGTTTAGCTTGAGAAAACATGAATACTAATTAGGGTTCTTATGAGCTAAATCTATATCATATCATTAATCGATACAAATAAGTATCTTATGAGCAATCAGTGCGAATAAGTATCCGAACGAATCTTTGTGTCTTTGATAATTAGATAGCTTGAGAAAACACAAATACTTAGAGATCTATTTAGCAAAAATCAACTTAGACATTATAGGGTTCTTATGAGCAATCAAAAAAACATTTAATATTGTTAGTTAATTTGTGAGAATTTTCTTCTATACAAAGATTATACAAAGATAACACGTGATAGGGTGCAGTGGAGGATGCTATTTGAATCGACAAACACTAGTCGTATGCAGCGTTCTGCATCATGCTTTCCTGCTAACACAACTTGCTTATGTGTTATTTTAGATTCTAGAGTGTGTTATCATTTTTCCTTTTATTCCTTTGTATACTGTTGCTTATGAGAATTTCAGTCTTTGATTGTCTTGTCATTGATCACTAGAAAACACCCTCTTGACCCAGTCGGAGAAAGGTGCGTACAACTCGAACCTCAGACCCTGCTTTTGTGGTTGCAGATATTAACATTAAAGGGAAGAGAACCAATGGAATCAATCAACCTGAACAAAGAAACAGATCAGGGTTCATGTAGTAACAGAAGTGAGACCAGCTCAGAGATCAAACTAGACATCTCAACAAGATCAACGGCCATGAAAACCGCCATCGGCGGCGCCATTGACAGCCCTCTTTCCGATCATCCAACAAGCAACCGAGCTTTCTTCCCACCCCATCCTCCTTCCTCCGCCATCAACAGGCCCGATGGGCCTTCGACTCGTCTCTTCCAAGGCCCGCCCATGGCCCGGCCCGATCTCCATTACCAGAGGTTTGATCACACCGTCAAGGAAGAGGGATTGAACAACATGTTCTGTGGGATTGATGATCAATCTGGGTATTGGCCATGGATTGATCAGCACCACAGTTTCAATTGAATTCATTCCCAATTCCTTATTTTTCCCGGTGTGATCGATCGATCAATTTTATTTTATTTTTTAGTCGAAACCAGTGGTAGCGACTTATTGAATTAATGCCTTTGGGATGATACTGAAGCTGCTACCAATGCAAGTACACAATTCAGCATATTTGATTTATTTCCTTTGTTTATTTTGCTGAATTTGTTATTATTGTATAAAAGTAAGTTTTATAAAGATTCCAAGTTTAAATTTTGAGTGGGTTATTATATATGTTGTGTTTTTGTAGATCATGTTGAGAAATTTAGAGCTTAAATTACACTAATTAACATTATAAGACATTTGTGTTTTTGTATTGCATTATTAATGAAAACTGATATAATTTTTTTTAGAAGCAATAACCGATATAATTAACATGTTAATATGCCTTAAATCTGTTGTTGATCGGTAAACACCAGAGGTTCCAGGGCGGAATCTTTTGCAGGTAGGAGGTTCGGGGGTAGTGTCCCACGACGGTGGTCTAACTGGTCAGTGAGTCGAGGATCCAGGGGTGACGGCCCGCCAAAACAATA
The DNA here is from genome assembly GCA_037127255.1 of Persicaria tinctoria. NCBI lineage: Eukaryota > Viridiplantae > Streptophyta > Magnoliopsida > Caryophyllales > Polygonaceae > Persicaria > Persicaria tinctoria. The sequence goes on along the minus strand of JBANSL010000017.1, from coordinate 63,678,083 downwards.
TGCTATTTTTTTTGTTAACGGGCTTATCGTGATCTGTTTTGGATTTATGGTCAATAATCCGATTAGGGTTTCATCAGTCACTATATATACTCATAAAACGTCATATTATCGTAATCAATTCGATCTATTCTTAACCTCCCTAATTAAAAAAATCTAATATCTTTGTCCATGAATGTAGATAATACACCGTTACCGAACCACATAAATCTCATGTGTTTTTTTTTTATTATTATTAATCATTTTCGTTAAAACATATAACAAAATAAGACATGAAAATTTTATATGAATAACATCCCAAATCCAAATAACTTATTAAAGAAACATATCATTTTATGTCCCCAAAAACCCGGAGAAAATGACATGTTTGAATAGATAAATATAATTATGCAATTTTCTCTTTTATACTAAATGTCTTAATTAAGTTTCTTATCTTCTTATTTATATATTAAATAGAACACTTTTAGTTTCATTACAAAAAAAGTTCATTTTCCCTTTCAATTCGATCTGGTGTGTCAAACAATAGTTGTATCATTTTCTAATTAATGGTTTCTTTGGACAATTGTGGCAAATCACAAATTACATTTGATGTTAGAAGTTATTTAATTAATACTTCAAATGATCATGTCAAATTATAGAATTTGAGCTGGGATTAACGGATTACCTCGAATAGCGGAAGCGAAATCAAGATCGGCTTGCCTTCAAATTTGATCACCGGGTAGATCTTCATAATTAACCCTAAATCTCGTTAGAGATTCGAGAGTAGGGGAGAACCTACGTACTATTCACAGCTTACACGCCATGGGAGAGAATTGGTGAGGAAGGACTCTCTCCACGGAGGAGTGTTATGTGTTTACTTTTTCTGAGAAGAACGTCTGACGAACAGACTCTCTAGGATTAGAGATTAGGAGAGAGAAGTCTCGCCTCTTATCTCTTTATTAGATAAATAAATATATAACACATATATATTATTTATCATAATAATGTTAGTTAATTCTTAACGGATAAGAATTACTTACCTAATTACGTAAATTATGCTTTCATCTTTTGAGCAATTGAACGTACATAAAATAATATCCGAATTATAAAATAATTCTAACATCAAATTTTGTAAATTGTTATTTGTTCCCATGTTAATTTATATGGATAATTTTCTCCAAAAAAAAAATTACGGAGTATATGGATATATAGAATACTGTACGTAAAATTAACCAATTGTTGTGTTGGGATAAACCTAAAATTAACCAATTGTGGCTAATAAAATACTATCTGATCTGATCAACTTCTTTGGAAATAGTGGAACCTTAATTTGCAGAGAATATGCAGCACTTAATTTTGGATTAGTTAAATGATACTAGTAAAAATTACAAGTATCAAATTGTTTTAAAAATTATATAGTATAAAAAATATTTTATACAGTACTATAGTTTTTATCCTCCTAAAAAAACGTGTGTGAATTATAAACAACGTGTTTTTCCAAATGAATGGAGTATATATTATATATTACACGGAGTATATATATAAAAATGTCACACCCAACATGTATTGAACATTTATTTTAGACGATTCATATCTTCGTAGCGCGACTTGTTTTCATATCACTAGGAGATCATATTTTGTTGTACTTGTTTTCCTATATAGTGCTTAGTCTGTCCCCTCCACCAGGGCTGTTCTTCGACAACAGCGTAGATATTTGGTTCCGCTCGGTTTCTTTGATGTGTTTCTCTTCTAGCCGCGGGCATGTCATCTCTCGCTTGTCTATATATTTTGATTATTTTATATTTGTTGTATCATAACGGTTGTTCTGTCGACAATCGGTCTTTCCGACTTCAATCTCTGTCGGATTTGTTCGATACTTTGAATATTTTCCTATAAAAAAAATTTAAAAAAAAAATGAAGATGATATAGTGCATGTGTAGATGGCCACCACTTGGTTTATTTTTTGGGATTAAAAGAAGTGGTAGTGTGGTGGGCATGTGGGTTTGTGTACCAACAATACAACAAAAAATGTTATATACATATAAATTGAAATGGATAAAGAAATTGAATCAATAGGGTTAATTTCAGGAAGTTCTAATTTATACTTTATATATATATATATATATATATATATATATATATATATATATATATATATATATATATATATATATATATATATATATATATATATATATATATATATATATATATATATATGTAACATGATATAATTGAGATGGATTATGTTAATCAAATATATCAGTCTAAAGATTTGGCAAGACTTGATCCGAGCTACCTGAGTTGAGACTAAACTCGATTTAGTCCAAAATTTTATTAAAACTCGCCGTCTAAAATCTAAATTGAAAAAGATTCAAACTTAAGATTTTACAAGACTTTAGTGTTATATATAACTTGAATGCATCCGAGAATTAAAACAATTCAACACAATGATAGCTCATCCCGAAATATTTCGAGTGGTTAATAGCATTCACTTGAAAGTGACCCAACCTAGTAACGAATAGGGACGTGTTTGGTATATTGTAGTAATGGGTATCGAAAATCATATGACAATGTTGTCGCGAGCAATGCAAATGAATGAACCAACCCCACCTCTCGAGTTGAGTAACATGGTATGGCAATAGCTCGATCATTCTCCATTCTCATTACGAAGGTACGTGATATTATCAGTTTTATGATAATGAGTTGTCCTGCGTCGATTGTAAATTACAATTTGGATTCCACCGAGTTTAAGAGAAAACTTTACTAATAGAGTTTTCAATTTCTCTCATAAAAAAAACAAAAAAAAAAAATCAGGCTGGTGGAAAATCAATTCTCAACATCTATAGAGTTTTTAAAAACCTCTATTGGAATAAGGAAAAAAAATAATCGGGAATGTTGAAATTTTGAAATAGTAGGCGCTAATGGGCTTTCTGATGGGCTTCACTACATGAGTAGCCCAAATCAATATTAGGCCCAATCCAAACCGCATGAGTCCCGGCCCAGCCCGAATACAGATCAAAACTTTTTTTACTTTTTTTTGGTGTAGATTATGAAGTGATTTCCTACCTGTATGAACTGCATTTAAGAGTTTAAACTTGAAGCTTTGAGATTAATGAGATGGGCATGAAGAAATGTGGCGGTAAAATCGGATGAACGAAACGAAGCCAATGAAATTGAGTTTGGTGCAGTAGAAGTGCAAGGTATAATTTGTTTGTTGGATTGCACTTAAACCAAAAAAATGGATCATGTAATAGTTTAAACTAGCTTTAAACCTCAAAAACTGAAGTTTAGATGCATATATTACAAGCATTATCTGTCAAGTTATAGTAGTTATACATTGTAGGACCATATCTTAACGCTCTTAACTTCTATTTATTGCTTTCTCTTTTCACTGAACTTCAGTTTTGGTGCTTTTAGATCTTAAGGTATAATCCGCGATGGCCTACACCGGGTCCTGGCTTATCTGGCCAGCGGTAAACTGCTCAGCTGAATGATGAAAAGGCTGACGATTCCGCTCTCCATCATTCCCCAAGCCCTGCTTGTCTCAACACTTGGTATGATTGCTGTTTCTGAATTAATGTAGTTATGCTGTCAAAGTCTGGTGAGTCAATAATTGTGGGTTGTACATAGGTGTACATCTATTAATTAGTTTGATTAGTTGATCGCTAGTATTTGGTATCATCGTTGCTTCAAAAGGAGAAAGAAAGGACTAGGGATGTTATATGAGTCGAGTAGCTCGACCTCAGCTTAAAAAAATGTCAGATTTGGCTCGTTTATTTTTCTTTAAATTGTGTGCGAAAATAGGTCGAATTTTGTTGAGTTTACAAAATTTATCTGATGCTACTATGTCATGAGCAAGTATGGAAAAAAAAACTCAGCTAGGGTTTGTTCATTTTACTAAACAAGTCGAATATGAGCGTCAGAGCGCGATTTTAACCTCGAATCCAAATTCAAGTTTGTTCGAGCTCGACTTGTTTCTCAACGGGCTGAACCTTAACAACTAGTGTTCGACTCGAATAATAGCCCTACGGAACGAGGACTCTGACAAATAAAAGCCCTCCATTAACTCATCTCCATCAAAGAAAGAAAGAAAGGGAGATAAAACATGAAGAAATAGGACCAAACCTTAACTGGGTTCTACTGTGCTTTTGACCACACCTGCAAAAATCCTCCTTTGTTTTGGTTCTTTTTAGGCTTTCTGGGTTTTCCTTACAGATTGAAAGGTACTCAAATCAAAGGAGGAAGAACACCCTCTACAAATCCAGGCTAGAATACACACTAACACTATTATATATATATATATATATATATATATATATATATATATATATATATATATATATATATATATATATTGAAGAGATAGAGGTGATGTCTAGTCATGGTTGAAGCACCAAAACATGGCAGAGGAAGGGCCCCTATTTGTTCTTGATGTGTGCTTGAGCAACTATCTTTACTCAAAGCTGGTAAAGAGAAGTTGATTGTTTTAGACAGTTGCTTTGATCCCCATCTCCCCTTGTTTACAGGCTTGCATGCATAATGCCCATTTCCACTACATATTTCTCTTGCCCATCTTGCATTGTATGGTGTGTCTGATGCAGAATGCTTATCAGCAATCAACACATTGCGTCAAACAAACTCTTAAAATATGCAAAAGGCTATATGCTTGTCACGGACTTATATATTGTCAGTATTCAGCACATTGTGTCAAACAGACTTGCAAAAGACATGTTCTAGGTTAGTTGTCACATGCGTCGGAGTGCAAACACAGGGCTTGAGCTAGGAGCATGGCACCGACCCATCATGTCGAATCATATAATCATTGTGTTTTAGGAATCAAAGGGTCATTTCAAGGCTCGCCGGGGAAGGTTAGGTGGAACGTTTTAAGGATCTGATCAACAACTAGTCAGGGTTGGTTAAGGAAACATATAACAAGGGTCACAAGCTAGCTAAGTGATCAACAGCTAACAAAGCTTTGAGAAGGTCTTGAAGGTGGATGAATCATGAATGTGAATGTGGTGTACAAGTAGGGGTGCAGTAGCCAGATGAGGGTTATGATGGTGTAGGAATCTAAGGTAACTCAAAAACTCCACAACATGAATTAAAAAAAAAAAAAAAGGTAATTCAAGAGGGACCCAAGTGATTGGGGATTTCAGCATTGGATTCTCTCCCATGAAAAAAACCATCTTTCCTTTTTGACAGAGGAGATGAGAATGAGAACTTCTTTTTAAAAAGCAAATACATATATAAATGTGTGTATATATTGTAGTGTGGATATGATGTAAGAATCTCTTAACATGTGAGCGTCCGACTAGTAAAACTATTCGTCTGTAACACATGATTATTCATATATATTGTGGATATGTCTATAATAATTGTTTCTGGGTCAACCGTGAAAATCCTCTCGATTCATTCAGAAAAAAGAATATGTACAACTCAATATCTACCAGATCCTATAAAGCAGAATAAATCAGGATTATTGTTGCAATCTCATTTGTTATGCACGTTACACCGTAAGATGTGGTTACATTGGATTCATACTCCTCCATAGAGGCATAGAGTATAGAGAGATCCAGGGGAAAGAAGTGGGAAAAAGCAGCAAAGGTAAAGAGGTGGTGGGGGAGTGAAGGGTTGGGGGAGAAGATAATCTGCAGAAATATATATAAGTGTAAGGGACAGAAGTTGTAAAGGGGCGGTGGGCGTGGGGAGGCTCAAATACCAAAGATCAGGCGCCTCCTCATCATCTGTATATGGCCATTGTTGTTCACAATCACATTTAGCCCAACCTCAATTAGAGGTGGTGATCATGTATATGTTGTAGAGTTGTAGAGGTGATTAAAATCTATGTTTAGGTTTTAACTTTTTAGGAAAAGATCACCTACAAATGGTTTGTCAAAGGAGATTATGACATGTGTCTCGGTTGGAAATAATACTTATTCGATTATATTGTAACGCATTGGGATGTTTTTTCGTAATTTAATATAGTCAAATATCATAAAATACAAAGAAGGTTCAAGATACAAGCAATGACACTCAACAATAGCGAAACTACACACAACCAGACCAAACGAGATGAGGGCATAGACGACGGACGAAGCCAAGCACTACCCGGAAGCAGAATCACAGACCAGCGACACATCAGGAGACACCTGTGGGCAATGAAGACGAACTTCCAAGGAAACAGTCTTCCGAAGAAAAGAGACGTCTCAATACACACTGTCTCATTTCTTGTTTGATTACAAACTCGGTTGGAAATAATAGTTATTCGGTTATAGTGTAATGCACTGGAATGTTTTTCGGAATTTAATACAGACAAATAACTATTCACTATAATCAAAATAGAAAATATTTTTTCGATTCATTTGGCGAATATAAATTAGTAAATTACTCCTTAGTAAATTGATGAGGTTATAAATTCTAATAAACCAAAAACATTGTTTTTTTTATAAAAAAAAATGATAGCTTGTATTTAAACATTTGTGTTATTTTTATGATTCATTTATACTAGTGTGTGTGTGTGTGTTATGAGTGAAACTTAGCTTTTTATAGATCAAAAAATGAAAGATAGGAAAATGGTCCTAAATCTTTTTGATTGCACTTATATATATCTCCGTAATATTTTCTTTGTTTGTACTTATTATTCCTCCCACTTTTCCACACGTGGGCCGTTCGCCACCAATGTTTAGTAAAAAATTTTGAGTTTGTGTTGGATGATATGATATGAAAAGGAATATTTTTCTTGTTCTTTTTCCCTTTTACAACCAATAAAATTAAAGTTTTTAAATGCCACATAAAAATCAAAGTTTGAGACTTTTGATAAGATAAATTGAATAGCTAAATGTCTTTGGTGCCTTCTGAAATTGACCCAGAGCCTTGTGTGAGAGTGAGAGGTCACTATTTCACAATAGAAAACCTATTTTTTATTTTATATATATATTTAAAAAAAATAGTTATGTACTTTGTTACCGATTACTTCATATAATCGGGTAATATATTATCTGATCGATTAATTTTTCATGTTCGATATTGTAATACAGGGTTCAGATACGAAATCTGTATTTTGTTTTATTATCGATCACTTGAGTTTTGGAATTCGTATTTCGAGATTTCGGGTGATTTTGTTCATTATTGTTGCACATATTTTAATAAAAATATAAGAGAATGGTGCAGAAAAAATAAAAAGAAAAGATGTTGGATGCATTTGGAAAGCAAAATTAATGAATTAAAATTAGGCGGTCAAATTAAGACTTAATAGGTAGAAGAATTGAGAAAAAAAGAGGGGGCCATAGCCGTTGCATTCAAACCGAAAGGCAAAAGGATAATACGCGTCTGTGTAGACTTTGAAGAAGTGTGATCAACTTTGTCATCGCCAAATAGAAAACATCTATAATGGGAATTTATTTATTTATTTTGCAAAAATTAAAGTTTACTCTAATCTTTCCTTTAGTTGATTAAAATTGTTCACATGATAAACATGAACTCGATCTATATAGTACACGTACATACATATATACATACATATATACGAGTATATATAATTTGATTTGGATATTTGAAAATTACTAAGTAGATTGCTGGATAAATTAAAGTAGTGAGATATGTATTGCGACGAAATCTAATACATCCGACTCTGTATATGGATGTCAACACAATTTTCGTGTTTCCTTCTCTTCCTTACATAAGCTGACAAAAAAAGTCCAATGACCACGGAAAATGCAAGCAATAAACAAAAAATCGCGTTGCATCGTACCTATGTACTAATGTTATTTGCAAAAAAAAATTTTAAAAAAAAAACAAAAACTAATCTAGTTTTATTATCCATGCTCCAAAAAGTGAAATCACTCACCTTGGACGCCCCTCACCTTACGGTTCGACGGAGATTGTAAGAGGAGGTAATTAAATCATGGTCACTCAACCGGTAATAAGGGTCTGAGACCAGTGCTCATTGTGCACAAGGAGCGCTCCTCATTTGAGAGGTTGCTCCCACACTTTCGCTGGGGAGACTCGATTCTTAGTCCTTACTCCAAATGTCATCCCTGTAATTAACTAGTTAAGCTAAGCCCATACGGGCTAATTTTATTATCCATAGTCTCAACTCTCAAGTAATGCATACTTGAATTAAATAAATTTGGAAGAGATTCTAGAAAAGGAGGGGTGTGTGTATAAAATGCTTTCATCTTTTAATACCATATCTTTAGTGTTTTTCCCTACATGGTGCCAAAAGTGATTATAAATTTTTGTTTGCTTTGGTAAATTCATGCAATTTATTGATTCAGCCTAAAAGGAAGCCTATAGAGGAAGAGGAGCCAAGGGGAGCGCCCCTTCCTCTTGTGATATCATTTTTTCCTCTTTTAATTGGGCCCTCTTCCATACAAAGTTTTTCCCTAAATCCAATTAGCTTCATCATCAAATGTGCACTAACAACAAGAGGTTTTAATAATGCTAATCCCCATTAACAAAATAATCAATCAAAAAATCAATCAAGGAAAATCATCGATTAGACTCTAATCAATACTCCCTCCGTTTTAGTTATTATTTATATACGTTTTTTTAAGAAGAATCAAAACCATATGAAACATAATTTTTTTATTATTATTATTTTCAATAATTACTTTTTGATTTGAGTTTTGAAACCCCACTAATATGTCAATCAATAATCCAATGGGCATCCATTGCTCTAAAGATTTAATTGATGATATTTGCATTACTTTAATTTAATGAAGTTTATTTATTTATATATGACTCCAATACAAATTGAATAATTGATACTCCAGTACAATTGATTAGATCTAGCATTAATATAAATGGCAATTTAATTTGAACCGGGGAAATGAGGCAAAATGTGTGATCAAAAGCTAACTTGGAAACAAACTGTTGTGGGCAAAACTTTCTTCCAAATGTTCCTTTTTTAAAATTAGGGTTTTTATTATCTTACTTTCTTGGCTTCTTTTCAGCCTTGCTTTATATATGAAAGCTTAAAGCATGAAGCATCAAAACTCAAAAGAGAGTTCAATGCACCAAACCAATTGAAACACATTTTTAAAAAAATCAATTAAAACATTTCCAACCTCATCAAAAGTTAGACAAAAAAAAAGGGTTTTAGTGCATAATTTCTTGCTAATTAAATTAGTAAAATACCAAATCTATACAACAACAATAATAACAATTCAATGTTTGAACAAATTCAACTCAATTCAATACAGAAAACTTAAGCAAAATCGATTGATCTCAAGTTGGGAGAAAACCCCTTTCATTCAAGAACAATTTGGTTTGTTACATTTGGAAAACCTCTAACTCCCGCCTAAGCCACTTGCTGGCTTTTATTCTGTTGCAACTAACAACCCAGTGAGAGACCTTCCAGTATCAACACAATTCCCCCAATCAGCATCACTGTAAGCTTGAACTTTAAAGGATGAAGAAGCCGAATAAGAGAGATCAAAGTTGAAGCTGCCCTTGAGATAACGAAGCAGATAAACCATAGCATTCCAATGAGGTCTTAGAGGATTTTGTAAGTATTGACTGAGTTGCTGGACAGTGTAGGAAACATCAGGTCTGGTTAGTGTAAGGTAGAGGAGACGACCAACTAACCTTCTGTAATCTTCAGGATTGGGAATTGGTTCACCATCATGAGAGGATAGCTTCACATCATGTTGCATTGGAAAGTCAGTAGACTTACAAGCCTCCATGTGAGCATCTGTGAGAATGTCCAACACATACTTTCTTTGATTGAGTAAGATGCCAGCAGATG